>JAODKF010000009.1:8242604-8261661 GCA_026779585.1 Mormyrus proboscirostris
GAAAGGACCAAACACTTACTTGCTGGGTGATGGGAGGACATGGAACGCCTCACACTTATCAGCGCTGTCAGAGTTGGCCACCCACCCTGATGTAATCTGCTTTGCTACCTTGTATTCTGGTCTGTCAACTAAACAGTGAAACTGGAGTGATCTGGTCGGGCTATATCAGTAATGTGCCTATAGCTTTCCTAATTAAACTAAGAGTCATCGATTCTGCTGTGGCTAGGTCGGAACAGTGTGTGATTTAGCGCTGGCCCTGGAAAGTTCTCCCCGAATCGGCTGTACTCTGTCATGCATGCACACCCCATCACCCCTGAGTGAGTTTGCTTCTTAATGCTACGTTATTCGTAAGTTCTATCTTTTAACACAGAACTTACGAATGTTGTAGAGTTAATAAGGCTTCGGGAAACTCACCCCCTATGGAGTTTCTGGTTCTGGTTGACCCGGCTCAACCCAGTCTGCTTGCTTAACTGTGACACTGCAGTCGATTATGGGGTCATAGAAAGTCTCTGAAAGAGCCCAGATATGTAGCACTTACCACAGTACCAATGAAACAAACTCTGTGATGTCAAAATTGGCACTTGATGCGATATCTGCTTGTCAAATTTTATAATACAAAACTGTGCACATAAAATTCATCACAGTACATCCTTATGGAAGCGCACCCCTATGCTGGGTAAGTGGCTACAGAAAATGGATGGATATATCCATAAGAAATCCTACAAAACACAAGACAGGGACAAAGTAAGCTGAAATATCAGAGTACCACAAACATCTGTAGTCTGAATATTCTCTTTTTTGTCGCTCCAACTATTCATCCACCCAACTGACAATTTACTCTAAAAACAGTTGAACGTTGAGGCGAGTCTGATGAGACAGTTGCTCGGACAGATATGTGTGCTGCTTTCTGTGGACTTTGCTAATTCCTTGTTCTTTTGACTTAACTCATCCTTATACCCCTCTCAATATCAGGATCAGACAGGCAGAGACTACGCTCAAGGCTCATGGGAGTTTCAGTTACTCAAACATGTTCTGAGGGCAGAAGGAAAATGATTGGTTCAGAGAGATAACCAATCAAATTGTAGAGACAGGCATCCCATCCAGGGTGTCCCCAGTCCTGTGCTGCCTGGGATAGGCTCCAGGTCCTCTGTGACTCTGACCAGGACAAGTGGGTAGAAGATGGATGGACGGCTGAAAAAGGGAAAAATACACCTCCAAAGTCAAGTCAAGAAACCCCATAGGGACTGCTTTGGCTTTTCTCCCTTTCTTTTCATCTTATGCTTCAGTCAACAGGCGTAAGCAATCGTTTATTCTTGTCTTTTTTAAGGGGCTGGGGAGGAGTCAGAATCTACTGGCTAAAGGAACATAACATGAGAGATCTCATTCCCATAAGAACATAACATGAGAAATCTCATTCCCATATTGTTAATTAATGCCCTTTTATGTCTGAAGGACCATTTTCATCCACATAAGATTTTTCATATGGATTTTTCATCTGTAAGCCAGAACTAAAAATATGTCAATGGAAGACAAGGCTTTAATTTATAATGACCATCCCCATTTATGATCTATCAAAAATATCAAATGCTCCTATAGATTCATTAACCAAAATAGTAGAATCTGGAAATCACATACAAAGATTTACTACTGAATGAAGAACAGTTGTCAAAGGACATTTGTACATTTGAACTTCTCACATGAGGAAAAAATCTAGCATGGTTACATCATCCTAGAATTAATGGCTGATTAGTTTTAATTTGATTCCCTGTTTAAAATTTACTGGAAATTCTTTTATAACCTTTTTTTCTGATAGAATTAATTTTTTTCAAGCGAAGTGCCTCTATCTGCGGACAAAAAGTACACACACATGCACACATAGTACCCGCTGGTACAGGAAAAGGGCCAATGAACATACAGAAACTCTGATTGATTTCCAAGCAGTCCCTACTGGCTTCACTGCAATCAGCTGCTGTGCAGAACTTCTGTAACCCCGTCTCTGGGTTAATCAAGCTCAAGTTAATCAATGGGTACTTATTTAATTTCAGCTTCTCTGAATTGTCCTTGGCTGGAAAAACTTATGAAAAGTCTGTGGAATGTTATTTGGAGCAAAAAACCTGATCTGATGAAAGAATTCACGATGATCCTTTGTTTGACTAACATACATATTACAAATTAACTGTATTAATTCTCATAAAAATTGATTACAAGTAATGTTTCACAGAAAAATCATGAATTCCTTATGGTACATTTACGATTAATGAATTTAAAGAGTTGCATGCTATGCTACACAGTTTGGCATTCATAAATGCTAATGCATAGTAATGTACAGTATTATCAGTATTATACATGGTTATGTAAATGTAGTGCAAATGAACTGACTTCAGTTTAACGAGAGCTGGAGTGGTTTACTGCTATTGGCAGCCCAGAAAAAATCTAATTCCATCATTTTGACCCTTTTGTCCTTGCATATTTGAGCGATTTACAGTCTCTGTCCATGCACACACACCCTTCCCCCCACCTCTCTCCAGGTCATTGGTCAGAATGATGTTTTGAGTGCAGGGAATGTGGCCTAGCTGATAAATCCAGCTGCGGTGTTTCAGTACCACACCGGAGGCGGTGTCAGAGCTGGCTCAAGGTCAGACTGGTCATCGCCTGCTCTAAATGCATCCTGCCTGGCCTCGCGGTCAAGGCATGGGCTTATTAATCTGCATGTTTCCATCTAGGACCCTGCAGCAGAGCTTCCCAGCCTGGTTCTTGGGGACCCACAGGCAGTCCACATTTGTGCTCCTTCCCAGCACCAGGAACGGACTGTCTGAACTGTCTGGCAGGGACCTGGGAGGGAACACAATATTGTAGGTGCTCAAGGACTGAAAACACTGCCCTACAGGAAAAAGGGACCTGATTCCAAAGCCTCATTTAATTCGTTCATATTTCACCATGGAGGGCAGTTTGGAGCTTGTCCATGACTGGCATCAGTGTAAGTCTCTGGGGTTAACGGTACACTTTGTAAACAACCCACAGATCACACACACGACCCCCAAGGTAACACAGAGTGTCCTGTGGGTTACAGTCCTGGGTGCTAAAATGCCCCTAAAATGGCTCCAGAAACACCATTACGGACTGATGCCATTCATTGCAGACCAGTATATCTGTGGCTAATGGACAACTCTGCTCAATAAGGCCCAGAAACCTGTCATGCTGATGGACTGACAAAGTGTGGCTTACAACAGTGTATTGTTTTTCTGAAGACATATTTAAAACATTTCTCAGTTATTGATTTTTTTTTGGCTTAGATTTTTTTGTTCATTTCTGCTTTGGTCTGTAAACAGAGGAAGGACACTTTATCTTACACCTGACAGTAGGCACAAGCATTATCATCAACAAGTGCTGTACTTTGGTGGATTCCATTTATAATATGTAAGGGATATACCCAATCCTGTAAGATCTATTTGGAGTATACAAATATTTCAGCTGGGGGGCATGGTGGTTTAAAGGGTAATACTGTTACTTCACATTTCTGGGGTTGTTGGTTCAAATGCAGACTCTACGGAGTTTACAGTCCAAAGACATGCAGATAGGCTAAAAATGTCTGTAATGGGTGGGTGCCCTCCGATGGTTTGGTATAACCTCCGGGGTGTACCCCAGTGTGGTGCCCCCTGCTGTATGGGATTGGCTGTAGGTGACCCTGATCACAGGTGGGTAGTTTAGATCCAAAACATACAAGTCCAGACAAAGGTTTTGTTTCAACCAACCAGATGAGTACTCTTCATACTCAGTTGCCTGGTTGAAACAAAATATTTGTCTGGATTTTTACTCTTTGACCCTGACCATTAAAAGTGGTTGGAAGATGGATGGAGAAAAGACATATGTTGTGTTGCACTGCCTGCTTGTTCATTTTCAGATGCTTTATTAATTCATTTGGCATTTTAATTGATCATTTTGTTTTGCTGATAATAATTGAGCAGCTTGTCAAAGAATTTACATAAACCTGAAGGTTTTCAAAACAACCCGCATGGTTGGGGATTACCTGGTCAGCAAAAGTGTCATTGTCCCAAACCCTCACATCAGCCATGGGAAATGTCAGTCCCGCATTGCTGTTGAATACGGTCCGCTCAGCTGCTGCTAGGCCAAATAGGACCTATTTCCAGTAACCCTAGAGAGTGAATGTCCCTATGGAGTTTATCTACATCTTCCCCAAGCATGTATCCTGGTTTTAAAATCCAGTGTGGCACAAAAGATGGGCCTGCACCTAAATGTTGAGGTGGTACCACAAGGGTCCAAAGATACCAGAGGACACACAACATAATGATTCTTGAGTCTAGCAAAGGGGCTTAAGCCTCCTAGTGGTGCAGGGAGATGAAGAAAAGCCATCAACGAAGACACAAGCTCCTTCATTTTTAGGGGCTGAACCTTCTCACAGCTGAATCCTCCACCCTAGCTTTGAGGAACCGCAGGAGAACACTTATAGAGGGACCCCAGTGCTGAGAGCGACCCACGGCCATCGATTGTGTCTCACCCTGGGAACAGTCGGCATGACGACCTGTCAGACACCATTTCAAGAAAACAGCCGAGCTCTGCCAGCTCGAGGCCTGCTTTTTCTCATAAAAGGAAAACTAATATCTGGGATTTGATCAACCATACTACAGAAGTGATAAAGTCAAACAGAAAATCCAGTAGAGGTGACAGCGGCGGGATCCATTGCTTTCCAGATAGAAACGTCATGTTGTGATGTTGAGATTGGCAGGGATGGTGTTCAGATACTCAAAGGTAAAATGCTATTATATAACTGCAGAAAAATTGAAGTAAAATACAATTTTCTGTCCCATTTGTAAAACCACAGGAATGAAACCAAAGGATTGAAGAATGAGTCATAAGGTCTTTAATCTTATATGTGTATATATAGAGAACACACTTTGTTGGTGTGTTTGAAATGGATTTCTCCCAGCTGCATGCCCATTTGGGTATCCCCGCTGACCCCCCCCCCCCCCACTGCCTCACCCCACACATACACACAACACAGCCTTTTTGCTGTGTGCTTTGTCCAAAGGTCTAAATCCTTCGGAAGCACCTTCACAAAGGGAGTGAAGGGGGTCCTAACCTAGCGCCCATCCCTCTGAGGGTGAATGTGGGACCCCACAGCCTATTAAATGAAGAAAAGGGTGATGACACACAATCCCTGAGAAGCTCGCTGACACAGCGAGGCGTAAACAGAAGCTACAAAATTCAAGCCACTCTATGGATCTGTGTGTTTTTTTTAATGATTACAGAAATGAAGATAACACATGTCATTGAATTTGAGGTGGAAGAGCTGATTTTTTGTGACGTCCAGCAGATGGCATCGCCGTCTGGGGGGTTTAGACAAAAAGAATCTTTCTGTTCACAATAGTGGCTCAGGACTAGTGTCCTATAATCGCTCTGCAGCTTTTGAGCCCGATTGTGCAATTGTTCCAATTAGCTACTCCCTTGTCCTCCTCATTCTGACGGAAAGAGTCTCCAGACTGGAACGATCCAGGCCACCATCCATATCAGCAAGCACTCTATTCTAATCAGCAAATTAAACAGTCATTTAGTGCAGATCTGAGCAGCCTTTATGAAGTGTTGGAGGATTAAAGCCGATGAGTGGAATTTCTCTCCGATCTGCATGTTAATGTTTAGGATTGCTAAGATGTCGCTATCTCCCCCCGCTTCTCACCCCAAGATTCAGCCGCAGCTGCCCAGTTCTGCATGGATGGTCTCATCTCTCTGTCCCCCGCTGTTTTACACAAAGGCCCCGCACTCCCGCTCTCCACACAAATCTTGCAGCGGCTCTGGGTTTTGTTTGGGCCCTTTGATGGCGTGTGACATGGTGCCATTTCCTTTAATAAACCTCCCCAAGTTCATCTCGTACCTGCACTTCGGTTCCCCCTTTCTGAGCCCACCTGTCACCCAGCTGGCGTTTTTTTTTTTCCACCAAGACCGCATCTGCCTTGGCAGGGAGGCATGGGGGGTGGGGGCTGTCCCCTCAACTTCATATTGGCTCCCAAACTCTAGAAACTCTGCAAGGATGGGGCAGACTTGCAAAACAGAAGGCAGCACCTCACTGCTGGGGTGGGGGTGTGGGGGGGGTTGTCATTGTGGATGCCTGAAGTGCATCTGCCTTGCACCTCCCTATCATATGCAGTTTGCAACTACTTTCAGAAAGAGCTGGTACCCCTGGATTGTACAGACAAAATAAGTAGCCAATTTTGAAAGGTTTCTTTTAATTTTTGAAACGAAAATTAAGCAGGAATTAAGCAGGAAAACCATAGTAATTCTCTTGCGCAATAAAGTCAATTAGAACATTAACCTTCCACAAACATTATATTAAATAATTCAGGATTTCTTGGGATTCTGAAGATGATGGTTTTAAATTTTGAAGTCTCTATATGTGTCTGGTGTTGGATTACTTCCACAAAGGAAAATTAACGACAAAATGAATTTCCATTCTTGAATATGGCAGTAAAGTAGCTAATGAGCACCGATTGCTATTGTTAGCTATGTGTCTGGGATTAAAAATGCACAGATCAGAGGACAATTCCCTCACATCATTCTCAGTATCTAAATTGATTACCACAATCCACTCCGGTTCTCAGAGTGCCTTAATCCTGACCCATCAGGAGTCTCTAGTCCAAACAGCAGATTTTTTTTTAACTAGCTGGACAGAGCTAAAGCAATTCTCATGAAAACAAAACTGCATATTTTGTATACTTTATTGCATAACTACATCACGTTAAAGCAAAAATTCTGGAAGAATTATCTTTAATTACAAGCAGCAAACAACTGTACATAAGCATGTGAGAAGCTCTCTACTCATTGTCACTTTTGCTGGATTCACTCAGGTCAAACTGTGTCTCTAAATAGTGGTAAGTTTGTGGGTGAGTCCTGTGATGGTGTGGTGTGCTCTGCTGAGATAAGCCTTTACGTCACTGTGACCCTGCATTGGTGTGTTTAGGATGGACATGTACTGAGGGTATTTTTAATGGTATTAGGTCCCCATCTAGTGGTCACATATGTAAATGAAACAGTATTCCTATTTCTTCATGATAATTTTTTTGCGGAGTAATACCTTTCCCTTTATATATTCCAAAGTAAATTTACAAATAGAAACAATGCAAACAGAAATGACAAATTATAATTTATTACTGCGGAAGTAACACATCCTGCTGTCTTACACACAGAGACATACCTAGAAATTCTGGACCCTCTGACCAAATATCACTGTGGGTCCCCAATGCAATTTTACACAAGATTTGGCATATTCAAGGGCCCCTGTCAAGTTCTGGGACCCCTGAATCATCCAGGATAGCCATGTCTCTACAACACCCTTAATTACACACTACTAAACTACACATGTCTATATTGCAGATATTATAATCACAAATATTTTATTATCATGTCAAGTTTATGGCTACTGTTATGCTGTATAAACTCCAAAACATCCAATTCACTCCATTCCTTGTTTAGGTAAAAAATGTGTCTCTAAAAATTTAACACAGTTTCAGGGCTGATTGAAGCTGGATGAATGTGCATGAAAAGGAATGTGCTTCTTTTGCCAGTAAAACACAACTGACATGGAGAGCAATGATTATGTCTCACAAAGTCAACATCTTCGTCCATCAACAATAAAATTCATAGAAATTCAAGACACCGCTCCCATGGCCAGGGTAATCATTGGATTTGGATTATCATAAAATCAATTTCATATAGAAAGACAAATTTATACTGGAAACTCTGGGGAGTTCCGCTCTGAGCCCACAACCATTATAAGCCCAACATGAAGACATTTGAAGAAGAATATGGCAGCTACATTAAAAAACATTTTGGTCTTAGGAAGACAAGCCTGAAGTTTGCAAGAACGGAATATGGCGTACTGCAATGCTCAAAATAAATGAAGCCAAAACAAATGTCATTAATATTCCCCCGGCTACATGTAGTTTACTCAGATATCTTCTTAGCACCAACCCTGGTCAGAGTCACAGGGGCGTCCCGCAGCCTATCCCAGGCAGCACATGGCACAAGGCTGGTGCACTCCCTAAATGGGATGCCTGCCCCTATGCAGTTTACACAGACAGTAAAAGTCAGAACATGAGTCTTCCACACTGTGAGCTCACCTTTTGCAATGTGACACCTTTTGCCCTCATTGGATCAGCATGGGTCTTCCTTTAGTACAAATACACACTGTTGTTGTCTCTAAACTGCCTATTTGGTGGGCTGGCATTTCATACACAGTGCCCCCTGCCAGAAATCCTGTGCTTTTTAAATGAAAAAAATGTAGGCTTATTTTGAGCCTGTATTGGATAAGCAGTTATAGAATTTGGTGGATATTCTTGTGTTGGTTGGCTGCATCAAAACTAGACAGCCACCTGCAGGACATTCCATAGTGTTGCATTATGTACAACAAAAAATGTGACACGACACTACTGTATTCCTGGGCCTGTTACAGACCATGATGTGAAATGTTTATGTTTTATAAACAAGCAGGGGCACTTTAATGCACATGCTTACCTGGGCTGAAGCCCAGCCCCAGGGCCAGAACCATTCTGGTGGATGGGCTATGCCTCGTAAGTTGGGGGGGGGGGGCAGTTTAACTTACCTGGTATAACCATGGACAGTATGACAGACATTCAGTCTGTTTTATGCTGTACATTGTAATTTTAATTTGAACAAATAAAAACATATGCATATAACACACAGTCTTTCATTGCTAAAGAAAAGTACAAGACTTTTTTACTTTGACAAGTTTTATTTTAAGCAAGCTAAGAAGCAAACTCGACTAACCTGTCAGAAAAGCTAAATGTCCATTTTGTCACATTTATTCAGATTCACTCTAAATAGCGTACAACTGCAGGGTAGTCAATCAAAAAAATTGGGTCTCCGCCCACATCTAAGTTAGTTTTTTTTTACCAGTCAAGAATTTTCCGTTTCGTTTACTGTTCAATATTAAACTACTTTACATATGAACATGGAATGGATTAATCCCAGAACAGCTTTTTATTTGTTTGTACGAAATATTTACATATTTATTTATTTTTGGAAACTACGTCCATACATGCCTCCCCCCACCCTCACCCCTTGACTCCGGGCACAAACAACCTTGGTTAATAATATCTTAAACCTAGAGTTTTTGTATCAAGGGCGAAATACGATTCACCCTGTTGCGGCGATACTTCTGAAGAGAAGTGTAAAAGGAGAACGAAGGTATACTGAGACAACTTTTTAGCCAAAGCGGTAAAGCTTAAAAAAAAAAAAAAACTTGACGTGAAAAAGAAAGCTATATTTTTAAGTAGCCAATGCAGTAACATTATACCGGACACATTTGGTAAAACAGACCAATAACAGGACCTTCTCATGTTAAGAATCAGCATGTTTAAAAATACCCTTTGAAAAATAACCCCAATTTTACCGAAATAACCTAAATCATAATAACAATCATTCTTATCTGTACAAGACTGAAATAATGTATTTTGTAATTTCAGAAGCTAAGGCAATGGAAGGTTTTATACCTCTCTAAATATATTTTTTTTCATTCAGAAAGAATTGAGATTATAGCCTATCCTAAACTCACAAACAATTTCAGAAATATATAAATTTCAATAACATTTAAATAACATTTACATGAAGTTTTAAAACCCAACGATCAGAGTTCCCGGGGTGAGTTTTACCTCAGACTGCCTACCGCTTTTTTCACCGAATTTAAAAGCGCGTCTCACGTGCTGTAGTTCGCGGCGCGTCTTTTAGTGACAGTAAAATCAGGTCTGACTGAACTGCGTAATTCCTGTCATTGTGAGTTGGAATAAGAAGCAATATTTTGTTTGTATTTATTAAGGGGGTGAACCCCCCTAATTTTCAAATCTTAGAATAGCTCCTGGTTCCAGGAATCCTTCATTCATGATTATTCTTTTTATTTTTCCTGGTAATTATCAGGACGAAGTGGATGGTAAGTACTGTTGTGTGGCACCTCCAATAAAAATATGGCGCCAGGTGTGGGACAGCAGAGATGTCAAGGCAACTCAAATACACACACAGAAATTATTTTGTCAACATGAAACAAAGCGAAATCCCGGACATTTCAGGCATTTGGGTCCCCCAAAAAAGAGGACAATTCCGGGAAAACGAGGATGTATGGTCACCCTACCAGATGTGTGGATTTTCTCCGCGGTTACTCTTTTGAAGTCGTTCAGAAACTGCTGAATGTTCATTTTCTAGAATATCCATATGAGGCCAACATTTGAGCCTCCGCACTCCTGCCTAACTGTAGTTAGATAGGGCCAGTCAGTCAGCATTTCCTAAGTGGATTCAGCATTTGGGGATCATTTTCAGGGCTGTAGGTTATTATGGGCTGCGTGCCGTATCGTCCTTCATCGCTGCGGTTCCTCTCCCTCCGTTGGTGGAGCCGTGCGCGCGCGCGCGCGCGCGCCAGTCCCCTTCTTTGCCCACTCGCTCTCGGACTGAGGAACTTAGATCGTTTGATCTTATTCCTTTCCTATTACGTTAATACCATCCCTGAAGATGTATTTACTCTGCATAAAAGGTAACATGAAATCAAAATTAAACGGACGCCGTCAGCTTTCTATAGTGGGCTGTCTGGTGTTTGGATTAATTTGGTTTATTTATCTAGACGCTTGTAATAATGTCCTCCTGGCATATTTGTTAAATCGTTTAATTACTGCGCTGGTTGGTCAATAATGGATTCATCTGTTGCTATGCTGAAGCATGCTATAAAAGTTATTTGAGCTTTACCGAAGAAGCTCCGTTTGAGACAAAAAGCGGGACCTTAACAAAGCAGTAACGCATATATCTTATAGCAGTGTTTGGGTTTCCAAAAATCTTTTATGTCTTAAACACGTCTCTCGTATTATGTAGTTAAATAAAAGCCTTGATTGCACGTCGGTGTTTTAATTATGCAATGCAATATTATTTCTTTTTCAGTAAAAAGAGGGAAACTGAATGGACCGCCTGGTAAGCCAAATTATACTTTTGATCTGTGGCCCAGCTGTTATCCGATTCATACTATATGGAATATTTAGAACAAGAAAAATAAAATCTACACCAGGCTGCCTTTGCCTGCTGCTTCCTATATTTACGATTTTTAGGGAAAAAATCATTCCCTGAATCAGGAGAAAATTAAATAAGATCCTTTTCATGAAATGCTGCTTCTTGGCCAGGAGAACTAGCAGGCTCTCAATAATAATTACTTAGAAAATATGTATATGCCTGGTCAGTGGAAGTGAGCAAGAGATATGTTTCTAAATGAAGGCAAAGCCTTCCACTGCCACTGCTTCTAGAGAAATGAGAAGGTAAAACGCCATCATGCTGGCTTCAGTCCTGGGATATGAGCTCAGCCCTGTAGACAGTGATCTCCAATAGCTTTGTGATAAAGGCAGGTACTTTGCCAAGACATCATATACCGTTAAGGTCTTGCTGTTATAAATCATTCAAGCTACAGAACCCCAGAGAGACCAATGCCTGAATACAAAGAAGGCAAATTAATTTAACGTAGAAAGTAGGGGGAGTATCCAGGCAACTAAATTTCAGCTTGGTCTTGTACAAAGCTGTGAACTCACTTAGTAAAATACAAACCTGTTTAAGTCTATCTGGAGGGTAAGTCTGCCCTTCAGGTGTAGTAAAAAGCATATTAGGTTGAACAGCTATTAATGTGTTTTGTATTTGAATTTTTGCTTCTCAGATAAGTTCAATGTGTATGTTACAGTAGAAGTCCAGAATTTAAAGAGCATTACTGGACCGATAAGAGGCAATGAGCCATCATGGGAACAAGATTATATGTTGTAAGTATGTAAGTATGTAAGTATGTGATCACTTGCCATAAAAAGCATCGTAGCAAAAGCTAAACCATCTTGGATTTGCTGTCTTTCATAAATTGTTTGCCGTAAAGTTAGTGCATGAGGAATTATCATCTCATCCGAGCAAGGGCAGGGCATAAGCTGCTGGCCCTTAGGTCTGAATGAACTGATCTGTGCCTTTTGGCAAATAAGCAGCATTTTTTAATCATCATATTTCATGTACTGGGGTAATCATTGGTTATTTTAACTCTAGTTTTCAAGTTTGTAGAAGCATCTTTTCACATTACTGCTATCTAGCTGCAGTTTGCTGGCTCCTTCATGATCCATGGGCAGGTGCCTGCATTAAATCTTGATTCTTTTGGAAAGTTTAGGGAAAGAATAGGGTGCATTTGGTAAGAGATGAAAATGCATTTAACAAACACTGCTGTTTCAGCATTAGCCCACTGGGAGGGGCACAGAGGAGACTAGATACAGACATTGGGTCATGGCAAGGTCAACAGTGAAGGCTTCGGCATGTTTTCTTGGGCAGGGGGAAGAAACAGATAGGTATTAAAGTACAGAAGGGAATGAATACACCTTTCACCTGACTTTGCACAGTGGTCTGTGATGTGTAAGAAAGATTAAATAATTGTGCAGTAATTAAGCACTAAATGCATTATTGTAGTCACTGGAGTATGGCAGCAGTGGATTGTAGACTTACACACTGTATAGCCTACTGTTAGTGTTGACACTGTGATTCATTACTTATATTGTAGTACTTGCAGTGATGTTTTTTTCTTATTTCAGTGAAATTAATAACTTGGAAAAGGGTCTTTTTGTGGAAGTGTGGGACAAAGGGTTTGTCTGGGACACACTCCTGGGCTCTGTGTGGATTCCTCTTATGAGTGTCGAACATGGAACTAAGGTAAGTTTTTGCCTATAGAGAGCTTTAGGTCATCATCTTGTACTGTCTGGGTATTCTCTAGAAAACACAAAGGATTCATTTCTGTTATTGGACGTGTTCATTTCATTTAAAAAGTACAGCTTCTCCGGCAAATCAATTTAGTGCTACATTTTTGCAAAGTTCTGGAGTTTCTTTCCTAGGAGGGCCCAGGAAAATGGTGGCTCCTGAACAGTGTTGTCATAATGGAAGGAGCTGAAGTCCGTGGGGTTGAAAATCCAACACATCACAAGATTCTGTTGGATACCTACTATGAACTGCCGACAGGTAGGCAGCTACTTACATCTGTTATTTAATGATTTTTATATGAGTTAGTTTGTAGGAATGCAAGCTCCAGGCTTTCTATGACCCAGTACAGCAGGGTTCCCCAGTTCTGGTCCTGGAGGGCCAGTCTGTGACACAGTTTGCAAATTTCCCTGCTGCGACACGGCTATTAAACCTGGCAACTAACTGGTGAGCTGAATAAGGTGTGTTTGAGCAGGGAAATCTTTGTTGCAGACTGGCCCTCCAGGACTGGAAAAAGGGAATCCTGCTGTATGGGATATGCAGCTATGGAAGATGGATAGATGGATGGATACATGTCTAGGCTAATTTTGCTTATTTTATTATTCTTTTAGAGATCCCAGAGGATGAAGCTGATTTTCTAATACAAAGACTTCTGGCAATACATGTAGGTAAAGACACAGAGGTGAGATGTTTTAGTTTCTATTTGGTGTTAATTCTGCAAAGAAATGATGCAGTGAAATGTCCAGAAAGTTACACAAGTTACAGCAGTGTCCTGTTAAGGGAGCCTGGTTGTATTGACTATAGAGCATTAAGATTCCTTAAGGTTCAATTGGTGTTACTGAACTACAGGACAAGGATGACTTGGAAATATAAGTTGTAATCCTCAGCTGAAATGAAGGAAAACTGAGGCGTTAAGTAGCAATTCTGCGGTATTACCAGAAGGTGCTATGTTTATAAACTTTTGTACCTGTTTCACTCACATCAAATGAATGTTTTCAGTGTTCTGGAGATGATGCCGAGGACAAAATGAACCACAAGAATGCCAATGAACACCTACCATCGCATTGTAAGCTTCTGACTGAAAATAAAACCATCGCACAGCTTTATCTATCTATCTATCTAATCAATCAGTTATTCAGCTCTCTGGTGCACTGGCATGATAAATTATGACTCGAAAAATATGGTCAAATTATATAGGTTGAAGGAGAAGATTGGATGGTGTAGTATGTGTGTAAACCATAGTGCCTGCATGGATTCTGCATTTTGTGGAGTAGACTTTTCCACCCACTAGATGTCAGTGTCGTAGCATTTACTTGTGATGTTGAAATCCACCCCCCACAAACACAAAATCAAACAATCATGATCAGGGGCGCTGTAAAGTGGGGGAAAGTTAGGATGATTCCAAGGACCCTGAGTGACATGGGGCCAAAAATCCCTAGCAGCACCTCTGATCATGATTATTTGTGTTTGAATTATGAGCTTTTAGAAATCTTACTACAAATACAGAAGCAGTGATTTTGGTTATGATGACAAACAGCCACATGACACAGCAGAAGCACATGGTTTAGAGTTATGTTTAGGGTTAGGCACGGGGACTTTGGATATGGGGATGATGGTGAATTCATCTCAATGAGGTCAAAGATTAGATTCTGGGAAAACTTGTTGTGATCTGATGAGTACTACGTCACAGTTTTGCTGCAGCTGTCAGCTGACTTTGTAATTTCAAACTGTGACTGCCCATTTGCACACCACTGTAAGGAGTCCATCATGGTGGATTTCAATAGGGCCATGTATTCCCAGGAGCCTCCAGAATCTGTCCACACACAGTCTTCTGTCTTCGTGCTGGTCTCCCGTCCCGCTGGCCCTGTGGCAGTCGACACCCTTATGGGACCAGTATTCCCGCTTTTGACTTTTGTTAGGATGAAGCCTCAGGTTGTAATTCTGCCACAATCCCCCCCCCCCACCACCTTGTTTCTTGAAGCCTGCAAGGAGGCATTCTGAGGTAAAGAAAAACAAAAGAACAGTATAAATTTACTGCTAGCGGTGATACCTTTCCTGTCTGTCATGTAATAGCTAATGTTGGACAGCATAGTGCTTCTCGCGTTTGATGATGATGTATAGTTCTGTTTTCTTTAATGCTATATCCTTTCCAGAATGGTGCTTAAGCAGTATTTAGCAGTGTTACTGTAGTTCACTGATTGCTATGAAGTGGTTATGGAAAACGTTTGTAATTTAGAAAAAGATGTCTGGTAGTTTGAGGTAATAAATTCTGTATTAGGAGCATACCATTAGTTGTAGTAGTATTATCAAACCAGTAGTCTGCAATCCAGATACACTAGATTTGTTGATTTAATCTTATGTGGTAGGGAATGTATCCCATCATCCCTTGCATCAGAGTTTCCCACAGTCACGCTTCTGAGCTCGAGGCATCGAATGCTGCTGTCCTGCTGTGTAATGTCCTCATAATGAGAGCATCATAAACCTTCGGCTTGTGGAGCCTTTACCCATGCAGATAGTGTGTCATGTATGTGGAATTAATGGTGCTTAGGAAGGTTTTATGACGGGATCACACCCAGAAGCATAGATTTCCAATTCCTGATGCTGAGACCAGGCCTTTTAGAGCATGTGTGTGTATATATAGACCAGCCCTTGCAGTGTGTATGTGTGGGAGCAAACTCAACCAAGGTCTTCATGTCCCTCCTTCCCCTCCTGGAAGCTTTGGCTGAGTGTCCTTTTGAAGACCTAGACGACGACTACTGTGGCGACCACAGCACCCCGCACGCCCTGCCGCAGCAGAGTACTCACGCAAAGCTCACATGGGCTAAACGGCATCGCCGAATGGAGGCACAACAGCAGCGGTAATGAGCCTCCTTACTCCTACGCTTCCTCAAATCAGCCTGACTTAACGTAGACATCTATCTTGATGCAGTCTAATCTGGGCATGCTCGGCTTGGCGCAGTCCAATTGGACGTCCCCGTGGGAGGTTCGGAGGCTCAGCCGCTTACCCACGCATACCTTTTGAAACTTGCCGAGCACTGACACCGTGGCCGTTCTCCGAATGAACTGGAGGAGGGATTGAATTGCTGCAGTTACTTTCCACGGACTTTCCGTTCCCATGTTTGACAGCCTTTGTTAACTCCAGTTGTTTGTTATTCTCCCCCACACATTCCCAGCTTCGTGTTCAGCGTGTGGTGTCGTGATGCACAGTGTCAGGCCCGCTCTTGTCAGCTGCAGGCAGACACTGCACCGGGGAAGCAGTCTTGTGTGGTGGCCATTTCAATCCCCCCCCCCCCCTTTGATAACGTCAGTGTCTGGAGTCACGGCTTCCTTTTTGTTTTTGATGTTGTTTTACCCCATGTTATCTCTCGACACCCCTAATAGATCTTTTGCCGTGGGATAAACGTTTTGAGGAATCCAGTTTCTCATAGTTCCCCAGACGGTAAATTGGCGTGATTGATGGAGCTATGGTCGCAGCCGGTGCCCGTAAGAGATGCTCATTTGTAGTCGTCAGGCTGCCGTTGTACAGATGGCCAGAGGAAGGTGTGATGCAATGCTGGGCAAACCTCGGCATGTGTAAAAGAAAAGCTGTTTAATGAGAGATCCTGCTCTCTCAAGGATATTTACATGGCTATGTGGTGTAAATTGCTTTTTTGGTGAGCTCAGGAGTTCCACAGTGCTGTGTATGAATCTGAAAATATCTGGAGTGGAGGAGACTGTCAGAACTGCCTGCGGTTATATTTTTTGGCATACAAACTATGGAAGGATACAGAAACGTCCATCCTTTTATGTACATGTAGCCGCTAAACACGACAGAGTATATCCTCAGAAATATCCCAGCTTACAGGAATCCTGGATATGGGGTGAACCACTGCGTGCATATTGATTGGTGGGCTGCCTCAGTAGGCTGTTTTAAATTCCCTTTAAATTAAATTGGGGTTTAATTTACTTTCTCTGACTTTGTTGATGGCAAAGGGCCCCATTCTGCTAACCTTCAGGGGAGTGACTTGGTGAGCAGGTTGCCCAGTTCCTGAGGTGGGACAGAGCAGCTGACAGTGATCAATGATGAACATTAATAGATCATAATTTTCATATTGCTTTCCTACTCTCCCTCTACTCAATGTACACGTATATTGTGTCTTGGAAAAGTTAATATGAGAATCTCAGTGCGTGACTAAAATATAGCTAACAATGTATTTCAGCGCTTAATTATTGTGGCTGTGCCAATATTGGCAAAGGCCCATTACTGAATGCAGTTTTATTAGATTGCAACACCTTGATATATTGAATCCACCGGGGGGGGGGACGTCCCTCTTCTGCTACTATGTAACTTCAACTACGTGTGCATGTCTGGTTTCTCTGGTTTCACTGCTTTCCCAGCAGGGATCAAGAGGAAGAGAACCTGGCCCTCAACTGGAGAAAGGACCTAGAATCTTGCTCTGTGTGTGGCAATACTCTCAGCTTGCAGACGTCCTTGGAGACCCAAACTTTCTTGGACAAGATGGACAGGTGAGGTCTATGGCTGGTATGGAATTAAAGGTGGATGGATGGAAGGATGGATGATTGTCAGTTTTTCTTGCAGCTGTGCTTTACTTTGCTTTCAGTTTCTGTACTCAAGCACTACCAAGTGTTTGTGGAATGTGATAATAAAATGCTCATAATTTTTGTAAAAAATCATTTCACGAATTGATTAAAAAGTGCTGCAATATCAAGCTATTGTACTAGACTTCCGATGGTTTAAACAGTGAGTGTATTTTCCTGCTTAACTTGTGACACTCCCCACTGAGAAGGGTTTCAGCTTTTATTAAAGACACTCTGCAAATGGGCTGACCCCACAACATCCATTTGTGCCCTCCTGTGGAAAAGCAAATTACCACGATGTGTCATTATTAACACACCAGCTCTCTGGGGAATTCCTGAATAGGGTTTGTACTGGGCATCTCTATTATACTGGGGAGGGGGTCCTGCCAGTAATATATCTTAGGATTGGCTTGGGATTGCAGTGAGAGGTGTGTCTTAAACTTTCCCTCGATAAAGGATCAATAGATGCTCTTGCCTGTTCTAATTGCCAAGTTCTTTAAGTTTTACTTTGTCAGTGATTAAAGTGGAATGGGTTATCCATAATTTATAGGTTTTGCTAGGCAGGGCGTTTCATTGGCTAGCACTAGCTACAGTATAGCCTCATTACTCTGGATTCATTTGCCCATTCTGTCTGTGAGCTGTGTGCATGGTTTCCTCAAACCGATGTGGGATTCTTCTAGATCAGTGTTTCCCAATCCGGTCCATGAGGACCCACAGTCAGTCCATGTTTTTGCTCCCTCCCAACTCCTTACCAGACAGTCCACATTTTTCTTCCTTCCAGCTCCTAAGCAAAAATGGAGTCTGTCTGTGGGTCCCCAAGGACCAGATTGGGAAACACTTCTGTAGGTGCTCGGTGTTCCCCATAAAGTTTAAAGACGTGATTTACGTGAATCTTTAATGTGTGATTGTAAAGCCATCTAGGGTGTCCCCTGCCTTATGCTTCATGGGATAAACTCCAGTCTTATTGACTCCCAGCAGTAAATGGACAGTTATTTTAAATATTGGTGGAATAGCTTTGAAGGTGACTGGCACATACTTGCCCATGGAAACTTGTCAGTTTGAGTCCTTGGAGGAGTCCAACTTTAGCACCCATGGCACAGTACGTCAAATAGGACAGCTCTAGTAAATACACAGTTTTATCAATAGTGGCCCAAAAGTGGTTCTGGGTCACAGGTAAACCACATGTAAAATCGAAAGGCCCACAAACGTTTTTAAGCATTTGGGGTCTATATTGTTGGCCATTTTTAACATTACTGGGAAAAATTCATAAATATTACCATGGAAACTTAATTACACTATAAATAGAATATGAAGAAAGTACAATATCAGATCATTAATTTATGTTATTATTAAACAGGGAGAACTTGCCAGTGTAAAACTGCCTAAATGGGCAGGAGTTTTCCAAAAGGCATCAGATGTACTTCTTTTCTGAATATTCATAAACCTACTCCTGCCGTCCTATATTTAGGAAATTTGCGTGCTGGTACTGCTACTCTGCATATGCAGCACATGAACAAAGTATCTTTATTTTACCGGTAAAAATCGATTCTGATGTTACAGATCAATGCATTGCGTTGCCACCTTAATAATCATGATTAGGGCTGGGTATCGATTCGATTTCGATTTTCAAGTTCTTGATTCGATTCGATTTCGATTTTCGATTCGATTTCAATTCTTGATTTGACAATATGAATGAATATAGATTTAATACAAA
>JAODKF010000009.1:8262037-8293841 GCA_026779585.1 Mormyrus proboscirostris
CCATTGAGAATCGATTTTGAATCGACTACATTTTAAAAAACGATATATCGAAAAATCGATTTTTTTGCCCAGCCCTAATCATGATGCATCAATGCATCTTTATATCCCTATTAAGTATTGTCAAGAAAATACTATTTTTGGTGGCTCCATGAGGATTCTGAAAGGGGGGAAAAAGCACAACAGACCTTTATATGAAAGATTGACCATAAAAAAAATACAGTTTTGTAGAAGTTTATTTTCCAAGGTGAAGATGTGGTATTAAGAAACATGAACTTGAAATTACAGACAAGGTATGTTCTGGTTTCTCTGGGGTCCTGAAAAACTCTACAGAGCAGACAGGATGTAAACATAGAGCCAGTTTCCAGATTTATTTCCTTTATTTCCCTTCACTGATGTGATGAAGTGCACAGGGCTGCTTTCTGACAAGCCTAAAATAGGTGCCACTGCCGTTTAGAGCGCAAGGTATCTGGCACCAATTGTCCTCTTTTGCTGATGTGCGCAGCCACTGTAATGGCAAGTGGCATCGTTCCTCTGTGGTCCATGAGTCAGCAAGGTGGCCTTTCTGGGACTGAGAGACACTAGTTGAAGGCCTTGTTTTTGGGGGGAACTTGTAATCAAGCCACTTAGTGCTTTGAGTTGCTACTTGCTCTCTGCTATCGCAGTGAGATCAGGCTGGCTGTTTCCGTATCTCATCAGAGTGTGCCTGCTTTTCAGTCCTGGTCCTCAGTGTGTCTAAGAGGATTTTTTTTTGTTCTCTGATTGCCTCCTTACCTCATCCTTAGCTACCCAGTGGAGAGTGCAACATGCCGCTGTTCCCAACTGGATCGTCTAACTTCCAAGGCCAGCCTTTCGGAGGCCATCACTGACTACGTTCCAGCCGCCCCCGAGGGAAACACTCACAGCACCACCACCTCCCCCTCCAGAGGCTCCGCCCCACTGTCTGCTGACTCTCCTGCCCCTGCCCAGCAGACTGAGGCACAGCCCGCTGGGGTATCCTGCATGGATGAGGCTGAGCCTGGGGTTCCCTGTGGCACTGCGACCCATCAGGAGCTCAGAGTGTAAGTGACAGTATGGAGCATTACTGTCTGAATTGGGCCAACCAACCCGGCTGATTTCAGCCTATGGCAAACTGTCTCCCATCTTGGTAAAAACATGAGGTTTCCTTGAATGCATTCATTTGCATTGCTTCCTGGGTACAACATAGGCTATAAACCTTAAATCAATGAATACTTTAAAACTATCAAAAGGTTTAATAGGAGTGGGAAATTCTGCATAGTTCACGCCCTCTTTTTTGTCAGAGTAGGTTCATCCTCCTTTTTTTGTCCCTGTTCTGGCTCTGTAGGCTGGCCCATTGAATTGTTTTACCTTGTCTTTTAGCACAGGGCATTGAGATCCAGTAAGAAGGATGGCTATATAGACAGTTTTCTGTATGGGAGCTCTTCAGATCGGCAATCAATGTGCTGTCTAATTGGAGCCAAGCTTTGTTTTCCGGTATGCAGCTTGAGGTTTTTAGAATGACTGAGTAGGTGATTAAAATAATTAACCCTTTTAGTTTGTGACAGCTGGTTCTGGTTCTGAGGGGGACCATTTTGAAGTTATAAAGCATTGTTGAATTTTTGAATGTTGGGGCAAATATTCAAGGAAATGTTTTAAATAAAATCAAAGAAGATGTCACAGATTGGATAATCTCAAATTTAACAATTGAGAGTGTGTTTGATTGTAGTTCACATAACATGATTTAATTATGTTCCATGAATAAACCTGAAAGAAATGCAATCCGACCAAGCGTGAAAAAATGTGATGGCCAGTTTGTTTCGGTTGTCAACTGAATTAGCATCTGTGAAGCTCCTGGGTCTGGTACCATGATGCTGGGGTCACAACTAAAAAATGTCTCCTGTAGCTTGAAGGGCTTACAGCCTTCTCATAACTGTCTGCTGTGCAGGTATAAGGAATGACTGAAATCCCCAGGGTTCTAAATCAATGAGGTGGACCAGCAAGTGGTTTTAAAACGGGATGTTGGAAATAATTCCCGAAGTGAGCTGGCTTTCATGTGGAGATGATCCAAAGGGGCCTGTTCAAGTGAGGTTACTAGAGAAAAGGCAGTGGACTTAGCTTTTTTACGTCAAAGTTGAGTTCAACAGGTACGGATGTGGTCAGAAAACGCTATTCTAAACAATGTCACAAAACTTCAGTTTTAGTAAATTGTTCAGGGAAGCATTGATTCCTCCAGTCTATTAACTATTAATTGCCACAGGTGGTAAGCTGGTCAACCGACACAGTGGACAGATCTGCAAGACTGACACTGATCTTAGTCAATAACGTATTGTAACAAGGAAAATTAAAACTGCATCTGTTTTAACTTCTCCTGACACAACTTGTTCTCTCAAAACCAGAATTGTTATTTACGCATTATTTATAGGCCAAAGCTCAAGGTGCAAAGAACCTTTAAGGAGGTGATGGTCATTTCCCAACTGAAGCCATTGTCAGAATGACATGATACTGATGTGTTTTGAGGACGTGATGTGCGGTATCTCACGTAGAAGAGCAATCCATTCATAGTGGGAAAGATGCCATTAATGACAGGATTGCAGCCTCTCTCCCCAGTGCTTCCTTCCTCAGCTCGCAGGGCTTTTTAAGTGTCACGTTTTATGGCAAACACCACAAAACAACTGGCTGATACCATGCAGGGCCCCTGCTGTGCTGCTATTGAATATACGCTGGCAAAAGCTTCGAATATTGCATCTCTTGCCTCTTGCGATGTTTTACAATTTTTCTGCTTGCAGATGGTGGCCTTATGGTGCTTGATTTCACTGGCAAGCGTGCAACACTTTTATTTTATTTTGTTACATTTGCCCATCAACCAGGAAATAAAATTTTGTATAACCATAGACCTTTAATTCAGATTCAGTGCTGTTATTTTTTTCATATGCCATCTGTTCCAGCTGAGCAGAGACTCACATCAGTCAGCGTTAAGGTGCCGGCGATGTAAGTCAGCCTGCTTTATTGCCATTGAGCTGGGCTCATCGCTGTCAACCAGCCCTCATCTACGATGTGTGCAGATCGATCATCCACGCCAAGCAGCTCTTTTCTAGTGCCTTGTGTCTGCATCCGCCAGTTGCCCTCATTTATTTCTTAAATTTTCTCGTTTACCTGTAGAAAGCCTCCTGAAAGTTGCTTAAATAATCTTGCCTGCCAGTGGTGGTCTCGACTGACAGGTGCTAACGTCAGGCACTCCTTGCTTTGCCTCTGGACCGAACACAGCCCATTATACAGGACAAATTTTAGCTATTAATATATTAATCAATTTTTTCAAGGTGGAACGTGTTTCATTTCCTGGACAATTCTGGTATATCAGCAGCTCAGTGTTTCTAAACGGCCCTGCATCCCTAGTAGACCTCCGTGCTATACCAAAACACTATTTCTGTCACCATTTAGGATTTAATTTTTATTTTTTTTTAATTAATTTTGATTTTTGCGGGGCATACAATTAGAGGTGCACCGATCCGGTATTTGGATCGGTATTGGCACCAATCCGCACTTATTAGACGGATCGGGTATTGGCCATATGTGAAAGATCCACATCCGATACTTACTTGTTCAGTTTTCAGCAGTAAAAAGATCTCATATTTCATGTTAAATCGATTGTACTATCAAAGCACAACAGTTCTTTCCCATTTTAGATATGTTTTTTGCGGCATTTAAGTTGAATGCTAACGGTGCCACTCAGTTTTTGTTTGCTAATAAAGCCTCGTTTCCACCAATGCTGTGCTGGCGCCGGTCTTTTTCCCTGTCCAGGAATGGTTCCACACGTTTCCACCGCAAAAAATGGCCCTAGCCAGAAAAATCGGCTACAGCAGGCAGCACAGAAAAGTTAGGCTTAGAAAGTGACACTGTAACATCAGCAAAACAGGACAGGCTATGCTGTACAAACCTTCCGTATACCCAAAAAATTCAATCCATAACCGATAGTCCAACTGATAATCCATAACTGATAGATCGATCTGCTGGCCAGATTTAACAATAAAGTAGTTGCAGGTCGAATAAATAAAATATTATGTACAAACAAGGTGGAAAAGTACATTATGTATGTTTCTACAATCTCTGGCAAAAAATATGGAATCACTACTCTTGGAGGATGTTCAGTCAGTTGTTTTACTTTGTAGTCCAAAAAACAAAGCACAGATATGACACAAAACTATTTTACCTGACATCTGAACCTTCTGGCTTTGTAAAACATACCTCAAAAAAAATGACGTTGTTGCAATTAAGGGCACATCTTTTTTCTGATCAAGTAGAGGAAAAAATTATGGAATCAAGAACAAAAGAAAAACAATTAGTACTAGTACTTTGTTGCACCTTCTCTGGCTTTTATGACAGCTTGCATTCTTTGAAGCATGAACTTCACTAATGAAAAACAATATTCTTCATCAATCAGGTTCCAACATTCTCGTATAGCAGTTCACAGATCAGCTTTACGGGATGGAGCCTTGTCATGTATCATTTTTTTCAATTTCCACCATAAATTTTCAATTGGACTGAGATCCGGACTGTTTGCTGGCCATGTCATTGAGTCAATATGCTTTTCCTAAAGAAAGGTTGTAACACTTCTTGCTTGGTGGCAAGATGCATTATCATCCTGAAAAATGACTTCATCATCACCAAACCTACTTTCGATTGATGGGATGAGAAGAAAGTGTCTAAAATTTCAATGTACACCTGTGCATTTACTGTAGAGGTAATGTAGAGGTAAATTTGCTTGTTTCCTTCAGGCAGTCATCTTTATATGTTTCATTGGGGTGGCACTAAACAAACGTTCCACCATCATCTCCTTGGCCAATGCAGATTCGGTATTCATCACTGAATACCACTTTTATCCAATCATCAACAGTCCACGACTGCTTCTTTTAGCCCACTGTAACCTTATTTACTTCTGTTTAGGTGTGAATGATGGTTTACATTTGGTTTCCTGCACCTAAATCCCATTTCTCTCAGCCGATTTCTTACAGTTCGGTCACAAACATTGGCTCCTGTATCTGTCCATTTGTCTTTCATTTCTTTTGTTGTTTCATTTCATTTTCTATCTTCTGTCCTGACATTTTGATGTCTTCCTTGGTCTACCTGTATGTTTCCTTTTTACAACCTTTTCATTTTGTTTGCACTTGCTCCAAAGTTTAGACACAGCTGAGTGAGAACAACCAACATCTTTTGCCACACTCCGTGTTGATTTACCTTCTTAAAGGAGTTTTACAATTCTTTCCATTATTTCAACTGACAGCCCTCTTGTCAGGCAAGTACCCGTCTATTGGGAACTGCCAAACCCAGTCTCGTCCAATCAGATGGAGTCCAGTTGCGGTGTGCTTTACACCACTGGATCCAACATTTTGCATTGCACTTAGTGATATAAGGCTACTCAAACCCCTTCCATTAAGTTCTTTTTGTACTGTTCTTGAGCTAATCTGAAGGCCACAAAAAGTTTGTGATTTTGCATGGCCTACCACTTCATGACTGAGCTGCTGTTGTTCTCAATTGCTTCCACTATGTTAAATACGACTAACAGTTGACCGTGGAGTATTTAGTAGCGAAGATATTCCAGAAGTGGACTTATTGCACAGGTGCCAATTGTTGTTCTGACAGCATCAAGTAAAAAAGTATCCATTTCTCCTTCCATCTCCCAATCTGTATAAGGCACAAGCCCGGGGACACTCTGGATGGCATGCTAGTCCATCAGTCACATAAGTTCCCTCAAGAGCATGTTTGACATTGTGAAGTAACCAGGACGTACAGAAAGTATCCTGTGTGACACAAGGAATGCTTGTATACTCCAGAGAACAGGTAGGATATTAAAGTTTTATATGATTTTATATTTAATTTAGACTTTATTTGTAAATTAGTTGTACCCGTACACTTCATGACAGTGATAAATTAGGCAAAATACTTATTTATTCGACATCATTAAGTTTTGGTATTATGGATGCAAATTAGGGAAACTTACACTGCTTTGTGGATGCAAATGTATCACGAAAACTTAGAGTTAGGTAAGTGGAATAGGCATGACAGCCCTGGGAAAAGTCGCTTTCAGCATATTACAGGGGTTTAATAGGAAGGATGGCCCTGCTCCTATAGCTAAGCTGACGTTAAGGAGGATGGACGAGAAGATTACTGTCATGGCTAAGACTGCACCTCCCAGTGGATGCATGTAGTATTTTTGCGTAAGACGATGCATCTTAAAGCAAGCTAGGGAGAATATTGAGTTCTAAGCTTTTTATGCAGTTAATTGAAGTAATACTGATTTTATATTAATGTACTCAATTATTGTCTTGGGGCATTTTCATAGAACAGCAGCTCTATTGAGCACTAAATAATGAGCACTGCATAAGAGGGGAGGGCAAACAGGGTTACTACTTAATGTTTACAAACTTTTTAAAGTCTTCCACTACCACTAGGGGCAGTGCACTCACTATGACAATTATATGGGTTTGTGGCACACTTGTTTTATTAGGTTGATGCCCTGATTCACTATGATCATGTGTGGAAACAAGTGAGCTTCACTAGAGGTATAGCGGTTTGACCTGCTGTCCCAGGTTCCTGTTCCTCAACAGGATGGGGTCCATGTTGCCAGCAGATCCTGAAAGATGAATGAATGGATGGATTATACTCTTGAGACTCACTAGCAGGAAATTAAAATTTAATTGAGTATCCTGTTATCGTATATTGAGAGTTGATATTTAAGCCATTGCAATAGGGTCTAGGTGTTAATGTGTTTACTCTTCTATGCTGTCATGTTTTCATTTTGATCTGATTCAGCAGAGATTAATAGCTTTTATTGCTTTTTGTGGTAGTTTGCCATGGGGGATACAGAACTGATGAATAGTAAGAGCATCTTCCTTTCAATCTGCCAAGTAACAAGGCAAATATTTAGCACAGGAAAGAACAAAAAGGTCCATGGATGACTGCAGTTTGGTGGGCCTTGGTACTGTTTCTCCCACTTGGCACTTACTAAGAAGGTTGTTCCCCGAATGTAAGAGTTTATTTTGGAAAACCAAGGAGGATGACAAGTGTGGGTGACCTACGTTTGTGTCTGGTCTCATTAAGCTCTGTATGTGACAAGCTACAGGTTTGTCTTCTGCATCTCTCCAGGAACAAATGGATGAATCTAAGGTGAATTCAAGTATGGAGGTGACTGTGTAGTATGGATCACCACTGCTGGTCTCCATCTGGGATCATGGCATACAAGGACATGAAGGAAACAGGGACTGTTAGGGATTCCCTGGAAATATTGAGAGACTATACAAGCTTTGGCAATACAAGCCTGGTTATGCATGTACACCTGTAAACAGGTTTAACAAATTTAAATAACTCCTTATCTAATGTTGTCATTTAAAGCCAAGGGCAAATACAAACACATGAGTCGCAACCTTGTGGAATGTCATCCACATCCAGTTCCTGACCTGCTCTGCTATGGTTAGCATTGTCACAGGGGATTTAGAATTTAGTGATTAATTGTCTTTATTGACGCACCACAGCACACAGTGCACAACAACGAAATGTGTTCTCTGCATTTAACCCATATGTGACAATGTGACATAGCAGAGGGCAGCTAATTCAGCGCCCGGGGAGCAGTGCTTGGGGGCGGTACCTTGCTCCGGGTACCTCAGTGGGGCCTTGCTGGTCAATTACGAGTGCGCTTTCCTTACCATTAAGCCACCACTGCCCATGGGTAGTAGGTTGCAGCAGTATTGACAGCGACTTTTTAATTTAAGAAAGACAGTCATACTTTGTTGTTTAATAAAGAAAAAAAGAAGCAATTCATGTTTTGTTTCTTTTACCCCCGCTGTACCAAAAACGTACCGAACTGTGATTTTTGTGTACCGTTACACCTCTACTTCTCACCATGGTGACCCTACTCCACCTCATTGGCTCCTTACAACCAGCTCATTTTTCATTCTCTTTTTCCCACCCTACCAGTCAAGAATGCAGTTGGAATAGTTGATTACACTGGAGGGTCCCAGTAGATATGACATCATGCCATGGATGCAGAGTGGCATTGGTCCATCTCTGCTTCCCAGCAGAGAAATGAGCCAGGGCTGTCAGCCATCGGGACCTGAAAACAGAGCTGGAGCTGGTCTGTGCAGGAGCGAGGGCTGAGCTCTCCATTTGTATGTCCAGAGTGTCTAAGTTCTGTGGCTTCTACCCAGGACAGTTAGCCCATGGCTTCTGTGCAGGGTCAGAGCAAGAGGGAGGTTGACAGATGCTAATTTGGAGTAATAAGCTGATTTCATGACCAGCTGTCGGTGTCCCGTGGGGGATGGCTGTGATTAACTGCACATAACTAGCCACTTGTAACTTTGCAAGTAGTGGTGTTAATCAAATTAATATGAATTAACACAACTAACACATGGTGTTATTTACGGGCCTGTCTGAATAGGATGAATGAAGCTGTTTGTCAGCATGTAAATAATGTTTTATTTCAGGGAGAGTGGTGTGTGCAGCACGAGCCACGCTTCCAGCAGGTGGACTGCAGCTCTTCAGAAGGTAGGTCATATTTTCCCTTCCATTTCATTTGGAGTTGAGATTCAATCTTGGATGATGCTAGTAGCTGAGTACTTAATTTAATTAGCTTTTCTTCAGCTGTTGGGCTCATGAACTGCTTGCGTAAAATAACATTAAACTGTCACACTGTGGGTTTTGGACAAAAATGTCTGTGATGATGCAGACGCAGTGCTGTTGTAGCTGGTTTTGTGGGATTGTCATTTCATTTAGCCTTTTTTAAAATATCTTCTACATAAATGAGCTTTGAAGGAGGAAAGGGAATTGAGTTCTTGTGCTACACGAGTAACAAAACTATTCTGTGACTGATTCTAATTCATTTTTCTGACATGAAATATTAAAACAAGACTTTTAAGTAGAACATTTGCTAATTTGGGCATGATCATGCATTTCATCCAATCAACAGCTCAGCATACCCTAACTGATGAGAAGCTCCACTCCAATGAGCCCGTACAATTGATGTGAAGGCTTTTGTGGTTATTGTGACTATTTGTGTTAATTATATTTTACGAATGTTAACTTCTTTAAAATGCGGAAGAGTGGTCTTTGTTGAATAACACACAGCTGAATTCCCTGTTTCCAAATGCATCTTTCAAGTATGGTCCTGGTGCCATCCTTTCATTAGTCATAGCCCTTCCATCTGCATTCCTCATTAAACGTACAGGTACATGGTCCCCCACGATTGATGTTCCCACTTGAAACAGAAACCACTGTATCTTGGGTTGCCGGTGCCTCACAATTATTCCTCCAAAATGGTTTTCTGAGGGTCCCAGACATACCATTTGCTTTCTTTTAACTCATTTTGGCACGATTTGCCCCTCCCATCTGGAGTGGGTGTAGCCCTGCTCCTCAATGGGCCCTGCCCTCTGGGACTAACGCTTATTGCTGCTGTAGCGTTCATTTTGTCTTTGTTAGTTTTTGTCTGGCAATTATTCTCTCATTTGGTGCCTTTGTCTCCCTCCACACGGAAATGCTCCCCTAGGTCCATGTCCCGCCCTTCTTGTCTCTTCCTTGGCCCTGATTGACTGATGTCCTGCTGAATGCGGTTTATATGCAATAAATGCAACTTTTCCCGCCTATTTGAGGAAATCAGCATCCATCTGGAGACATTGTAAATATTTAGTGTGTACGCACCACGTTTTATACTCACTCTATTTTTTGATAACAGCGTATTGTAGGTAAAGGTAGAGATTATAAGTAAGCTGCAGAAACCATTCTCTTAGTAGCTGTAGGCAAAGTGGGTCTTTTTGTTATTTCCAACTTTCCTGAGGAGGTTCGATAAGTGGTATTCAGCTTCTTATGGCTTGGCTGCATTAATTTCAAATGAACTACAATAATTAATTTATTTGATTTATAAACCCTGGCACAAGTGTGAGGCTGTGCACATTTCCTGTCCCTCTATGGCTGTGTTGTCTTGTTTACCCCAAGGAGCTTTTTCACATGCTTGAATCCAGGCAGTCTTTAAGTGGAGAGAGAACCATGCCATTTGGCAAAGCTGCTTTGCTCGATGAGTGATCTGTGGTTTATGTGACTATGAAGATGATCTGATTTTGTGATGAGAAATGGGTTTACGATTTGCTATAACAATGTACCTTTTACAGTTACTGCTCTGTGTGCAGCAACGAGACTCCGACAATGCAATCTAGAGGAATTCTTCAGTATTAAAGGAACCATTCATTTCGTTAAACATGAATTCATCTTTCATAACCATTTAATGAAAGAAATCAAGCTGATGTGATTGAACAGTATGTTGGATTGATATTGTCCATGTGGGGATGCGCACAGGGTAGAGCTGCATGACACTGAAAAAGATTCATCGTGATATTTGCTGAAATTTTTGCTAGAAATATTGCAATGTTTATAAAACAAAATCAGCTTCAAAATTTCCCAAAATAAACTACTGATCATAGGATTTGACCCTTATAGTCAGCAGGAAACAAGGAATGAAATTGCTTAAATAGTTTTAAAATAATCTTGGAGGGGGAGTGGCTGAGACAAACAAAGGGTGACTGAAGATTTGCTAACAAGAAGCAGTGCTGATAAATCACTTGGTTTTGCTCAATATTGGAATACAAATTATTTCCATACTGTAGAAGACAAATGTCTTTTGGTAAGAGCTTATTCTCTTTTCTCCTCCTCTCTAGAGCTGGGCGATATGGCCATGAATGAATTAATGAATGAATGTAGGTAGGTAGGTAACTTTTTTATGCAGAAGGAAATTTAGGGTTATGTTATTACGATATAAAAATCCATCCATCCATCCATTATCTGCTGCTTATCCGGGGTTCAGGTCACAGGGGTAGCAGTTTCAGGAGAGATACCCAGACCTTTCTCTCTCCAGCTAACTCTACCAGCTCCTCGGGGGGACACCGAGGCGTTCCCAGTCCAGCCGAGAGATATAATCCCTCCAGCTAGTCCTGGGTCTGCCTCGGGGCCTCCTCCCTGGAGGACATGCATGGAAAACCTCTCCGGGTAGCTGCCCAGGAGGCATCCGCACCAGGTGTCCAAACCACCTCAACTGGCTCCTTTCGATGTGAAGGAGCAGCGGGTCTACTCTGAGGCCCTCCTGGATATTCGAACTTCTCACCCTATCCCTATGGGAGAGCCCAGACACCCTGTGGAGAAACCTCATTTCAGCCACCTGTATTCGCAATCTCATTCTTTCAGTCATTACCCATAGTTCATGACCATAGGTGAGGGTAGGGACGAAGATGGACCAATAGATCGAGAGCTTTGCTTTTCGGCTCAGTTCTTTCTTAGCCACGACAAACCGGTTAAGCGCCTGCAAAACTGCAGACGCTGCTCCGATTCATCTATCCAGCTCCCGATCTCACCTACCCTCACTCGTGAACAAGACCCCAAGATACCTGAACTCCTCCACTTGAGGCAGTACGTCTTCCCTGACCTGAAGAGGGCAACCCACCCGATTCCGGTTGAGAACCATGGTCTCGGACTTGGAGGTGCTAATCTTCATCCCCGCCGCTTCACACTCAGCTGCGAACCAGCCCAGAGCACAGTGGAGATCCCCAGCAGATGAAGCTAACAGGACAACATTGTCTGCAAAAAGCAGCGAGGCAATCCTAAGGCCATCCAACTGGACACCCTCAACACCCTGGCTGCACCTAGAAATCCTATCCATAAATATTATAAACAGGACCGATGACAAAGGGCAGCCCTGGCAGAGCCCAACCCACACTGAGAACACGTCCGACTTATTACCAGCAATGCGGACAACACTGGACCCCGGACCCCATACTCCCGAAGCACCCCCAACAGAGCACCTCGGGGAACGTGGTCGTAAGCCTTTTCCAAATCCACGAAACCCACATTGTTCCTCCTAAAACCAAGATTTGACTATTGATCTCACCCTCCTCTCCAGTACCCCGGAATAGACTTTCCCAGGAAGGCTGAGAAGTATGATCCCCCTATAGTTGGAACACACCCTCCGGTCCCCTTTCTTAAGTAAGGGGACCACCACCCCGGTCTGCCAATCCAGCGGCACTGTCCCTGACCTCCACGCACTGTTGAGAAGGCATGTCAGCCACAACAGCCCCACAACATCCAGAGTCTTCAGGTACTCCGGGCGGATCTCGTCCACCCCCGGGGCCCAGCCACCACGCAGCTCTTTAACCACCCTGGCCACCTCAGCCCCAGTGATGGACAAGCCCCTCTCAGCACCCTCGGGCTCTGTGCCCTCAGATTTCTCAAAGGCAGTGTGCATAGATGTATCTGATGCAGGGTTGAGGAGGTCCTCAAAGTATTCCTTCCATCTCCGGGTGATGTCCCCAAGTGAGGTCAACAGCACCCCCTCCTCACTATACTGTAAATAGTAGGAACTAGGAGCTGCTTCCCCCTCCTGATATTCCGGATGGTTTTCCAGAACCTTTTTGAGGCTGACTGAAAGTCACTTTCCATGGCTGATGAGCGCCTGGTGGCCAGACCTTAGCCTGTGGGGCCCGGCCAGGCTTAGCCCGAAAAAGGCACGCGAGACTGTACCCAGGTGGGCCCACGACCTGCAAGGGGAATATCAGAGGTTCGGTGCTTTGTGGATCCGGTGGTGGCCAAGGGAGGCCCTGGCGGTCCGATCCCTGGATGACAAACTTGGCTAAAAAAATCCATATCAGTCGATTTCGATAATTATCATGTTAAATGTCAAATCATTGTTTGTTTCCAGTTTGAAGGCTGATTTTTATTACTGAGTTAAAATTGAAGAAACCAGACAGGTATTCGTAGTTATAAACTTTTCTTTATCGTCAGAACGTGACAAACACTGGCCAACCAGTAGTGATGGCCAAAATGACGCTTCTGGAACAATTTGCTCCATTTTCTGACCCCAATAGATGGAGCTCTCTGTTCAAAAGGAGGACTCAAAGCATGTCTAAAAGGAAACATAAAGTGCAATGTGTATCTAACATTTCGTTGAGAGAAAAGATGGACAGGTAATTTTATTCATTGCTGAAGAAAGACCCTGGCATTCTTCCTATTGGTTCTTAATTCTCTGTAGATTATTACTGTTCGGATTTCTCATGGACTGAATTTTATTGTGGACTTTACTTTGGGATTTTGTTGGATTACCCTTATTGATTGGGTTACCAACAAAATAATATGAGATTAACCATGGATATGTGGTATTTAGCCACTTGGAGTAGCCTAGCCTGACTTTGTCATCACTTTGGCTTAAATCATTTTGCTTAATTTACTTTCACCGGAAAACGATGAGAAAAGTACAGACAAGACAAAAACTGTGTGCAAACATTGTAAAAGACTGATAACATATAGAAATAACACAACGAACATGCTTCAGCGTGTCCACCAGCACCATAGTGAGCTCAATTCACCACCTCCAGAGCGAAAATTATTAAAAGGGCAAACCACTCTAAAATGCTGCACATGCAAGCCACCTTCATGATGCATTCATTATGCATTTATAGAACATTCAGTGCACCTTCATAATGCATTCATAGAACATTCATAAGCAGCATGCAAGTACACTTCAATACTTTAATATACATTAATAACAAACATTACATGATTATACAGTTATAATGTTTGTTATTGTTATATAATGTTTGTTATTAATGTATATTACAGCTGGGATGTTACGATGTAAAGGTGTACATGCATGATGTTTGTGAATGGATTTCTGAATACTTAATGAATACATTATGAAGGTGTACTGAACATTTTATGAATGCAATATAAAAGCATGAAGGTGCAGTTAATGTAAAGTGTTCCCGTTTATTTATTTGAAGATTTTTTTTTATTTATTTTGACTTGGGTACTTTGATTTTTTTTTAAACAGTACTTTATTCAATTTCAGTTGCACTGTTAAGAAGAGGACACATTTTACACAGTTTAGAAAGATAAATAAAGCAATATTTTTGAATAAATTTGTCTGCACCTCATTCTGTTAAAAAATTGTGAGAAAATCATATCATAAACTGAAATTATGAATCATATCGAATCATGAGTTGAGTGTACCGTTACAATCCCTAGTATATAACCATAACACATTTTTTGTGGGCTTATTATGTGTTTTTGAGTAGGGCTGAACAATATTGAAAGTCTATAAAGTTTTTGCGATATTCACAATTTTTGTGATATTTAACAGTTGAAAATTAACTATATACCCAAATAGAACTTATCTACCAACGGAGTCTGTCAAGTAAGTGTTATTGCTGTTCGTTGTGCCAACAGACACAAAGCAGTGCCGACAAATCACTTGCTTTTGCTCAATATCTTCTCTATGTATTACGAAATATTTCCATTCAACAGAAGATGAATGTCTTCATGATCAGTTCTTGTTTGTTTTTGTCCTCTTCATTCATTTTTATTTTCTGGTCTGTGAGTGACTCAAACAGTAAGGAGGAGAATAATTGATTGTCTCCCAATGCATGAAGAGCTCATCTAAATGCGGTAACTGATATATTATGTAAATATATTTTGCATATATTAGATGATGTTGAAAAGAAGAGCCATCATTAAGATCAGGAACTTTTCTAAATGTTGTTTCATACTGTATGACTGATCAACACTGTTTTAGAACAACTTATGGTCTGAAGTATATCATGGTCCTTACTATGTGACAGTTGCACGTGCACAAAATGCCATGTCATTATTACTGTTGCCTATTGTGCAGGCCCAGTATAGAGTCATGTGACATTGGGGTGTGAGGAGGGAATGGGGAATTTATTCTGGGCTGGAAGCAGAGCAAAAGTAGCACCACAGAACGGAAACCATAGACTGCTATTTGGGTATGAGCACTGGGGCAAACCGTGTTCTGCTGGCCTTAGATTGCATTCAGTATTTATGGTGATGTATGTAACTCAGAGTTATACAATGTGTCTTCATGTCCAATTTGGTCCCAGTGTCTCAGTATCTGTGGAAGGGAATAATCTGCCTGTATCTGGAAAGCCTCAGGGAGCCATCATGTTCTGATGACCTAATTTTATGATGCAGCCTTAAAACAGGAAATCCATAATGTTAAATCTTGACTGCTCATCTACATGTTTGCATCCAGATATGGCTTCTGAGATGGTGTCTATCAGCAAATTGATGGCAGTGTTCAAATTCAATTAGTTACGCTCTATTTACAACGCATTTTAGAACTGTCTGTCTTCCTGATCTAGTTCAATAGAGCGTTAACCTCTTTTAACCTGTCTGTTCTCAAGTGACATAATGTAAGCTCACGGAATTTCATCTTTGGCCTTCATCTAGGCCAAAGACTTTGAACTCCTGATTGCTCTGGGGTTTTTGCATTGGGCACTAACAGGCAGCACCGCCAGGGCTGGGTGTTCGATTTCCACTTCCAGCATGTGGAGTGTCGAGAGTCAGTTGTGGTTCCATCCAAGGTGTGCCATATGCTTTCTGGGACAGGCATGATCCTGTAGCGCATAAGTACTGATGGAAGGCATGTGACTGATGTTTACCCAGAAGTTTTTGGAAGTATTGCTTCCAAATTCTTTTATGCATTTTGAGTTCCTCGCCCACTTTGATGGCATTAAATTTGTCGCTGTTTTCTCTAAATTGACCGTAAGCAAAAATCTTATGTGGCAGTATCTTGAATATGAAAGTAACAGGAAATGTATCAGAGTGTTTTATCATTGTATTTAAACTCAGTTTAGGGAACTAGTTTTCATATTAGAAGGCAGCCAAAATAAGAATCAGATGTATATTTTAGGCAGGAATTGCTTAATGGTATGCCCTGTCTCATGTCATCTCCTTCTTGGGAAAGGCACTGGGCTGACTGTAACTCTGTATTTAAAAAGTATTTAAAGAGTGTCTAAACTCATACATTAAAAGCAACATTCATTTGTCAAGATCAGTTTAGGAGGATAGTTCAGTGTGTGTGTATGTGCCCACCCCAAGTCTCTGTGGGGTTGATTTTGCTTCTGGGGGAAACAGGAAGGAATTTCCTTGTCAAGTTTTATAAGAACAGTGAAGGGTGAATTTGTCACTTGTTGTTAGTTTCAAAATTTACAATTGCAGTTACACCAGGCTGTTTAATTATCTGTCATCTGTGCCACAATGATTGTGTCAGTGAGCACTGGCATGGTCTCAGGGTTCAATCCCAGAATCACTTTTGCAAATAACAGGTTATAAGCCAGGTGCTTTTGTTGGGCAGATTTTTATTTGGCTTGATTTTTGTTTTATCTATCTGATTTGAGAGAGTGACTTTCTACCTGCTTGCAGGTAGGGTGCAGGCACTCAACACTTCCCACAGAGGCAGTGAAATTGCTGGCTTAAAACCAAAAAGTATTCAGGTGAAATAAGCTTCAGCTGTGCAGAATTCTGGGGATGACTATCGGTGTAGGTGGGGTCATTCAGGTGAGACTGGCCGTGGCTGAAGTTATATAACATTATATAGTCAGATCATTAGGACTGAAAGCCATAACACGTTATTTTTTAAATTGTGTTAACGCACGTGGTATTATTGGAGAATAATATGAGCAAGAATTTTTAATAGAGACATATAATACTCCTTTCTGGTTGTAAACAATATGAGAGTTTTGAGTGTGATGTTGCACAGAAACCCAGAATTCACAGCTAAAATAAAAAGTGTCAGTCTCATAGGAAAGCTGATTGCGAGAAACGGGAGAAAACACTGCTACCTGGTTGATTTTGTTTTAAATAATTGGCAGGTGGAAGGTTGAATAGGGTAACAATATTGTAATTTGAAATATGTATTTTTTATTTTATTGAACTATTATACCTTGAAAATTTCCTGTTATTTTGCACACTATCCATGATTGTCAGGCTTCTGTCTTTAAAACCAATTTGCCAAATAGGTTTTAGATTTACATGATTGGATATGGTAGGGTTCCCCAAATTTTGTCATACAAAGATAAGGTCCACTAACATTTTTCAAGTTGGCAGAGGAGATCGATAGTTTAATCGGGGTTAGAGTGTGAAGATGTGAGATTAACCGTTACTATCTCATTACTACTTTCCCATCCCACGCAATGGTCTGTTCGTTATTATCTGCCCATATACCCTTTTTAAAAGCATTGAAAAATGCTTTTAAATGAAATGAAAATGAAATTCAGCTTGTACTTACATTCAAGTTATATTTTTTGTTGTAAATGAATAATATGTACATCACAAGGTTAATGTTAATGTTTGGGGTTTGGCTGTGGCAAGCCGACAACAAGCATCTGTGTATTCTTTGTAGTGATCTTGGTTCATTAAGTTTTTACTCATTGTTAGTGACGTCAACTACCATTTTCATGCGCAATTTAGTTTATGGATTATTACGATAATGAATTATTATTATTACTGATTTCCATGTTATTCATTAATTTTGCTTATTACCTTTTTCATTCCTTTATTGTGGATTAATCGCTATGATTATGCGATTAATCACAATCAAATCAATTGTCTGATTGGCCTAACATAAATACGTTGATTAGTGTCAACTCATCACGTTATCGGAAACTTTGAAATGAGTAATTTGAAGATGCCAGTTTTTTTAAATCAAGTAAGCACAGTGTTGACAGCAGTATGGCCAAAAAGGTCTTTTTTTTCTTATTTTGATTGTCAGATACATAAATGTGAATCCTTACTCCTTGATTTTTGTAATATTATGTATTACCATGTAATACCAGCATGTTTTCCCAATTCAGAACAAGTGTAAGTATGAAGTGTCTATACAAAAATTCCGTAACTATATAAAATGTTTTTAAATCAATCTATTGCGGTGACCCACAATAGCTAATCAGTTAATATATAAGACGTATACTGTATATTGTCATTTGTTCTATTCACAATTCAATAAAACAAAAAGTAATCAATATTCAGCATTAATTGATGAATAAAATTGATAAAATAAGAATTAAATGTTTTTCCATATCGTCCAGGTCCAGTATGGTTCTGTCTCCATGGTAACAGCTTGTTTACTCTAGTGAAGTTCTTAAGTCGTCTTTTTTCAGCACAGTGAAGCACTTTTTAAGATAAAATGCAGTGAACAATACAGAACAAAAAGGGTGTGGTATGAGCAATGCTCAGAAAAGCTAGAGGTATGTGGTATTGAATGCAGTATGGAGTCTTATGATGTCATCACGCTTCCATGTTAAAGTGCGTAAAAAATCTGAGGAAGTTCTATTGTCATAATGCTCTTATTTTATGAGTCTCTTGGCATTTTAAACAACGGCATCAAGAAAATCAAGATCAAAATGAACATTAAAGTAACAATTAAGAAGAGATGAGTCAATAGAAGATAAGAGGTTGGAAGAAAAAACAGTGGTGGAAGAGCTTTGCTGAGGAACAAGCATGACTGACAGTCCCCTACAGAGGAGTCAAGGCAGTTCTGGAAGAGCCTGAAGTTAGTCAACCTCAAGAACTACAGAAAGGAGAGCAGCTCCCAAAAGATCTTACCAGCACTCTCAGCATGCAAAGAAGTGAAATTAGGCTTGGCTAAGACACAACGGGGCTCCCCACTCTCAAAAGAGGAATCAGAGCCCTTGAAGGGCCCACAGTTGGCCTACTGTACCTTAAGGGGTTGTGTCCATAAAGAACATCTCAGCTCAACAGATTCTTCTGTCTGATCGCTGACAGCGATTAGGGGCATCCTCAGGGGTCTCTGGAACAGCATCTCCCGTCTCCAAAGCATGTTCTGGTGGCACAGCTGGTCAATCCTGTCTGTGACAAGGGCTAAGTGCACCAACTTCATAGAAGGCACCGACTTACCTGTCAATTTAGATTGACTTTGCCTTAGACGGGGGGTGATGTTTGCCTAGATGATAAATTTCAATAAACTGTCAGAAAGGAACTTTGCTTGCTAGCACACATCAGCCTATCACATCACAGAAACGAACACAATTCCAACCAATCATATGGTACACACATCGAGGTTTGCTTTTCAACCTTTGTGGACATGTTTTAAGGCTAAAAATCTGAAACTCATCAAATTTTGAGACACAGAACGCCATTGATGTTTCACATTGGGGCACGTTGTCAGGAACATGAATACCCCGGCCCTATCACTGTACCACCCAAGCTTACTCAACACACACTCTCCAACCTCTGAGTGTAATTAGGCTCACCAGATCTGTGCCTATGACTGTTCTTTCATGTGTCACCACTGACTAGGGCTAAGTGATATGACTAAATAAATTCCCCTGCGATAAATTTTCAGAGACTGACTAATGGACTGCTACTGATAACATTTACCAAGGAGAGCACGATGAATTTGAGTTCCCCACAGGCTACCACTGATTAATTTCACCAAACTTCAAAGAAAGAAACTGAAAACTTCTTTTTAAGCATTTTTAGAAAATTGGTTCCCCACACTTTGAGAACCACTGACCTGTGAAAGTTTCCTCAAAAGTTTCAAAAAGGTCCACTAAATACTTTGAGATCCTGTGTTAACAAGGCGTCTTCTGCAGCTGCTCTTTTCATCCTTTACTGCCATCTAGCACTAAAATTTCAATTTTGTTTGAAAATGAAATCATCTGTATAATTTGGTAATAAGATTAAATCCAAGACCATTACACCATTAAATACTGGTGTCTGAAGCTGCCATTTGCTGTCAGTACATGATGCTGCTTCAATTATGGGACAACTTGTGCAGTTCCAGATCTTCACCCATGTAATGTATCTGCAAAGTTGGACAATGATCTGTTAAATACTTAAATAAATACTATGCTAAGGAGAAAGTATTTGTGGCAGTAAGCAGTGCCAAAACCATTTGTATTCCCTGTCTGAGGAATACAGTTACTCTTGCACTATTGAATGGCTTAGAGCACTATTACATTTGAAAACCTACAGTATGTACCTGGACTGTTATATTTTATTTTTCCTGTGCTGATTCCACTTCATCCTGCCAACTGTAATCGTCTTAGGTGTTTTGTCACTGGCGAACTGCCTTGTAAAAGGCAAGTATCTTGAAACTGTAGCACTAATGAGTGAGGGATGGACAGTCTTGTCTCTATTCTTTGTGTCCATAGGTCCACTTTATATGCTGAACTGGAAACAGTAGGCAAATACCCATATAAGATCTCCCCCACAAAAACAAAACAAGAAGGGTCTATCAGTAAGGTTGTTGAACCCCCCCCAAAATTTATTTCTGGCTGCGGGCTTGGTGAAGATATGGACATTTAGTTTAGTTTAATATGCTAGTCAAAAATGGTATTTTGGACTAATGAATAAATCACTAAGAACCCGGACAGGAATTCTAATTGATAAGATCTTGAAGAATGTTATGCAAATGCACACATCTCATCTCCCGGTAATAGGTTTCTGAGTGTGGGTTGTGATGTGGTGGGGGCAAGGGTTTGACAGCCATCTATTTAGTCACTCCTGTCATCTGCAGCATACTCCACCAAAACAAACATGCCCAGGCAGTGGTGTGTGTGTGTGTTGGTGTGTGTTTGTGAATAAAAAAAAAAAGAGAGAGACTCCATGTTATTGGAGGAATGTTATTAGCAGAGTGCATTTATTTGCATTTTATTTATTTAAAAGGTGATGCAGGCTTGGCAATTCTGACGCATCTGGCGTGATACAGTTTCATACTTTCATGCTCACGCAAGAAATCTTACGGCAAATTTATATTATTCCAAAGTTAGCTACATCAAAAATGTTGGGGTAGTTTGCAAACCCTACAGACTATTTACAAGGTAGTAAAACATACATACATGAATATACATGTGCATGTGTGTGCAGACTTGTCTCGAATTGAATATCTCACTCCAACATGGGCAACTCTGTGATGTACGAGTGACGATTAGAGAGCAGGGTCAGCCAGCATCCCTTAGGGGATCTGAACCAGCATCCCTTAGGGGCCCATAACCAGCATCCCTTAGGGGATCTGAACCAGCTACCTTTTTGAACGCAGGCACAGAGTCCTAACCTGCCAGACCTACTTCCATCCCAAGAGCTATGAAGACACAGCTAACATGTATGACTTCCTACATATTGTTAGATGGAAGCTGGTGAATTATTTCTGAAAATATTTTCTATATAGATTCTTTGGGAATTAATGGGATACAGAATACTGAAAAGTAAATTTATGTCATAAACTCATACTATTACTGGACTGTAAGACTCAGTATTACTAGAACATTCCAGTCTGTGTGCTTGGTGAAGAGTTATTCTGATGAGTAATGGTTTTAATCTCTTAAAACCATACTAAATAAACACACATCCATAGGCTGTTTTTTGTAAGATTGTTCTGTGTCCCTGCTTCCTGCTGTCGTCTTAGTATAGTCAAAGTTTGTAGTAACAATGAAATGAAACAACATATTTTGTTAAAGATTTAGAAAATATTATCTGCATGAAAAATATCTATTTTTTGCACTGGGGTTAGAAATCTTTGTGGAGGGAGGGGGGGCTTTCCATAAGTTAAAGGTGTGTGTGTGTGTGTGTGTGTGTGTGATAAAACATGGATAAGTGCATGCTCTGCTCAGTTCTTGCTCTTTTTACTATACCGGTGCATTGTGGGAAATGCATGCATTATTCATAGTAGGCTGGTGCATTATGGGAAATGCATGCATTATTCATAGTAGGCTGGTGGGTTGTGGGAAAGGTGTGCTTTATGAATTGAAACTTTACCTACATTACCTATGTCAAATGTTTTGACCTGGAACTAAATGAAGGTAATGCTCTTCATGTTATTAAAGCCTTAAAGAGTGTTGCTCATTTCAGTGAAATGGAAGTGTTTCATGAAACATTTTGAAGGAGCAGAATTCCTGTTTTACATTTAAGTATGCAATTTAAGAGGTAATTTAAAGTACTTGGGAAAGGGGTTATGTTTTTAGATTTGATTTGCCCAAGGCAGGAAAAACCTTTGCTATTCTTACATGACAACTTATGCTAATGTTTAACATTTTTTCAACGCAGAGCTTTTAAAATCTGGAAAAAGCCCATTTCTCTCTTGTAACGTAATTCTGAATGCCAAAGTGTTTCCTGAACTTGGAGCACGTGTTGTGAAGTTATGTCATCTTCTCTACATTGGGCTTCCTTGAATGTTGGTTTGTGGGCAACATTCCTATTCAACATCATTTGGGAAAATATTATCCCCTCAAACCAAGACTAAGAACCTTGGTCATTGTTTAATCATGCTATATATCTATAATGCATATAGAATTATGACATATATAATTAGAAACATTTATGTGATGTAGGTGTGTACATGTTAGCGCAGTTAATACCCTAATAATAATAATAATAATAATCAATAATATTATAATGATTTCTGTCTTTATGAGGCTAATTTCTAATTCTAATTTCTGAAGGGGCGTAAACATATTGTAACTAAATGTTTGGTGATTATAAGAAAATATCACTTTAATTAATGTGAAAACAATGCCAATGGTGGAATAAAGGCAATAGTCTAACTACCAATGTCCCGTTGACCTCAATATTGAGTAGAAAACTGTGTGGGGAAGATGTGTGTTGGTTTTACCTCATTTCAGTTTAATTCAACATTCACATCTTCTGCTTTGAGATTTTCAGGGGCTTAAATCTATTATTTTATCATTTTGATTCCTTCACTTTATTCAGTATGATTCAAGCAGTGTATCTCAGTCATCATAATATAGTAGCTCAATTGTCTGTATTGTTATGCTGGTGTTGCAAAGCAGTCAAAGCTTCCTGCAGATTTATCCATTATTTTAATGATGAGATGTAATGGCTCTGTGCGACTTGTTTGTCTGAATGCACCGGGAAGCTGTCTCAAGCAGGAATCTGAAGAGAATTTAATTCAGTGTGCCTCATGTTTACTAAAGGTGAAGATTAAATTTCCAAAATCCAACACGGCAGCCAATCCTCGTTGGCTGTGGAAAAGGAAAATGGGTTTTAATGAAATTGCACTCTCAGTTTTTAAAAGCATATCTGTGCAGTGGGCAAACGCATGGCTTGAACCAGTTCAGGCTGTATGGAGCTTATTAGTTGTGTTTCGTGTGTGGAATCTTTCACTCTGTCCCCATTTATCCTAAAACTGCATGACTATAATGCTAAATGGCTATATTGACCTTAAATTACCAGGAGGGAACATGTACCTGTGTCAGGGTGTCCTGCTATGACTGTCCTTCCTCCTTACCCCCTCTTGCCCCCCTCCCCACCAGTAAAGGTACTTGTAAAAAAAAAAGAAAGGGGGGACTTGCTTGCCTTTACCTTCTGATGAACTGTACTTTTTTATTTGTAGAATGTTATGTGTTAATGGTGCAGTAGATATGGGTAGATGTATCCTGAGATAATTTCGTGAGCTGGGGATTATCACCTCATCACGGTAGGCTGTTATAATACTATTACCATCAGATTCCCCCCGGATATGAACTGCCATGATCCAGCTGTTTTTCCATAAAATACAGAAATGCCATTTACTGTTATAAAATCACTGATTAAATAGTGGCAGTTCACACTGGAAGCCGTGTGTATGTGCCGTTATTTGCATTTTAAAATTGCTAGTTCTTTTATGTAGAATTATTTTAGCAGAAGGTCAATTGAACCTGAAATATGTATATGTAATTACACTTTTAATGCATTGATGATTCTACCTATATATTAAGAGTGGCAGTTGTGGAGAGAAGCTTTGAGTAAAATGCAATGTTCCCTTTGTGTTCTGAATGTAAATTAAACACCAAGCGGATGAACAAATCATGCTGTATATTAATATATATTAATGGTACTGCAGCCAAAATGCTCATGAGGCCACACTGAGGAGATATTTACTGTTACCGATTCTAATAGGCAGTCAAAAATAGAGTTTACAAGGTGATGCTACTAAAATACATTCCATAATATAGGGTTTTCCATAATCTTAGAAAACTATTTGTACATGGAAACCCTAGTCATTGTTAGAATCTATTGTCTTAAAATGTCATGCGTTCAAAGCAACCCCAAATACTGGCAAGAGTTGTACAGCAAAGGCACAGTGATTATGTTTTTAGTTGACATGATATCTGTTGTTTCATTCTGCTTTACATATTAATGCTCATCTCTGGTGTCTATGTGTTCGTCCTAGTGCTCGGGTTTATTGAGTTATCAGACTATAACTCGATATCCATTTCCATTGTTCTATGAAACGATGTTTTGCAGTATTCTGCAGTATCCTTTGATTTGCAGGCCAACTGTTTGTCGCATACTGATGCAGTTTTTTCCATTCTTTTTCCTCTCTAATCATGATTAAAATGTAAGTGCTCCTGCTACGATTGAAACAGAATTTTTAATAAGTATGGCTGGGGATAGGAGATGAGGACATTTTTAAAGTTTTATTATTGATGATGCAATCATGAAATAAGGAAAATCAAGACACTTCTGAATCTGTGTTTAAATTTATTCTTTTTTTGTTTACTTTTATTTTAGCAGAATGAAAAATTATCTTGCAGTGCTCCATGTTAAAAATGCATGTTGTGTTTAGCTTTGTGCTTCATCCACGTTAATCTGTTTATTTCATTTCCATTTCATCTGCGGAGCTGTAAGTCCAGCAGTGTTTGTTTTTCTGTTGTGGGGAAGAGCCATGGAAATCTGACAAAATCATTTAGTCTTTTTAAGCTATGTTAGGCGTATTAGTTAATAAACCCCTGCCTGAGAGGGTTGTCCAGAAAATCGGTATTGACCCTGTTTTGACTGTCCTGGTACTACATACAGTCTGCTGCACTGATGCATCTTATTACACCTGTTCACATATTGTCTGGCCCAATCTCAGGTCTACCAGTGTGCACTTTCTGATAATGGTACTGCCATCACCACTGAAGCCTTGGATTTCCATCTTTTTCACTGTTACTGGCTGAACACCTTGCCACCAAACAAGGCAACAAAGGCTGAAATATGTATTGCTTAGGTTTTCAGTTAAGCACTTGGCACATGCAGCCGGATGTGTGATGTGACTCATTCTGAATGATTCTGAGGCAGCGGCTCCTCAGTTCCGATTCCAAGATGGTAACACTGGCTGCATTGAAATAGCTCATAAACGAGGAAAACAAACCCTGTTGACTTTCATCACTTCTCAATTTACTTATCCTGCCGCCTGGTACAAAAAGTGTTCTGATGTTTTCATTCCCTCTGACAGTTGAGTAACTGTGCTGAACCCCAAGGCAAGAGGGTATCTGAAACAATGAACTAACAAATGCTCAATCAACAAATGACCAGCGCTAGGTCTAATTACATTGTTCATCAACTCTGCAGACAAGCGATCGTCTGAAGAAGGATATATAGGGCAAAATGAAATACATATGAAAATTTGATTACATTTCTCTGCAGCAGGTACAGAAAATAAACTAACTTGGTTAACAGAATGATTTATTACCTATTACTGTGCATATTACCAATAGATGGCTTTTTCATGATTGGGTAAACTGACATATCGTTATGAAGATTAAATTTATGCAGCTTGAATTTTGTATTAGTGGGGATGCAAAGAACTGCCTTTAAATAAACAAAAAGGGCTGGAAGTTGTTCCTCCCATCTAAACTAGTCTTTGGTGACTGATATTGTAGTCATTGTAGTTTCTAACAAACTGTCTCGTAGAATTGTCATCTGTCTGAAAGAAAACAAGTTGGCTAAATGATCAATTTGTCAGTACAGTATTTAAAAAACAGAATGCTCACTGTGTCACAAGCAGGGATCATTGTTGACCCCCTGGATAACAAGTGTTTGTGGTTTAAGTGCACCAGGGATCGGAATTTCATTGAAACATGACTATTGGTGAGTAGTCGGTACAGAATATGTATTTAAAGCAAATGAAGCCTCCTCATTGTTAAAACAACAGCAGTCCACAGCCCCAGAAATCCTCTTATTTCTTATACCATTAAGGCTATGCAAGTACGCCCGTACGCAGGAAGTATATCTGATATTGAACAATACTGGTGCCTCAATGGAAGATTCAGGGTTAAAAATGCATTGGCTGGGGATTTACCATGTCCAAGGTTAAGAATGCATTTCTTAGTATTGACCAGTTATGGGGTTAATAATGCACGATTCACCAATTACCTGGTACAAGATGAGTAATGCATGATTTACCAATGACCAGGATAAGTAATGCATAACTTTGTTTTGGTCGGGTGCAGGACAAAGGATTCAGGTCTCAGCATTCACCAGACATCGACTATTGCAACAATCACTAACTCCTCAGAATGAACCAGTCCAGACTGAAGTCCAGACTCGTCCCTAACAGCCATTTCAGTAGGGCAGGGGGGCTGTTGCTAACAAGTTGAAAGCATTGTTAATAAGGAATGCATTTCTCTGGGATGTGCTGCCTTGTACAGTATATTTGACATAAATGACAATTAAAGGTCACCAGAGATGAAAGGTAGGATTTTTTTTTTCCTTCCCAGGGGGAGATTGGCATTTGGATAAGGTGTCGGCCATGCCCACTGTTCAGAAAAGCGGCAGCAGAAGTCAATGGTGACACCATCTGCTTGCCCTGGCTGTGAATTCCTGTCATGAGCTACCCTTGGGTGAAAACCATTACTGTGAAATTTTACCTTCTGCAGTGGTTGTTCTGTGTATTTTATCATCTCAACTTTCATCCAGTGTGCGCAGTCTCCATCTGAAGTCATGTTATCTGGACTAGAGCGATGGAATTCTGTTGAACATTGGCATCAACCGAATTTTCAGTTGGGATGGTCTCATTTGCACCAGTAATCATTAGCTGCTGGACTATGGTGGATAGATTGCCTGGACCTCTCAACCAATAGAAGACAACAGGACATTAAGGCAGCCTTTCTCGAATGGTCTTCTACTCTAGAGAGACTGAATACATCCTGAGCATACTGTAAATATTGTAGTCTGATAAGCTAAGTTTGGTGATATTTGCAGGCATCTGCCTGTTTATTTAGGGTTTTCTGAGGAAGTTGGTGTCATTTGCTAACTGGTAGCAGCCCATCTTACCAAACCTTTGCCTTGCCAAATATTCAGTATTGAGCTGTGGAGACATGTTAATGTTGCCCTGACTTGATCTGACCACAGCCACCAATTCACCATGGCGAATTCTGACAAACGTTTTGATCAAAATGCAATTTTGATGAAGGACATGGTATTTTAAAATGTATCCTACATGATTTTTTTTCCCTCAATCAAAACTTTTTGCCATGGACACAGATGAGTCATGCCACAGGCACATTTGTCGATGGACAGACAGGTTGACTATCCATGCTCTTAACTTCATAAACATTACTGAAATAATATTTAGAAGCTTGCCTCATTTTGTCTTTGGCCTTTGTTGTTCTCTCTTCCCTGTCCTCAGTTAAAACACATGAGTTTGTCTGTGCATACGTAAGTCTTGTCGCTAGTTATTGCCTGAGTGCTACCTGCAGAGGAAGTGATGTCACGTGTAGCTTCTGTAAACAGCAGATGGACTTTAGCTATGGGAGGCCTTCTGAGCTGGTACCAAACCCTGAGGCGGAACGGGAGCAAATCCATGGGCACGGGAGATGCTAGAGGCTGCACTCGCACCACAGACAGTTGGCATCGAGCCGATGCTGGCATTCCTTCGTGTGACGCTTGACCCCACCCTGCTTTGCAATGCCCAGCACAACCCTTCACACCAGCAGTGCACAGGAATCTTCAGTGTTAAGGGGAGCTCAAGAATTGCACTGTTTTTCTGCGAGATGAGCAGTTTACTGATTTTTTTTCAGTAATGTACTGTCATGTATTTCAATTCTTGCAAAATTTGTCCAACAGTTTCATTGACTTGTCCATGGAAGCTCATGTGGTTATCTGTGATATTTTAAGATCGTTCTTTGTTATTAAAGGAACAGACTGAGCTTGCTCCAGCATAGACAGCGTTCCCTCTGCGCTTCATCAGAGTTCGTTTGGCTGCAGTTCCTGTTTCAGGTTGTGGGATGTATGGGTAACTTGGTGTTTTCGGTCTGCTGGTTTGGCTGCTTTGTCACAACAAAGTGTAAAGCCCATTAATTAAGCTCCCATTCCACAGAAAATCTGTAGGTGAGATTGCAGGTGACAGGGATGAGAAGTAATAGTTTTTATTTCAATAGTACTCCTGAGTGATATGATTGAGATGCTGTCTGATACTCTCTGTAAACCTTTATTAACAGCAGTCCAAAAGGAAGATTAAAAAGAGTAAAAGATTTGTGGCAGATGAAAAACTGTTTTATAGTCATTTTAAGTTAAGCTGTGAAGCTGACTGTCTCTGGGAATCCTTACCACCTCCAGTCATCAGCAGATGTCTTCGAATTGACTTTTTTTGGTCACAGCTGGACTATGTTGGCCACCATGACTCACCAGGAAAGAGCTCCCTGCTTGAAACTGGTTGCAATGAGTCCGGAGCTTCGGACTGTTACAGAAGTTTACTGTAATTTTGTTTAAGGTAGCTCAGAGTATAGAGCTGTAGCCTCACACCGCCAGAGTTGTGGGTTTGATTCCTGTCCCATGCGATGTGTGTAGTTTACATGTTATCCCTTTGTTTGTATGTGGGCATGGTCTGTGATGGACTGGCATCTTGTCCAGGATGTTCTTACTTGCTGTTCTAGGATAGGCTCCATGGAAATAGTTCGATGGAAGAAGAAGACTCTGATAACTTTGTGCCCTATTCTATATAGTAGGAGGAGGTATGAATCAGTGTAAGATACAGATGGACGCCCCCGCAGGCAGCAGCTGCCAATGTAACCAACATCTAGGAGGTACTTTAGCCCCTTACTTCATGTCCAACATGGACAGGCAGCTGTGTGCTGTGTTCTACAGGCCACATGATGATTTTCTGGTTTTAGCTCCTCCCACACAGGTAAAGCTATGCTGAGTATTAAGAGGACATAGTTTTTACTGTTGTCGCTGGCAAAAATGTTTTCTCACACCTTGAAAAACTGAAGCCTTGATGATGCTAATGTGAAATGCACAGCTTTTTATTTAAAAGTGGCAATTTGTTTTTAATGCATTTCCAACCATCCATATTCTAACCTCTTATACGGTATAGAATCATTTTTTAAGTACATTTTCAGTTTAAGGCGTAGTGTTTTTAATATAGTGTAGGGCTGGTGAGAGCTGCGCACCCCAGCATGCCTTGCAAGCGCTCATGTATATAGCTCTGTACCTGTGTCTTGTAAATAGCCCTTATATGGCTGTTGTTTATGCTTACATTTCCTTACTGTCACGCGTCTGTTTGCCCATATTTTGTGTGCACCCTGTCCGATCCTTGCATGTTCTTAGCTTGTGTGAATATTCCGCCTTGTGTGCATCTTACAGTTTGGCGTCTGACCACCTTGTGTTACCTCTGTATGTATTTGGGTTTGGTGCTTGCTGAGTGCCTGTTAACGTCCTGTTTAGGACTAGAATAAAGAGCACGATCTACCCCAGCAAGCAAGTCCCCTTGTCCTTCGCTGCTCTTGTGATCTCTCGGCCCGCCTGGTGCTACATTGTTGTCAGAAGTGGGACCCGGGAAGCGATCCGACTGGCTCAGCCGGAGCGGGCACTTATCAAGATCATCAGGCAAGCCTGCTACAGCCTCGTGGTCCTCGAGGCAGCGGTCAAGCAGCAAAGCAGAAGAGGGGGCAGTGTCGGGGAGGGGACATTTGGGACAGAGACGCTCATCTGCTGGGGCTGCGGGAAGAGGAGGCACCGGGTATGCTGCTGCCCGGTAGCCTCCCGCAATCCCGCCAGCGGATGAGCTAGGAGCGGCACAGAGACAAAGGTGCCACCCTGTCCTCCAAGAGTGCCCCAGACGTGTGTGGCGGGACCTCAAGCTGCTCCTGCAAGCCCGCCGGACCTTTGTCCGAGACGACCCCTGTGAACAATTCAGGCGGGCACCTTGGCGGACATCAAGCGCTCTCCACTCACCAGCTGCGATGAGCTGCGGCACAACCCCAGCTGCGAGCATGAGCAGTAGAAGCAGCAGGCAGAGGCTGCTCTGCTCAAGGTGAGGAGGCATGCCACATCTGGGAGGCCCAGCTAGCTAAGGAGCGCCATGAGCTGGACGCGCAGTGAGAGCGGGACCAGCAGGACTGGGAGTGGCTGCGGGAGTCTGCGGAGCATGAGTGGCAGGAGCAGGAGCAGCTTCACAGTCAGTTGGCTAGCTGGGAGAAGGAGTGGCCGAGGCAGTGGAGCCAGTGTCGTGTGGCCGCAAAATGGCACTGCTTGACCTGGACGAGGCTTGGAGGCCCAGTAGGCACCGCAGGCTGCAAGAGGTGGAGATCGCGTTGCATAGCCGGGAGGAGGCATGCCATGCTCTAGAGGCTCATGTATATAGCCCTGTATCTGTGTCTTGGAAATAACCCTTGTTATATAGTTGTTTTTTATGTTTACATTTCCCTATTGTCACGTGTGTGTGTGTGTGTGTGTGCCTAGTCTGATCCTCGCGTGTTCTTAGCTTGTGTGACTCTCCCACCGTGTGTGCACCTTCTGACCATCTGACCACCTTGTGTTCCCACTGTTTGGATTTGGGTTTGGTCTCCTTGTTCTACAGTATGTATTAATATACAATTAGAATCCATCTTTTGCTTTGCAGTAATAATGGTGTGTGATCATGTATATATATTACATTGTGGGGTGCATATGTGTGCACATATGTGTGTGTGTGTATGTCTGTGTGTGTGTAGCTGCAGCCTATCTCCCCATCAGATCTACCCGTCCCCCTTGTGAGACACTCATACCGTCACCGTTCCCCTCCAGCGGGGGCCATGAGATAATGGCGACGGCCCATCTGTCTGGGATGCGGCCGTCGACCTCCCTTCGAAACGGCTGCCCTCTTTGTGTTTGCCTGCTAATTAAGATGCACTCGATCCTCTTCTCCGCAGCCCATTAACGGGGGGGCAGTAGCCTGTAGGGATGGCGTGACACTGTCCCCATGTGCAGGACCAACGGCCCAGCTCGCCTTGCACAGCTGGCAGCTTAATAGGTTCCTCCTCAAAGGTAATTATAAGGCCTGGATTACGAGCTGCGTGGCTTCACCAATTACAGTAGAAGGGTGGTGATGAGCATCGTTTGAAATCCCCTTCAAGTTATAAACTAAAGCATATAGCTATTCCTGAAAATGTCTCTTTGAATTATTTAAACACCTTTAATGACTTTTATACGAGTGTGTGTATAAATATATAATATAATTTTAAGATGCATATACATTTTAATATATTAGCCCACAAGTTGAATATATATTACAATAATTCTAGAAATATAACAACAACATGCTGGATGACCCAGTGGGTGGCACCATCACCTCACAGCTCTGGGGTCCTGCGATTGTGGGTTTTCAGGTTCTGTCTGTGATGCATGTTTCTTCCACCTGCTCCTATTTCTTTCTGGCATCCAAGAACACGGCGGTAGGTGAAGAGACGTATCTAAATTTCAATATCAAATTTCAATATTGCGTGGGCATGTGTGACCCAAGTAAGACGTCACGATAAAGAAAATACTGCAGTGTTAAGGCGATGCTGCTGTTGGTTCCTTTGATGTTGTTGTCATTGTCTGTCTATCCATCCATGTTCCACTGCCGCTTAATGGTTATAGGGTTGTAGAGAGGCCGCAGGATCCCCCAGGTAGCAGCAGAGGGGCCGCAGGATCCCCCAGGTAGTGGCGGAGGGACCGCAGGATCCCTCAGGTAGCGGCGGGGAGGCCGCAGGATCCCTCAGGTAACGGCAGGGAGGCCGCAGGATCCCTCAGGTAGCGGCGGGGAGGCCGCAGGATCCCTCAGGTAGTGGCAGAGGGGCCGCAGGATCCCCCAGGTAGCGGCGGAGGGGTCGCAGGATCCCCCAGGTAGCGGCGGAGGGGCCGCAAGATCCCCCAGGTAGTGGCGTGTGTCACGGTGCGGTGGGTAGGCGAGCGAGCAAGGAGGCAATGCGAGCCAGTCGTACGGGAAACGGGGTTTATTGGA
>JAODKF010000009.1:8293941-8355092 GCA_026779585.1 Mormyrus proboscirostris
GATCATGACAGCGTGGAAGCCGCAGCCTCCCCCAGGTAGCGGCATGGAAGCCGCAGGCTCCCCCAGGTAGCGGCGGGGAGGCCGCAGGATCCCCCAGGTAGCGGCGGAGGGGCTGCAGGATCCCCAGGTAGCGGTGGAGGGGCAGCAGGTATCGACCATTCTTCTGAATCTGGATTATTTTATGGATGTAATGCTGTAAATGAGTAATTGTGTTTTTTATTAATAATCCTTATTAATTATTTATTATTTACATAATGCTAGTAGTTAATTTGTTATTTGGCCATTTGTCAAGATAATGACAGCATTTAGTTTGTGCTTAGGACAGTTGTCATTATTTGGCTTTTTAAATCTCGGGTATGAATCCTCACCTTTCCTGCTGTTCAAGTGCTTGAGTGGCTTGTGCTTTTTTAATTTAAATTTATTTCATTTTATTTTTTCCCGCTTTAAGATTATGCTCTATTCGCTGCGATGTTTAGTTCATTTTGGTGCCGGAGCTCAGTCAGCATTCCGGATGCTCCAGGAGCGTTAGGAAGCTCAGAGGATCTGCTATGTCAGGGCTCCACGGTGTCCTCTCCAGTCTTTTATCCCAGGCAATCGTTCAGATGCAAGAGCCGGGAGTTTCGTGGCCACAGGGCAGACCTGGCATTCCTCCTGCACCAGTTCCATTGAGGACAGAAACCTTGCAGTGGCTGGGAGGTGCCGCTGCGTGTCGGGCGCTGCCGTCTGCCAGCTTCCCGGGCAGAGAGGTAGTGCTCCTATCGCAGACAGTGTGGTACCTGTAGTGTATTATAAAAGCTTGCAGGCTGCCAGGTCATTTACTGGCAGAAGGTTTACATGACCTTTGTGTCTGAGTACAGGGGGAGCTTTATACTGACCTGGAAACAACCAAATCACTAAAGTTCATAGAGGAGGTTTAGTTTGTGGAAAGTAATTAAAATAAACTCATTTAACTTCTGGTCCTTCCGATAATACCAGGTATCTCATCTCGTATGAGTCATTTCTGTTTACTGTAATGAGAATGGAATTCAATGTCTTAAATAATAGTTGTGATTTATATGAGATGGAGCTGAGACTGGTACTGCATTTGCTCTAATAGTGGTTCGGCAAGATTTTATTCCATACCTGCTACAGCTTTGTTTGAGCAAACAGTTCAAATTCCAATTGGTTCAATGGTCAGATGTGTGGGGTATTTTTTCTGTTATTAGTGAGATGTAAATACTTGTAAAGATCTAGTTTCAGAGTGATTGGTTGCACAATTACCAGTCAAATGGTATGTTATTTAGCATTGCAGTACTAAGTATTTTGCTGCCCAGACATGTGGCTGTGGCATCCCCACGCAGGTTACGGTGAATGATTTTCTATCTGTTGGTCAAGTATGTGACAGTAAAGGCCTCACGGGTTAAGGCTGAGGGGCTGTTACTGAGGATTTTTTTAGGAGCAGTATTTTATCTGCAATGCAGCAACATCACAAGCTCTGCCAGTGTTGGGAGACTTCTGAGGTTGATACGGAACATCCTGGAAAAGCAATTACCAAACCTCAGCAGTCTGCCCTTAGTTGGATTCTCCCTTCCATACCGACAGAATTTTTCACCTCTTTTTTGACGTCTTCCAACAGGTCACCTGTACTGAATGTATGTGTTTTCCCCAGATTAATTTGTTGTGCTGTAAACAAAGAAAGGTTGTGGCCTGTAGTTTGCCGTTTCTTGAGTCTGCGCTGATGATAGAGACCTTGGCATTAGGATTATTAGCCGTTTTTTCTGGTTATTGATATCTGACCTTTTAAAATGCCTCTGCCGTATTTTCACACGTCAGAGACATAGATATGCCTCTAATGTAAACTGCACTTCCTAGAACTGGAATGAACAAATAAAAGGAACCTTTCTTTGTGCCAAACATGTTATACTAATAATTACTTTGAGAATGATGTAGTTCTCACTACACCATTGATTAGGTGAAGTCTTATCTTTGCAGGTGGTGATGTCAGGCTGGAGTCTGGGGCTTCACCACTCCAGTTCTACGTTCTGCCCTGCAGTTCAGCTCTGTCTCAGCCTGCACTATAGCACCTGACAGTCAAGTGCCGTCGGATTGTGTCGGATTGTGCGTCAGGCTGGAACTGTTCAGTAGTATAGGTTGCCCATTAGTTGTGAATGTCAGTGGCACAAGTCAATGGTTTATAACATGAATGCCTTGCTTGTAATTGGGTTTGTTCGCACTAGAGTGGTTGGAGTGTTTTCTGAAGTGGTCAGGCTCTCTGGGAAATTGCTTTTGACCCGCTTTGTTTAAAGTCAGTCGATTACATCACAGGTACACCCTAAATGCTAATACAACCCTAAATAATGTTTATATTTACGGACCTAACAGTGCATAATCTTTCTTTCAGTACTAGGTAAACTGAAAATTTAAATTGAAGGGCCTTTGTCATTATGTTCCTTTGTGTGGTTAATGATAGTGAGCTGGTTGTGGGATTTATAAATAAAATAAGAGGTAAACAGGATTTTCCTCATTTCTGTGTCTCTGTCCGCCTGCCACTGTGTCCTGTAAAGAGAGTGCCACCAGGAGGGACTGGAACGCTCTGTGATTCTCAGTATCTGCAGTATGAGGGTTAGGCCCTAATCTCCGTGTGTGTCTGCATGTCTTCCAAATGATAAAAGGATGTCGTCGTCGTCGTTTTTGGACGGGCTCCTTATAAGAGATCCTCCTTATAAACACCTCCTCTCTTGCCCAGTAGGGGGTGTGCAGAGCCTGTCTGAGAGAGAGAGAGAGCGCGCAAACCAAGGATGAAGAGAGGCAGAGCAATGCAGTTTTGCCTGTATGGAAGATAATTAATAATATTTTGTGGCACTGGTGAATATTTTTATATCGCAGGAAAAATAGAGGAATGGAAGTGAATTCCAAAACGACACCAGCAGCATTTGAAATGACACTGACACAATGCCGCTTTGGGAACAGCATGTAACTTGAACATTTTCACTCTTTGTATGAATGGCTATAAGGACGGACTTGTGGAAATTAACTGATAATGTTACTGGTTTTGTTTTAGCTTGACCACACATGCTAAACGAGTTGGAGAAGCCCAGGAGCCTCTGTTGCACACGAGGCTAATTTGAATGTCAGCTCACACTCATATAATCAGATCTGAGTGAGACGCATAATTGGATGATTTGGTGAATTAAAAGGCTGAGCTCTTGACCGGCAGGCTGGCACTCACCAGGCTCCGCGGCTCCCCACAGAGCGTCGTCTCACTCTGCCGGGCGAAGGCACAGGGTTGCTTTCTGCTGATGCACAGCGCGGCGGGAATGGGGGGGGGATTTGGGGGGGCCTCTCCCGCCACCAGGGGCAGGTCTATTCAGTCAGCGCCATCGCCAGCTCAGTCCCTTTAAAGCGAGCAGCAGCCTCTCGCCTCATCCCAGACTCCGCGCGCACTGCCACTGCGCGGCTCCCAGGCAGACAGGAGATCCTGCTCGAGTGGGTAAAGGGGGGGTCAGGGAATCCAGCTCAGCCTGCTGCTGTCAGAGAGGCACAGCACAGACAGGGGGGCAGCTCCGACCTGTGAGGAAGGCTATCGTTTTTATACGTCTCTTAAAGATCGCACAGGTCGGCAGAGGAAGGCGATGGAATCCGGAGAGCAGTGCAGAAGCGGCTGCAGACTGACTGAGAGCTTAATCACACCTGAGTTCAGTCATTAAGCGGCAGCGGCGGCGGCTTTACGGCGAGGCTCTGCTGATATCCCGTCTCTGGCTGAATGGGAAGTCTCCCGGGCTCACTTTACTGTTGCGTCGTGCAGCACTGAAGCAGGACAGTAAATGGCAGCAGCTCCTGCAGATGGATGATCTTACTTTGATATAATTTTCAGCAGGACTCTCAGAAGAAGGTATGTTCCTGACTCTTTAATTGTGCCGTGCTTGTGTGAGGCTTTCTTTCTGCTTAGGGTTGTACTGAAGCTTCTGCGTCATTGAAGTTGCTTAACTGTTTCCCCGCGCCGTGCTTGATTTTCTTGCGTGTCTGTCCTTCGTTCAGAGGGATGCTGTTTCAGTGCCAGTGACCTCCTGCATGTTTCACATGGGGCAAATGGGGAGATGAGATGCGGCCAGCGCCTCGAAACAAGCCACTGGCTGCGCTGCGCTGCTCTTAGCGTGTAATGCGGGACCTTCCCCAGCAGTGAGCGCTCGCAGCCACGCTGCGAGTGTCCCCCCCCACCCCCACTTCTACGAGGTTCTGGTCTTCAGTAATTCATCAATCTAAGTCAAATCTTACGACCATGCAAGGCATAGTGATGTTGAACCCATGGGAATTTGTGTCCATTTACTTCATGCATATTCAAAAAGCCACCCACCACCCTGATATTTTGTGTTACTTAGTTCTGTTATTCTCAGGCAAACCATTGCAATGCATATCAAACCTCCCGACCTGAACCACCAAAACAATTGAAGGCAAAATGGCCAATGGACACAAAATTAGCAGTCATGTGACATTACAGCCCCACCTCCAGCTGCATGCTGTAATTATGGGAGTGGTCAAGTCCATTATTCATGCTATGTGTTGAGAATGCCCTCATAGACAAATTTACCCATTGGCTGGGATTTAGTGAGCAAACTTTCTCTAGCTCTCGAATGCCTTTTCGTAAATACAACTTTTATGATGCCCTGAGGACATATAAATGTTTTACTTTGTTCTTTTTTGTCTCCATATATAATTCTGATTCTGGATCTTCAGAGATTTAATCCCATTTATGGGACTCAATAAATAATGCATTTATTTTGCTGGTAAAATGAAAATTTCTGTTCTGGTTTACAGTGAAGTTCTCTTTTACAGTATGTTGAATGTGTTTTGTAAAACTTTGCAGCAGTTTTCACAGGCATTGAAAATGCTCACAAGCCCTTTTCGTCATATCTCTTTGCAATTTTTCTCTTGAGTCTTTTTCGGTGCTTAATTAGTGAAAGCATTATCATCATCTACAGTCTAAGTATTGTAGATCTCTAATGGAAACCGGTGTCACAACACCTTGTGTGTTTGCACACACGAGCTGTGATGTGAGCAATGAGAGAGATCATTCTGTGTGGATCTGTAAATCAGTTGTGGGGTTCCTCACAGAAAGCGGTATAGGAGGTAGCGAGTGATTGGCAGGAACCAGCAGCTGGGCTCTTAATGTTCTACTGTATGCCCATCCGCTTTGCCATCAGCCTTGCCAGTCTTCGGCCATTTGTGTCGCTTTCAAAACATGTTAAGTGACAGTTGCCCCTAAAATGACATACCACTGAGCTAGTGTTAAAGGGAAAGAACATGTTCTTAGAAAGTCTGTTTTTATTTGTAGTGCCTCTATTCCATAACTTTCGTAATACAGAAAAGCAATACTTCACACATGCATGTGAGGATCTTTTCCCGAGATTTAAAAATGTAAGTTTAATATTATGTTATACGTTGCATTGTTTATGGTTCTCTTATTTATGATCGCTCCCAAATGATTCCTGTAACCTTAGAGCGAATTAGATTGAGCTGTCAAATTACAGTGGGCAGTCAGCATTCCATTACTCTGCCTAAAAATCCATACTGAAACATTTTTGCAGTGTTCAGTCTTGTGGTATTGAACCCTGCGTCTAAAATGATCATTTTAGCCAGCAATCATAATTCAGCTAGGGACACCATTGTGTTGAGAATTGCACCTAAGTCAGAACAGATGCTTAGACCATGCAAACACTGGCTTATAATCCTCCAAAAGTTGCATTCAGTTCATTTATACTCTAAGTTTTCTAACCTGTAGTGTGTATGAAAGTGTGCATATTGATACTTTAACTTAGGCACAAATGTGATTCTTGAATCATGGTTTAACAACCAGATGCCTCTGGCTATAGGTGTAGTTCCTGTAATTTTTTTGGTCTGTTTTTCTGCTTCCTCCATCATCCCTTAAACTTGACCGTGTGCCTGGGCTAAACCACAAAAGAGTTAATATGGATCCTCCAAGGTTTCCTCGGAAACTTTACTGTGCTAAACACCATAACGAGTGAATTCTTGCTCTAGACACTCAATATCCTCTATGGAGTTAGTCTTTTACTTCCCTGTTAATGTCACTCAAATCATTTGCCTTGTGTAAAACTGAATTATGTACATGAAGGCATCTGTGTTGATAATATGAAACGATGTGTTTGTAATGTATTGCTGTCAGGTATTCTTTTAATTAATGTTTTTCTTTTAGAGCAATGCCATAAACCATGAGGAAAGCAAGTGGATTTCACGATGTTTCACACCCTCCTGTTGGATGTACAATCTTTGCAGTTTGGCTTCATCATATTTAAAAAAAAACACAACACATTTTCATCCTTTTGCTCAGGGTTGACTTCTGAAGTGTTTGTGGATTTGTGTGTATTTGCTGCTGGATTCCCTACCTTTTCAGCTTTATCACATTTTAAACATTGATATTCCTCTCCATGGTTTCTGCCCTATTCAAGAGCCTGACGTCCTACATTGTAAATATTTCCAAAGGAATGTTTACAAAGAAACTGGCTAATCCAACAAAGAAGAAAGAGAGCAGTGACCCAAAAAAGGATCAAAAATCCCAGACCCCAGACACCCCAAGAAATCCTACACTTTCCACAACTCTAAAGAGTACAGTCAAAAAAATTTCTCAGTGTCCCTCAGCTCGCAATATATCACTTGAAGACGACAGTCATAAAAACAACTGCTCATCACTCTCTCCAACGTTCAGTTACCGTGTAGCAATAGCTAACGGACTTCAAAAAAGTGCTCTTTTGGTTAACAATAATGAAGGTCTCCTTCAAGAGGTCTTATCCACTGAAAGCAGTTATTCTGACTCTCTGAGTGAAGGTAAATATATCCAGATATTTGATGAACACAAAGCTTTTACTATGCCAATAAGAAGGAACAGGAAAAGCCTGACCAGTCTGGCGCCCTCCGATGGAAGTTCTGAGGGTGAGCGCGTGGAGCGTACCAGTCTGCATACACTACGCCTGGGAGCTTTGCGGAAGTTGAGGAAGTGGAAGAAGAGCCAGGAGTATGTTTCTTCGGACGCAGATGCAAGTACCTGGCGGAAAACTCTCGGCATCCGGAGCAAGTCCCTGGACCGGGCTGGGAGGCAGCAAAAAACCAGCTCGCTAGAACCTGGATCCAGTTCCACAGGTTGCATCAGTCAGACACATGATGTCATGGAAATGATCTTCAAAGAGCTGCAGGGAATCAGTCAGATTGAATCAGAACTGTCAGAGCTGCGAGGTCATGTCAATGCACTGAAGAATTCTATCGATGAGATTTCCAGCAGCGTGGAAGTGGTGCAGAGTGAGATCGAGCAGCTGCGTTCGGGCTTCGTGCAGTCCCGGCGTGAGACGCGTGATATACACGACTACATAAAACAGATAAGCCAACAAGACAGCAAAGCGACTCTCAGGTTTCTGAATGTGCCAGAGGATGAGCTGGAAAACACAGAGGATGTCATTTACCAGATTTTCAAGGAGAAAATGGGTTTCACTGAAGTGCACAAGATGCCTAAAATTGACATCGCCCATCGATTAGGGCAACAGAGGGAATGTTCGAATGCCAAGCCCCGTCCCATTATTGTTATCTTTTCAACCCCACAAGACCGAGATTTAGCTTTAAAAAAATGTTACAAACTTAAAGGCACAGGTATTTCTATATCTACTGATAGCCTTAGTCATGAAAAGGATAGGAAAGAGAAAGGAATGACTTCTTCGCAAACATATGAGAGCATGGACATCAATGTTTGTACAAAAAACAAAAATGAGCTTGATGACTGGGACTCAATGGACAGTGACAGAGAGTTAGAGGCTGACTTAAATAGAAATGTATATGAAATTTTGTCTAAGGCCACGCACAAAAGTAAATCTGACCAAATGAAATCCCACGAAAGTCACGACAGGGCTAGTGATGGCATTGCATGTTCAGGAGCAGTCCATTATGCTGAGGACACTTATCAGTCAATCGAATATGAAGATCAAGACAAGCAAGAAAAGCCTTATTACTCAGATTTAACCCCCGCATGGCTTTCCCAAAGTGAGTACTCAACTCCTAAGCTGAGTCACTCTGAGTCAGACTGTTCAAAACTGTGCCAGTCCTACTCTGAGGATTTCTCTGAAAACCAATACTTAGGCCGGACCAACGGCTACTCTTTATTGTCATCCTCAGATCAGGAGTTGTGGCAGAGAAAGCAGGAAGACATGGCTTCCACATGGTGTCCAACCCCACCTAGTCAGACACTTAGTCAGGAAAATCAACCCTTTGTGGAATCAAATGAACCAGAGACCACAGAGACTGTCGACAGTGGCGTGAGCAATGGGCTGGTGTGTGTGTCAGGTGACAGGAGCCACTACAGTGGTTCCCAGCTGTCTCTGCAGGGTGACCTGTCTCCTTGGAAGGACTGGCACCATTTGGAACAAGGTGCAGATTCAGGCTTTGATGCCTCAACAGAACAGAACCTAGTGTCGGAGGTCAGCAGTCCCTTTGACCCCACAGCTAATCCCGGTTTTCCCGAGAACATCATAAAATGCCAAGAAGTGGACTTACAGTTTGAGGGCGAAAACTACATGACCCTAGACAGTACCCCTTCTACATGCCCAGGTCTGGAGAGTGAAACAGCCAGTCAGCCTGATGCCCAGAGTGATCCAGAGATGAACGACGGCCATTTTTATCAAAACCAGACAAAGTCCTCAACCATGTATCGCAGTCAGAGTGAGATCACAAGTGAGAAATCTGAGGAGGTGCCTAAATCCTGGCACAGCCGACTCAGCATCGATCTCACTGACAAAACGTTCAGTTTCCCAACATTTGGATCAACTCTGCAGCGAGCCAGATCTGCCCTGGAGGTTGTCTGGAACAAAAGTTCCCAGAGCACGAGTACCCCGGCGGCACCCTCCTCTTGCTCCACTGCTGCCATGGCTGCAGAGGAACCTGCCAATTCCACATTCATGGGCGGATTCATGACTCTGTCTCAATCCACTGTCAATGACTCAAGCACGACAATCGATTCAGATGTGTACACTGAGCCCTTCTATTACAAGGCTGAAGAGGAGGAGTGTGGCGAGCCCACTGTAGACAATGAAACCCATTATGTTGAGGTCATGGAGCAAGTGCTTGCCAATCTGGAGAATCGTACAAACACCAACGAGCCCGAAGGACAGTACCAGGACTACAGGCTTCCGGAGGAAGGGACCTATGTGCTGGAGTACGACTGCAGCTACGATGAGCAGTATGAAGCAGAGTACAGCGAGGAGTACGATGAGGACCAGGTCACTGAAGAAACAGCTGAATATGACGTTGTGGCCTATGCAGAGGATATGGGTGAGATTGAGGACGCTGAGGAGCAAGTGGACTATGGAGAAGCTGCAGAAACTTTTACAGCAGGGGAAAGTGGTGAAATAAAGGACATTATTGAGAAAGAGGATGAAAACCAAAATGTGACTGAGGAACAAAACATTGCAACTCCACCCAAGAAGAGGATAAGACCAACTTTTAAGGAGGCTGCATTAAGGGCATACAGAAAACAAATGGCTGAACTGGAGGAACAGATTCTTGCTGGAGGTACAGAATACTGTGTACTGCTGAGTTTTGTTTGTTTGTCTCATTATTCTCTTTAGCCTATAATTACTACTATTAGTTTGAGACTTTCCCAGAAAGTCTCAAACTAATAGTAGTAATTATAGGCTAAAGAGAATAATCTCTGTAATTAATATTACTTGGGAAATACTTTTTAAACATTTTCTTAACTTTAATTGTCAAATAAATTAATATATATCTAATTATAAAGATTAAATCACCTTGCAGCAGACTGTAACTATTCCAAATTCACCATGAAGTGGAAGAGGCTGTTCATTTGACTGGAAACCCCAGAATCTGCTCTACAAGTGCCATGTTAGTCAGTGGAGTTACTGAACTGGTCAGCTAAGGGAAAAGGAAAGGACAATAATGGTATATTTTCTTTCTAGTCATATTGCGTAGATGTTATTCATGTTGGCCCTGTTATTTAGGAAAACTGAGATCTCTTACATTGGCAGGTGTATTGGGGTCAGATGGTGTGCTGTACGCATAGTGCGTGTTGATGCTACATTTATGCATGCAGGCATGTTGTATTTCTTGAAGGAATTGATGATTTTTCATAAGTAGAAAACCCTTTCCGGGCATTATTTATATGGGTTACATTGTGTCCTTGACCTCCATTAGTCCTCACAGAGGGATAAACCAGAGCAGCATGAATCTGTAATGGCAGGCAGGCTAGGATCTGAGCCAACCAAGGAAAATAATAAATTGTTTCAATCAGAAAAACAAAGACTAGGAAGTGGTTAGGTTAGCGCAGTGTGCAGTTGTATGTCTGTCGTGTGTGCATAGTTTGTAATCTATTCATTTTTCCCAGAATGCCGTTTGGCAGTATCTCTGTGGTTGGTTTATGAATTGATTGGGTGACTGGTTGGTTGCTTGGTATGCATATCATAAATGATCATGTAGCAAAAGCACAATGTATTTTTATAGTGCTGTTAGGTGCTGCAGGTTGTGCATGATAATGTGAGGTCTTCATGTTCCTGAGGAAAAGATGAGGCATTTGCCTTCTCTTACATAGTAAAGGGAATTAAGAGTCAGTTCCTGACCTAGTTAATGACAGCCTCCAGCTTCAAAGTACACACAGTGTGAACGTGGGCCGCCATCTTTATTCTGAAGCGCCCTTCTATTGTTTGGCAAGTTTTATATCATATTATTCTTTCCTTTAAAGAATCGTGTTGTGAGTTTGACCTCTCGTCCTTTATGTCTGGAATTTGCAGGTCCTCCTTGTGTTTGGGAATGAGTTAGGAATTTGCAGGTTCTCCTTGTGTTTGGATGTTATTCTCCTAGGTACTCCAGGTTCCTCCCAGAGTCAAAAGAAATTAGATGAACTGTGTGTGCTCTGCGATGGACTGGATCCCAGGCAGCATGTCTTCGATCTTTTGCCTCACTGCTATAATTCACTGGATAAGTTGTTATGTAAAATGGATGCATGGGTTTTGACTTCAACAGTTTACCATTTGTATTTCTCAGCCTTCCAATCAACTTGGCTTGTCGTTGTGTTAAATTTAATTTAATTTCCATTTATATTGAGAATGATTCTGCCATTTCATTGTTTCATTGTATCACTTTTATAATGAGGTGACCGTGCTTGAATGATGATTAAATTTACAGTGATTGTGTTGGTTTCTTTTGTCAATGAGATATTGTGTATGAAAGCAAAAGTTTGAATTGTAAAATGATGAGGATGCATAAGGCAGTGAATTGCCTTCTGTTTCACTCCCAGTCTATTATCTCCATCCAGAGAATTGTCTGGGTAAATTCCATAGGAGTAGTGGCACAGATGGTGTCTGTTTACATATGCTGAAGTTTGCGGTGACTCGGTGTCATTGACTGTATTTCTGTTTTGGAGTTTGCATGTGACTGTTAGTGCTGCTGAATCACTCCTCATTCAACACATAGACGTGGCAAAGAGTCATAAATCTCACCGGTCTCTGTTGCTGATGTCAGCCTAGTGTTCACCCTGATGTATTATTTAGGGTCATAGGATGTGATGCATGGTTGTGATTTTACTCATCACAGAGCCTTAGCACATGTGTTTTTTTCATGTTACATCAGGTATAACTGGACTCTCACCAGTGTAAATATCTGTCTTTGCACTATTGAAAACTGGTGTAGAAAAGATTGCAAAAGTTGCGAAGGACTTTGAATCGAATCTTGTTCCCCAACACATTGCTTCTTTCCAGTAGCTCCTCGATCAGGTCTTTAGCTTCTGTCAGGCCAATCTTCACTTTACTGGAGCTGCTACTGTATTGAGATGCTAATTCCATTCCCCAAGGGCATTTTCTAACCAGGTCAGCGTTGTTTAGAATATTTCTTCTGCAGCCTTGTGGAAGCCTGCCGTAGGTTCTTATAAAGGAAAAAAAAGAGGATAGCTCACTCTGTAGGCCAGAATGTATGGGTGGAATTAAGCCTGTAAATTTCATGCAGCTCGATTGATAGAAATAGCATGAGTGATGCTGAACCCGAATATTCAAGTGCAAAATGGAGCTAATTACTAGTTTTTATTGCAGTTGAGCAGTTGTTACTGGAGTGTGAATGTTAGAACTGGACATGAAGATATGAGGATCTCAGTTTCAGAAGCCACTACGGAGTAAAATGACAGTCATTGAAGGGAAAAAATCTTAAATGATGGTCTTATTGAAAAAAGAGACTGAACCCTATAATTTGGAGGTAAACATTGTTTGAATGTCTTGGGGAACTAATAAAATTGTACTCCACTTCATTTTGTGGACTGAGGTGCAGTTTCACCATCATCAAGTGACCAGCAAGGATTTCCTTCTCGCAGTATGACTCCCATGGATTTGGTGTGAACTGAGCTGAATATTGGCTAGTTCTTAGTAGCTAATTTCCATGATCTTATATGGTGTTCTCTAATTAATCCCAAGATGAAAGATGACAAAATCTTTATGATCTTTTTACTATTGCACTGCTGTCTTTAACCAGGAAAACCCGAACCATTCAATTCCTTTGGGAACTATTTGATATTTTTATGACCACTGAAGGAAAGACATTTTTTCCCACACATTACATTAATGTCATTTTGTACCATCAGATGTTTGCAATTTGAGAAGCAGTGATAATGGCATCGGGTAATGAAAATGTTGCCACAGTACACATTTAAATCTAATATATAATAGCAGACTAATTGGCAAACACTTCACATGTCCCCTGCTTTGCTGTGTGTTAGTCCTGATCTGTTCTAGGCAGGAAACCAGCCTGATTCTGGTCAGGGTACAACAGCATACAACGATGGAGAAAAATCAGCCTTATTGGTTAATTATGAAACACTCATCACATAGTTCCAGCAGCCTTTCCTTTCAACCTTTTCTTGGAGTTGGCCTCTGTGGATTTTGATTTGCCAGGTAAATAGTTAAGATTCAGTTTTCCCCAAATTCTGCACCCAAGACCATCAGTGATTGGAGCAATGATTCCCTATATTGAGGAACAAACATTTCTTAAAAGAAGGCCCTTTAAGTATTTGGCATATTGGGGGAATATATATATTTAAATGTAATTGAATGTATGTGTAGTATTAGAGATATATACAAAAAAAAGTTTTAGACAACCATATGTACCAATGGTATAGCATCTAGCTTCTCAGTGACTGGACCTTCTGGTTGCACAGTACAACAGGAGGGCTGACACGAGAATTTTCCCTGATCGATAACTTGCATGACCATCCTTGTCCATTGACTGCTGACTATGGGGATTTCTTGATGGAAACTGAGGTGACAGTTGATGGCACTGCTTTTTCTTAGACTGCTCTTTTTTTTGATTAAGGTTTCATAAAGCATTTGTTTTATGATTATATCCTTGTTTTAGATTTTAAACTTAGAGTGCCATTTAATATTGGTGGTGCAGGGAATTCAATTACGATACAGATTCTGGGGTTTCTAAGTGAGACAGATTGAATTGTTCTTGGGAAGAGACACAGCCGATGCCGTTTTCATTGGTGCCTCTATGTTTTATGAGTCTCGTTTGGTCAGTCAGCGCTTCGTCCAGGTTGTGGTACTTCTTTTAATAATTTAGTTTTAATCACCCCTAGCCTGCATTATTGCTAGCTGCATATTCTTTGCTCTGTACCTGCAGTGAATTTTGAATAGCTCTTTGAACATTTGGGGTTTCCAGCGACAGGCACGTTGTGTCTCCAGCTGGTGATTTGTGATGCTCTTATAAAGATTTGCTTCAGTATCTCTTTATGGTTTCCCCCATTACCCAGGATGTGTCACCATTCCTGCGTGAACGAGGTGTAATTGTGAGGCCCAGTCTGCCAGTTTCTAGTGTCGCCGGTGGTTTCAGGTTCTAACGATGTTTCCTTTCTCCACGGTTCTCTTTCAGACAACGCTGCACTGGACACACAGGTTTTCAAACTGCTGCTCCTCGCCTTTTCTTTGGCCTCATGTGTCATCGTCGTCCCCGTCCGCATCCTTTCGTGTCTGTGTTCATGCCTGTGTAACGTCATCTGACCTTGCATGCTCACCACTGTATTACATTTTCCTTACCGTCGATGCATTTGTAAACAGGGTGGACCTCATGCAATGATGACGATTGTTGCATAAGCACCATCGGAAAGTAGCAGCAGATAATCTCACTGCACCGTCCAGCATGATGATGCTGAGATTTTGAGCTCAGGCCCCATCTCTGTCACAAGGTTGTACCTTGAAAGCTGCTGGCTGAAAGCCATAGAGCTGCTCTGCCCTGGCACCCTGTGCAGATGTACACAGGTTGAACTGCTCCAGTGAAGCACACTGCCACATTTGGACACGGGTCGCTTCGGGTAGAAGCCTCACCTAAGAGATGACATGGTTACGTGATCTGCAGGAACACAAGCGCACTCTCCAGTGACGTGTACGTTGTCTCTTGTGTGAAGGCACGGCTGGCGAGCGGGAATGTCCTAGATCCCTCCAAACTTCTGGGGCTTCAGGGAGCTGGCGGGTGAGTGAAACCGGTATTGAAAATCCGGTTAATGGCTTTGCTGGTTCTGAAACTCCACAGCAGGAAACGAGGCAATTTTTAAATAGTGTATCATTATTTTTCAGCAGTTACTGAAGTAGACTTGAGCTGCAGTTAATATAAAATGATTTTTGAACATGCCCAGATGTAAACTGACCATGGTGAGGAGAGTATGCTTTCTCACACGCAGGTAGATACTGTTGTATTCAGATGATTATGTGTTGATGACAGAGAATATGAGCCTATAAAGATACTTCCCAAATAATTACTAAAAGTTGTAGCATTTGCTTACGGTACTTTGCCACACTTATTGCTGTCTTATTGTGTGTCATGTTGTTATTGCCTATTACATTGTGATGTATGTTGTATGTATCGTGTAACTTCAAATTTACCTTCACTAATTTCACCCATCTGGAATGGCCTCCCTGTTGAGGACCATGCCAATGTGTGTGGGGGGGGGGGGGGCACACAGCTCCCCCACTGTGAGAGCTGTCAGCCCCTTTATCCTTTTTGGCACGTGGGCTCCATATATCAGCTATACTCGCTCTGAGGAGAGCACCATTCGGCAGTTTGCACCTGGCTGACCGTAGATGTAGAGCAACGGCGAGGAGAGAAACCCAGCCATCTGGCACTATGCAAACCTGGAACAATCCCCTGCATAGATCATGCCATGGTTTGGTAATCAAAGGAGTATTGGACCATGAAAATCATTCTTAAAAGAAATCACATTAAACCCCTTTGATGTTATATGGTCCTACAGGAGTAAGCAGACAAACCAAAATATGGCTTCCGCAAAAACTATGGTGGGGGGCAGGAGGGCCAACTGGGCCTGTGCAGTTAGCATCTCACATGTGTTTGCTTGCCCAGTTTGGTCCACAACAGGTTATACTGGTAGTTGCTGAAAGATAACTGGACAATCATGAATGTCTTATTGCAGTGGAGTTATTTGTACGCCTGCTAACAGTCAGACAGTCACCACTTCTTCATTTTGTATTAATTCTAAATCTTCCTTTACCATGGAAGAGTATGTCAATCTTTGCATGACATCAGAGCTTTCAAAAAGCCGTCCAGCTGAGCTCATCGATGACGGATGAGGGACAGAAGTCCCGGCAGGGAATTTCACGGAAACGGGAGGCGTCAGTGTAGGAGCGGGATCTGGATGAGTTTTCTAAACACCTCTGGCTGATGAGCGATGCGAAGATACCGCAGGCCACTGGTATGGCCTCAGGCTCCGTACTAGGCGATAAAAGCTTTCCTGGAGAAGACACCAAGAACTGGTAGAAGATAACAGAGAGAGAGGGAAAACAGATGGCAATCTAAGCAGCGATCGGGGCCAATGCGTGTCGATCGCATACAGCACAGCTGCATGGACTGAGCATGGTGTAATTTAAGACCGTAAAATGTGAAAGTAGTGAATTGATATAAGGCTATTCAGAAACACTACCACCCCCCATCTGTGGGTCCCAGCTCCCATCTCCGAGACGGGGGAATGGCAGGGACGAGTGACCACAGTCAAGCCCAAAATGCCACTGGCCCCACAGTTTGTGACTCCCGCACTTTGGCTGTTGCACCTGGAAGCCTTGTGGCCTCCAGACATCCCCCACCTGGGGAGTGCTATTTAAAGTGGCTCTGCGGCCGTGGAGCGAAACAAAAAGGTGTTCGTCCTTCCTGATAGTGCCCCGCTCCTGCCCCATAGTCCTGGAGGTAAACAGGGGGTCTCCCACAAGCCAGGGAGCAGGGGGAGCACAGAAGATGACAGAGAACCCGTGGTGTTTGCCAGCACATAAACCAAATGACCCTTTTTAGCTCTGCTATGTCTTCCACGGCGGAGCATTATTATGATATTAATACAGCATAAATCTGTCTCCCTGGCCAGGCCTGGCAGCATACTTTATGGTATTGACAGCATGCCAGATTTACGGCGCAAGAGAACCATGCCCATTGTTCGAGACCTGGTGAGTTATCTAACCTGGACAAGGTTTATTCTGATTAGTGTTTCTCTTCATTTGACTTGTTGCACGTGTCGCTTTCTGTGGTGACATTTTTAACTTAAGAACAATTGACAAGATCTTTGTCCCATTAATATTTCACATTATTGTTATGCATTTTTTTCTGGAAGTGCTATCAGTGAACTGTACAGCTGATAGGATGATAAGATTTGACTCAATTTAAGTTCTTCGATTTTTCATTGTGGTTTAGTGTTTTGCGTGCCACCCCCAATAATTATTAGGATGTTTGTGATTAATCGGCTGTGATCCCCAGTGTTCATATTGAATTAAATAAATTCAGTACTTGCAATTATGATAGTGCTTACATAATACTGAAGGACTGTATTTGTCGTCTCTCGTATATATAAAAAAACAACATTCATCTGGTAAGTATGGGTTGCCTATTATTTTTAGGTTCTGCATAGATATTTATGATGGCATACCACACCTACATGGACCCATAATAGCTATGGGTAATATTTTTCTGTGAGTTGTCAGATTTCTGTCTGATTAACGTCTTCATTCTGTAGGACCTTTTTGTAATTAGTTGTTTGAAATGCTGACAACTCATCCAAAAAATATATCTGAGGACTTCATTGAACTTTGATTTAACTGTGCTGAGGCTCTTAAATCCTGTAAAAGTGATGGGTAGCAAAGCCTTTTACAGCCCAAATGAAGTCGTTGAGCTTAAGGTTGGACTTGGTGTCGTCTACTCGCTCTGCCGTCCGCAACAAGCTGCATGACTGCATCAGCACAGTGACGGCGTCATATTTGTTTTGGGTGTGGTGCACGCTGGGAGTGAGGAGGTGTAGGAACATAAACAAAGCCACTGATAGGTGGCAAACAAACAGTCTGTGCTTTAAAATGATATTACGATGCCTGCAGTGACCAGAGCAGGTGATATGCATGTTCGACAGGCTTACAGTTCATGCAGTTCACATTTGCTCCTCAGCCCTGCCCAATTTCCAGTTTCTTGCATTTACCTCCTTCTTCCACTCTAACTTGGCTATAAATGAAGGTTGATGGTAAAGACCAACATGATAACGTCAACTGTCGATGCCTTCAGTCCTGTGAACCTGACCTCCTCCTGGCCTTAATAACTGTGTAACACCTCCCTCTCGCCCTCTCTCTGCCTCTCTTTTATTACTTGGACTGAGATCAAAATGTACACTATAATTTATCTGTGCATCAGCACAGCAACGTGAGAGTTACTGTAGATAAGTGCATGTGAGCTTTGTTTGCCTGCGTGCTTTTTTTTTTACCTTTGCAGCACAGACAACAGAGATATCGATGGTGCCACCAAGCACGAGTTGGGTTTTGAAGTGTAATGCATGCACAAGTAATCACTAAACAGTTCTTTCGTCTGTATTAATTAAAGGCAAAAATAGTATCTCCACAGACTTAAACAATGGGTGGAGAAATACCTTGCATGGCTAAAATACACCTTTGCAGTAGATACAAACATAGTGTGTTGAGTGGTCTTCTTTGCTGGTTAGGATCTGTGTTGAGTCTTTGCTAGATTTAAACTCATTCACTTTTGTCCTCTCTTCAATCTGGTTCTGGAAATCACAGGCATTGGTAAGTTACTCTTCTGTATTCTATACCTTGTATATGTTGTTGTGCTTTTGTGCAGACTCCCTGTCTCCTAGCATCTCTGTCTGTTTTTTTTGTTATGAGGTCTTTAAAAATGCATATACATTTTTTTCAGAATACTTAAGATTCAAAAGGAATAAAAATGACACCATCCTACTAGTTACACAATCCATGCTTGCAATATACAGGTATCATTCTAGAAAGAAAAATCTTTGCATATTAGTAGATTTTTTTATTACTCTTTACAAAGTTATGATCAAACGAGGCTGGTCACCTTCAGTGACTCTCATCTGTGATCATGCAATCTCATCTTAGTTTATCTAGTAAATTGAGGTTAATGATAATTACATACCAACTTATGAGGTTTCACCTTTGGAGAAATGCATTAAGTTTGTATGTAGGGGGCCATTTTAATGCCTCTATTGCAATCCTCCATTTTGATTTTGAGGTAATAAAATGTCATACCCCTAGTGAGGTAATTAAAGTTTGAACGTTTCAAAGCCATTAACTGAACAATTTGTGCATCTCAGGGAAAGACTGTGCTATTCCTGGAAGCAGGAATCCTTACAGAATCACGCAATCCACAGTGTTATAGGGGTTTTCAGGTAGCTAGTAGGATTGTCTTGCCCCTGGAAGCTGTTTTCTTCAAGGATTCATCCTAAAGCAGCAGTGGCTCTTTGTTTGAACCCTGAGCAGTCAAAAAATTGGTCTCTTTCTTCGTATCTTTTGTCTTAAACCAAAGATTGCAATCGGCATATTAATATTGTGTGTTCTTTTGTAGACTTTGGCTGCCCGAAAGGCTGGTGTATCCTTTGCTCTGGTGGCCAGATCAACGCTGAACAACGAAGACCTGGTAAGTTTTTCCTACATGGCGCAGTATTAAGATATACATCGCAGCCCAATCAGCAAGTGTTTACCCAGCAGAAGGCAGTGAAGTTTAACTAATGTGACATGGCATGCATAAACGCAAATAACGGGGACAATTAAAGGATTAGCGACGGTTCACATTGATCTAAATTTTTAATTTGCGCAGCACTGAAATTAACAGCACTTGCGGTTGTTATCAAATACCTCTCTGAGGCTGACTGCCAGCCGTGGAGTGTGTGCTGGGAATTGTGGATGGTGCAAATCTATGGCTGGGTTTATGAAAAATTTATATCGATATATCAGTCAAGTGCAGTTAAATATGGCGTTTTCTTCTTGGCCAGTTTCTTGAAGTCAGCATGTTGTGTGTGAGGATATCTCAAGAAAAAGCTGCTCTGTTCTTTGTCAGACAAAACACCAGCTTTAATTATGTAAACTCCTTCTGATTGAAGTCAAGCCAAAAGAATCTAGAGCCACACTTTAATCAATGAATGGCTTTGTCTTCCATTCCGCTGACCTCCAAAAGTACTTGCATTAATTGATTGGAATTGATTTGCAAGCTTTCCTGCCTTCATAAATAAAACAGTGTCCAGGCTGATGTGAAGAAAACTGTAATGCAGCTTAATTATATTGCGTCCCTAGGAATCATTTATATAGCAAAGGAGTTGTTTCCTCAAAAGGCAGTCATGTTCATGAGAGGATTAGTGAAAACAGTTCCTCTTTGAGACGTGTTGTTAAACAAATGACAAAAGATCTGTTTTGTTTAATGTATATTTTGCAACATTTTCCTGCCATACCTGTACTTTATTTTGGGATAAGTATGCATTACATGCTCCAGGATAGCTTTGAATTCTTCCAGTGTTTTCTTGTTTTAAAGATGGACTATTTTAGGTTTTATTTCTAGGGTGAATCTTATTGAGTTGCTGGCTCAGCAAAGCATAGTATAAATTGAACTTTGAGTTTTCTTGGGTGATTCTCCAGATTGTTGGTGTTAGATGTACCCACAGAATCTGTGTGGGCGTGTGCCTAGGGCTCCGTTGCTGGTTTGTCTTAAATCCTTAATCTGAGCCACCTCCAGATCCTCAGTGTGGGCATGTCCTCTTGTCCTTAGCGTGGACCCGTCCTCAGCTCCTGTGTGGGAGTGTCTTTGGAGCCTCAGTGTTGGTATATCCCTGGAGCCTCACTGGGGGTGTATCCACATAGCCTGTCGATATGTATTTTACCCAAAAAGACTATTTATGTTTGGGCATATCTCAATACCACCTTTGTAAGTGTATTCTAGTGGTATGAAAGCCACAGCAGCAGTTACAAGGCTGATTTGAACACCACCAGATGCCAGTGTGTCTTTCAGCTCACGTAAGCGCTGTTAGAAGGTGCATCAGCCGTGCCAGTGATCAGAGGTGTGCTAACAAGGACATGGAAGCGCTCTACCTCCAGCCATACACATTCAGCAGAATTCCCTCACTCCAGAGATTATGCAGTGACAGAAAAGAAGTGAGCTGAGTCTGTTCCTGGAATCCTGGAATGTCCACATAGTATATGTTTCTGTTGGTGCTTTGCTTTGGTTTTAAAACATTTGACATTTCCAGTATGTGGAAATGTGAATTGAGGGGTAATTGTTCCCTATTGTTCCCACAGGCGCAATACGGGTGGCGATGCACCTTGGTGTGGTAGCATTGACATCAGATTTAGTTAAATACTTCTGCTCTATCTTCAGTAATTACTTACGGTTAAAATAAAGTAAATGAATTGTTAGCAGCCGGAGGCTCTTGTTCTACATGTCGTGTCGCTGGTGTTTCTGCTCATATATTATTCTCTGGGTCGTTTCCGGTGCGCAAATCTGACTTCAGGTGACATCCTGAGGGCGTTAGAGGGATGTCTCTCTGAGATGAATGCGACTACCCAGCCTGGCAATGCAAGAGCAGCCACTGTGCCGGTGTTCTTCGTCGCGTAGCAGTCAGTCAAGCTGGACAGAGGCCGCAGGTCGATAGCGTACGTGTCCGTGCCATGTCAGCCAGAGTCATGCCACGGTCGACGTGGTCAAGCCTTCACTGGACTTCTCCAGTTTCACCTTCAGCACTAACTACAGCCCACCTTGCTAAATACAAACATGGACACACCAGAGTGTGTGATATAGGGAGGGTATAACACACATGTCAGTCAGCAAAGTTAGCAAATGTATTTAACTTTTTAACTGGAGCTTTGTTACTATTCTTGTGCTATTTTTGCTGCTATAGATATGGCCTGCAAGGGACATACCAATTAAGTTAACTGTATGTATGAAACCCAAATATGCTGCCAAAATATGCTTATCATCTCTCCCAGCAAGTATACTTACTTTCAGAGTAATAGTCAGTAACCCAAACAAACTAAATCAAAGTGTTACCATCAATTTTGTAGAAGATGTACAGTAGATGCAAAAAGGTTTGAGTAATATGCATTGGGGTAGAAAGAATCAATTTTATTTGGTTGTTTACAAATGTGTTTACAAGGGGCAGGCTTATTTTATTTACTCTATTCTGTGGTTGTAATTAAGTTAATCCCAATACGAGGCGGCTTAAATTTCAGTCTTTTCTAGAGCCCTATAGAGCAAAGAAGTAAATATATTTGAAGCTTTCATGGTGGTTTGACTGGCCAGTTCAGTCATTTTTGAGTCTTTGTTGTTCATTTTTAGGAATAGTGTCTTGCGTAAGGTGTTCAGCGCTGCACTGAACAAAGCACTCTGTATCTTAAATCCAAGAATCCTCCACAGTACTGGTTCCCTCTGCCATTTTTTGTGCTTATGTCAGCCTAATGATGTTGCGGTGTGTTTTCCTGGAGTAACAGTACACAGACACACACACACACACAAACACATATTCTTTGTTAATATAATATAATAAATTTAACCGAATTCTAAAATGTCATACAGTAAGCCCTGTTTATCCATAGGCCAGCACACACAAATTAGATTTGCCACTGGCAATTTTGGCCTGTGCCACTGACGTCTGAGGCCCGGTAGTATGAGCGCGCCCAGGGGGAGAGTGTTAATGGACGCGAAGGCGCTCAGTGCCATCGCCGCTGCTTCGCTGGCTCTGCCTGTGTCGATCGGCTCAGCTCCCTTAGTCCCCATGCACGGCGGCAAGCCGTGAGCTCTGTTGATAACACATTGACATCTGTTTCGCGAAATCTCCCCCGGACAGGAGCATGGAGCTATTTTCGAGGCAAATACGCAAACACACAATGCAGCCTGTTCCGCTGTGACTCCTTGGCTCCGGCAGAGCTGTGATCGTGCCTCTCAAGAGTCGTGGGTGCTTTTGTATCCGGTGCCGTTTATGTGGCGGCCTGGCCTCCCCCAGACACGTACGGATTTGTGTGCTTTCGGTACATTGTAGCGGTAATTAAATTTGCAGTATTTTGCTGTAGATGGATCAGGCTGTTGTAAGAATTCTTGGGAAAGTATGTGTTAACCAGAACAGTAGCGGCTGTAGGAATAATAATTATTATTATTTAGTATGTTTTATTTCTGTTGCCAAGGTTTTAATATATTCTAATTAGTGAAAAATATTTTTGCTTGACTTTTGCTAATGTTTTTATTTATTTCACCAGCAATTACCTTCAATTTTTCAAACAATTTACAAACAGTTGTTCAAGATGTGTTTACATATATCAAACTGACAAGAAAGGAGACTTTGTGGATGAACGCAAAAGCTCCATTAACAAAGCTAGATGTTGAAACTCAGTATTTAGTGGGCGCGTTATTGAGCATACACTCAAGTAAAAAGGCTAATTTGTTACGCAGAAATCAATACCCTCATTTTGAGATGCAGGACGTAGCTTACAAACCTTTTCGGGTGACAGAGCCGTTCATTTTGAGTGATTTTTGATTAGCCCCTTAAGTTTAACCAAAAAACTGTACTTAACCTAATGAAATGAAGCGCCGTGAAGTAAAACTTCCCGAAAGAGTAAGGCAAATTGAAAATATCGGAAAATAGCATGGTACTTAGGAAAGTGTTACCCAACAGTTTCTCCCGCATTTGTCCGCTGTAGTACTCTGCAGTAAATGATTAATTTGCTAATTAATATTTCTCTAGTCATATATCCTGCTGTATAAATATTCAATTCAGTTCAATTCAATTCAATTTTTTCTGCATAGTGCATTTTAACAACATTTCATTGTCTCAAATTGCTTTACATTATCCCTGCCCAAAGCCCCCAATGAACCAGCCAGAGGCGATAGTGGCAAGGAAAATCTCCCTAGTACGAAGAAACCTCGGGAGGAACCAGACCCAAAGGGGGAGCCCAATCTCCAGAGGCTGGCCGAGGAAGTCAAATGAACAAAATCCTAATTTACACAGTCCAGCTTTTAAGATTCCAGTTTAAATGCAGAGGACCGGCAGGTGATGCACGCAGGTGCTGGTGCTGCCTCTGACAGAAGGACAAACAGTGGTACAGCTGCATGGCAGGCAGGAGATACGTCACAGGCAGAAGGGCAGGCAGGGGGGGAGGATGTCACCGGTAGCAGGGACGTTTTCTTTTGTGTCTCTAGGCAGCACACCCCAGGAGGGGTGGGTGGGTTAAAAAGTCAGCTTGTAAATTGCTGTGAATAGAAACAACAGCTATGTAATTGGACATAATGTCAGCTTGATAATGTCTGTGTTCGCAGTTTCTTGGTGCCCCAGCTAGAACCAACCTGCTCTGTGCTTCTCTTCCAGAAACTGCATGTCTTGAGGAAAACCCTGCAGGCCTTAATTTACCCGATCTCCTCCACCACGCCCCACAACTTCGAGGTGTGGACGGCAACGGCGCCCACATACTGTCATGAGTGCGAGGGGCTACTCTGGGGCATCGCGCGCCAGGGCGTCCGCTGCTCCGAGTGCGGGGTCAAGTGCCATGAGAAGTGCCAGGACCTGCTGAACGCCGACTGCCTGCAGCGTGAGTCCCACCCCCCTTGTCTGCCCTATGTGGGGTCTGCCGTTCAGCCAGGGAATTTCTTACTGCCTCTTGCAGCTTCTGGTTAAAGTACCCAAAGGCTGCATCAGTTCCAGCAGGGAAACAATTAAGATAAGCTGAAGTTAGACTGGACACCCTGTAGTACAGAAACCATCAAAACTTTTTGTCGTTAGACATTCAGTGTTTTTATCATTTACTGCTACCTCTCAGTGGCCAAAGGGGCAGGATTTACTCTACCAGTAATGCTACTTATAATAAAATTAGTGAGGTGCTAAATTTCACTGGAAGGTCCAAAGTGAGCATATGGTGTGATGGACCGGCATCTCATTCAGGTTGTTCCTGGGGTAGGCCTTAGGCTCACCAAGACCCAGCATGGATGGATGGATATCCACTGATCTTTAGGATCGTCTGTAGATACCAGCCAGCCAAAACCTCACTGCTGCTTATTATAGAATAAAATAGCGATACTTTATTAATCCCTATGGGGAAGTTCTCTTTTCACTTGACCACATCTTGATCTTCACAAGATACACACACTCTTACCTCCTGCCCTTCTGGTCTAGGTAGGAGTCCAGCCGGGGCTACACCATACCAGCAGAATAAGGAACAAGGGGAAACGGGGAATAGTGCAACTGGGTTTATGTACAATAGGGAGATTAAGGTGCCTCACACAGAACATGAAACACAGGGGAACAAAAGAGAAATAAACCCTAGAAACAGGTAAAGATGACAGGTGATGCCAAAGAAAAGAAATCAAGAAAACCTAACAGAAGCTGACTACAAAATAAAGATTACGTCTAATCTACAAACAACCCAAAATATGTCTTTCAATTCTGTCTAACCCAAAACATAAAAACAGGGGGAGCATCCACTTCTTACCTTGGGTTTATAGCAAATATCCTCCTGCGGGTGGCATGTACAGCGCAACTTCCCTTGTCCCAGCCCAGTTGAGGCAGCAAAAGGAAGGAAACCGGCACAGGGGTACATATAAACTAAACCGCGGACAATAACAAGTGAATGCTTCAGGAAGATGGGGGGAAAAAACGTTATATATTGCGTAACAGGTGTAAAATATACAGATATACAATATAAGTAACAAATTGGTTATGTATTCACCTCTGATATACTGTAATACTCATAATACATAAGATTAAGGATTTTTTGTTTTTGAGAATGAAAACATCAACAAAGACAAAAGAAATTCAATTTGTGAAAAGGCACATGCTTGAGTGGGAAGTCACTGTGAAAACACTTGGTTTTTCGCTCGAGGCCCTAGTTTGTACAAATTTGAACTTTTTTTATTAGCACTATAATGATGTGTGACTCACAATTGAGTTCTTTTTAAAATTGAAAATTTGACTTTTTTTTTAGTCCAGGATGGCTTTTTTTAATATTTAACTTTTTTTCAATTAACCTTCTGATGAGAAGGTTCATTTATCATTTATCATGACCTCACTTTTCAAAGTCTCGGTAAATCCTTTTAATCTGGTTAACGAGGCAGGAAAAAAGCGCTGATATTTCTAAAGGTGGCACAGCCGCAGCATTCCTTAAAAAGCAGCCACCCCAGGCTGAGCGCTTCTGCCTAGTCCACTGATCCTTAAGGAGAGGCTTCCCCAAGACGTAGCGTACTTTTCTCTGTGCAGGAGCTGTGGAGAAGAGCTCCAAGCATGGGGCGGAAGACAAAACCCAAAACATCATCATGGCCATGAAGGAGAGGATGAAGATCAGAGAGAGGAACCGGCCTGAGGTGTTCCAGCTCATTCAGGAGGTGTTCCAGATCTCCAAGGAGGACTTCACCACTCATTTAAAGGCAGCAAAGCAGGCAGTTTTGGAGGGCACATCAAAGTGGTCCGCCAAAATCACCATTACAGGTAAAGTAATGAAAAATACCACCTTCCAGCCAATTAACATTAAATTTCCTATTTTCTTATGTATCTGGGAGACCAAACCTGGGCCTTCTCAATAATCCTTTCCTCCATATGCACCACTGCTGTCGCGACGCCAACCATGAGAGATTAAATCAAGGCTTCATTGACCTCGCACCTGTCCGGACTTTAAAGTCCTTCGTAACAGTGACGCCTTCTCTAGCCAGCATCTTGGGAGCCTCATACAGTGACTCTCCTCAAATATTCATAACTTAATATTTTTATTTCAGTGGTATTCCAAGTTATGACTTCTGAGCTTAAATGATAAATTCACTTTGTAAACTCGCAATAAGTCATGCAATGCATGTATATAACACTGTAGACAGCCTGACTTTCTGTGCCATGCTCTAGTTACTCAACTTCTGAGCTCTTATTAAGCCATTCACCCATCACAGTCAGCAACGCTCTTTTGTAACCAGTAGCCAAAGCATAGAATTTCAATAAATAGTGCAGCACATTAGTCATTCATATATAAGGTCAGTTATTCTTTTTTGGGCTACACTTTTGTACACAAATCACATGTACACAGGGTTACAGCATATAATTCTGAAATAGACTCATTTAGCTCAATACAGACCCATAGTTAATTAGACCTTTTTGAACTGGAGATTTTAATGCAGTGGATGCTTTTGTGTTACTGCCTTTTGTTTAAGCTCCCTAACCTGTTGTCAACTGCTGTGTTTCTGCCCAGTTCTGTGCGCTCAGGGTCTGCAGGCCAAAGACAAGACGGGTTCAAGTGACCCCTATGTGACCGTGCAAGTTGGCAAGACCAAGAGAAGGACCAAGACCATCTTCGGAAACCTCAACCCCATTTGGGATGAGAAGTTCTTCTTGTGAGTGCATCCACTCTCGGTATTGTAACATTGTAACAAACAAGCATTTCTTTTTCATGTTGATTGAAACACTGGCTAAATTTTATGTGCAAAATGAGACAAATATCTCTGAAACAATGACAGTTTGGATCAATATGTAAAGCAGGTTAAAGAATTTTTATAGAACATAACACTTCAGGAAATTATTCTTAATACTCTTCAAATCCCTCTTTAAACAGCACTCGCAATTTTTCCCATTATGACTTACGGTACTAGGCATTTGTTAAATTCTATTGTCACATAATCCAGCACAAAGAGCAATTTCTCACTTTATAAACAGGATGTCTACTGTCTGTCTTTAACCCTTTAGGTACTTGACAGTTCTTTTGATGTTATTCTCTTGTCACAATAGGGCATGATGGTCTGCAGTGTTCAAAAATACATTATGTTAAACGGGTAAAGTTCATTGAGAGTTTCTGTACTTTGACAGTTTATATAATCTAATAAATAAAAGGGGGAACAACATTCTGACAGTCTAAAGATAAGAACATAATTTTTTAATCTGCCTGTTTTAATCTTCAGGAACGATGGTCAAACAAATGCATGACATTATCAAAGAATAAGCCATATTTCAGATAATCCTTTAAAGTCTATGTAGTAGCAGTTCTTTTAAAATTGTGTTTTGTTAACCAAAAAAACAATGCTTCCTTCAGAAAACTATTTCAGGACACCTGAGTGGGAAAATTTGTAATGAGAAAATTAAAGAGAGAAGCAAATTATAGTTAGGTATTCTTCAATACTTTCTGATGCTTAACAAATGCAAATATATTGTGCATTTTTAAGACACAGCATAAGAAACCACTCTCGTTATGTAACGTGACTCTTGCACCATTTAATGTAGATTTGATTGTTCAGCCAGAAAAGGCCTGGCTTTTGTGGAAGCGCGAGCGGTGCTGACTGACTTAGTGTGCAAACCTGAGCACTGTGTTTGGAGGACCTGGTGTTACTTTGCTTCATTGCAGTTTTCTGCTCTGACCAACTCAAGCACAGTAATCAACTGGATGTTCATTGCACCAGACATCCCCTCTCAAGCATGGCCTTCATACACCCTGCTGTAATGATACCGTTCCCTGCTGCTTAGCAACAGCCATCCTGGGTTCTTTTTTTTAATGGGTCTTAGGAGTGAGAGCATGGGTTTGCGTCTGGAAGTTGCTAATTCAAGTGTCACTTGGGATCTTGCAGTTGTACTAAAATGCTGCAGTAAATAGCCAGCTGTATAAACTGTATTCACTGAATTGAAGTGTGAACTACTCAACAAAACAGTAAACGCAATAAGATGAGGTATACATTTGATTGTATTTACCATACAGCTTAAGCAACACCTCAGACCATTACTGCGGTCTTTGTCATGCGCACAAGACAAGTGACCAGTGTCTTTCAGCATGCCAGAGCTGTTACTTCCTGTTGTTGTTTTTTTTGCACATACTGGTGAACAGTTTGAGCTAAAGCTCCAGGCTGTGCTATGTTGCCTAGCTGATTTGCGTGAACCCTAATACAGATTGCTATCACTTTTATCTTTTTTTATCTGCAGTTTATTTTGGTTCTTGGGGAGATCCCAACTAGGAGAAGAGCAGCGTTATGTTTCGTAATGTAGCTTATTTAAAAAATAACAAATAGGAAATGAAGGCTTCCCTCACTGCCTCGCTGTAGTCAGCTTAGCCTGGAGATACGCTGTGCCTGAGATCCTGTTTGACTGAATGTGTCTCTCTCACTTCACTGAGTCCCTAGCCTTGCATAACGAAGTTCAGACTCATTATTGGATGTCTTTTTGAGTTTTTTTAGACCATTTTGAAGAACAAACCCTTAATTTAACAGGGAATACAAGATTGTGCAGGACCTGTTCAGTGACAGAAATGTACCGTCTCTGGTGCACATGTAGAAAGCACATGACACAGTTTAAGATCAAAACCCTTATGTTGGTTCAATTTTGATGCAGATGCCTCTTAGGAAAATCTCTGTAACATAAGGCACAGACTCTAAGGCTTCTTGGAATCATTTTTATTCATTTTCAATGCATGCATTTATTCATGCTTAGGGATACACACAAGCAAAAAATTGAATGACAATTACCCATATAAATACCAATACTGACTAAATGAGAAAAACACACAGTAACTCAAAGCAGAGTTTGTGTGAAAGACAGCAGGTGTCTGTGTTACTATAATTCTTCAGAAAGGGAGAATGTCATTGTCAGACATCTAGAGACAGATGTTTGTGCTGTTGTTATTTCTTTTCATTTCCTTACTCTCTCCACATAACAGAGAATCAGAATAATGAATGAAAGTGCACCATGTGCTATGAATGTAACCACCGAATGTTGCTTTTCCTGGCGCAGTTTGGCACAGATGCAAGAGGGGAATGGACCTATCAAGTCCGCTAGCTAGCGGCTCCACAGGGACTCAGTCTCACCTGATGGATTGGTGTCTCGGCCTGGTCAGGCCTGCACAGGCCTCCTCAGAGATGAGAGGCAATTAAGAGGCATTCTGGGGGGGAGTGGAAATACGCTTTAATAAATGCTTCCCTGTCAGGCTGCGCTTCTTCCTAGGGATTGAACTGGCAGACACAGCGAATTGAAAAGTACGGGTTGAGCTATGCAGAAAACTACTTCAGTTGGGATTTATTGCCTTGCTGACAATCATGCAGTGTCTCTGCCCAATGTCGAAGTCCTTATTAAGTAACGGTCCAACTGTATATAAGATATTAACTCTGAGATGACGCCAGAACTCAGGAAACTGCAAACTATGTGCAAGACTCCTGAATTATTTACAGTGACTATGGACTTGTGTGGGTGGGTGGCTATCCACTTACTCTCGGGCCCCTCCTTTATCCTTTTGTCAGTTATTTTGCTCGTTTTGCCCCATGACAGAAATAAGGCCGGATTTACCTTTCCCCCAGGCTAGATTTACATAGCCTTTCAAGCAGTTTTTAATGTACGCAACAGCAACACTGCAAAATAAAAAAAATACAGCCGGACATTAAATGGTATCCCCATGAACAGGTGTCTGTCACAGCCCAGCCGCAAAGCCCTCTCTGTCAGTCAGGGGCATGTGGCTGAAAGGCCTTGTTCATTTTTGATAATCCGGGGATCTCACTGGAGGATGAACGTGGACAATTTTGGCCTTTTGTGTGTAGAGGATGATTTCTCTTCACAATGCACTAACCTTCAGCCTGACTGCTTCATTCAGACATAATAGCTTTATGTAAACAATAAATCACAAGTGCCTGGTACATCCTAGTAATTGTACTCCGTAACAGTGCTGTATAGCAATTTAAAGTAGTCAAATTTTCCCCAACAGTTTACTTATTTTATTAGATGGAAACTACATCTGTCACTCTGAGGACAGATCTGTCTCTCTGTTTTCAAAGGAAGGAAAACCACCCTCGGAAATCACATCACAGCTGCGGTCTCTTTGGAGAGCACAGGGCAGAACTTGCACAGGATGCCAGCAACGCGCATGAAGTGCAGATTAGAAAGACTGAGCCACCTCAGGCTCGAATCCAGCACAAATATAACAGTCAAAACTAGGATGGGAATTAAATTTCCATCCCAGGAATGGGCCTATGGGTGAGCCATATGCTCACACAAAGCATTCACTCCCTTCCAGATACCTGGGGATGCGGCGGCTGCCAACAGCACTGACCCCCCTTCACTTATTCCAGCACCAAGTGCCCCCATCTCCAGTTAGACAGGCATCCCACCCTACTGTCTTCCATTTCTTCCAGAAAAACCTAAAGGATATCCTCCAGACCTCCTTCGGGTAGCTGCCACTGCTTTGATGTCAATCACATCTGACAGGGAGCTCTGGGGGAGGAATGACTAGCAGTTAATTATCTAGTAATTTATTATTTCTCCCATTAGTATTATGGAAAAAAGACAGAATCAATTTTATTTAGAGTGACTCATTGGGTAGCTCCAGTATTAGTGTGTGTGTGGGTTTGCATAGATCGTATTTGGAGACCAAAATGTACCCAAAGTGCGGTAAAACCTGAAAATTCCTTATTCTTGGGGATATTTCAGGTCCCCGTTTGAATAACTTCAATTTTATTAAAAATCTAAAAATCTGTGAATGCAATCAAAAAAGTAAAAAAGCCATAAGTGTTGCATTTAAGGATGGGTAGGGGGTTAGGGTGTCATGATCGGGATCTGGGTTTCTCCCATAGAAATGAATGGACGGCCCCTTTTTAGATAGGTACAGCTGTATGTGTGTCCGTGTCCGTCTATCCTGCACACATACAGCCGCACTTTGTGCTTTCCCTGTAACCCTGTGCTGGATAAGAGGTTGGAAGATGGATTTATGTACGGTCAGCATAAGGGATAAGTTTGTTCTGTGTATTCAGTTTTATGGCTGTGGAGCAATGGCACATTATCAGCATGCCCAGAGAAATTAAATGGGCACCTTGCCTGGCTCTGGTCCCCCTTCAGTGTGGCTTTCATAAGTACTGTGGGGGCCACAGATTTCACTCAGCTGCTCAGAGTGCCCCGCAGCGGCTCCCTTCATGCCTCTCGTTAAGTCTTTTAGGTTTCTTAACTACTTGAATAAAGAAACCATCTGCAGAGCGGCGGCTGAAGTTGCAGCTAAAAGGAGCACAGATAAAGTTTGCTAGTCTTCCTGGCACAAATATTACTGCACAGCCAGAGGAATCCAATCTGCAGGAGTGACAGGGGAAATTCCCCTTGTTCTCTTCGATCAGTCCAGCAGAATCAATTGGTTAGATGGACTGACTATTCGGCCAGCATTCATTAGAATATGTTGGAATATGTACTGAGTAAACTTTTTGGTTTGTGTGCTAAGTTCTCTTTCTTCTCAATTGTGAAGTCAAAGTGTACTCTGTCATTGTAGAAAACTGTAGTTACATTATATGGACCAACATCTTACTCTGAATCAAAATATATTAATGTGAAGTTTGCTAACCCTTAGTTGATATAATAGCCTCTGATCTTCTGGGAAGGTTTTCCATTGGAACCTTGCTGGTGGGATTTGCTGCCGTTCAGGTTAGGTAGTAATGTTGGGTGATCAGGTCCCTTTCTGTGAGTTTGTGTGGCTGCCACTTCTCAGTTGAATTTGCTTCCAGATGTTTTCACTTCTCAAACACTTTATTTGCAGTTGACCAGGACAGCTCTAGCAGGGTAGAAATATGGAATGGTGTCCAGTGACTGACCACCCATTCTGCTGTCATTGTTTAATGCTGGAGATTGTATGGTTGTGTGCTTAATGCACCTGTATGTCAGCAGTGGGTGTGGCTTACGTGTCCAATTCTTGTAATTACTACAAGTATCCCAATACTTTTGTCAATACTGTGTATGATACCTAAACCACTGACCTTTGAAAGGTGTTTCTGAGCTGAATCTCACTACTTTGACTTTGTGCCTCAGCGAGTGCCACAACGCCACGGACAGGATAAAAGTCAGGGTGTGGGACGAGGATGACGACATCGCTTCACGCGTGAAGCAGCACTTCAAGAAGGAGTCGGATGACTTTCTTGGGCAGACGATCATTGAAGTCAGGACCCTAAGTGGCGAGATGGATGTGTGGTATAACCTTGGTACGTGCAGGTCTTTCCCAACGCCGTTTAGGTGGCCATTTTCAGAGGAACTTCCCTATTAGAATCGTAGCTTATAAAAAATAAGTTTAAAGTAAAAAGTCTTAATGCCTTGAAAATGCAAAATGTTTTTGCACAATGTACTACATACATTTGTAAAGTTATAAAAAAAATATACGTTTCCATTCCCTCATTTTCATTTCATTCCTTCATTCTCATTTCTCTTCTAAATGAATAGGAACAATTTTACATTTTAGTGTGGTATGTATTAGAAATGATCATTTACTCATCTTTTCATCTGATGACAATTTGCCACCTGAGTGAATGAGTGTAATGTGCCTATGAAAGAGCAGCAAGGCTACAGCAGACACTGAAATGAAATATTATGTATTCAAAATGACAGTTGTGTTAAACAGTAATTGCTAGGCTATATTAGGTGCTGCATGCTATGCTGCGCTAACCACTAAATGCTAACTGCTTTCTGCTTTTACTGACACTGGTTACTGCACTCTGGCGCCAGCAGTTGCCCAGAGTGCTCTCACAAAGGCGTATTGTGCAAAGCATTTATTTGTGTAGTGATGCCAAATGCCGCCTCTGGAAATAAACAAGATATCACAAAAGAGCCAGGCTCTCACTCTCTCTCTCAGAAAAGCTAGTCCCCGATTTCCTGATATGTTAGAGTCAGAGTAAGATGTCTTGTTGGGGAGAGGGACTGGGGGGTCTTGTGCAGCTCTGCTGGGGCCCGTGTGAGCATATCATCCCGACACATACTTTAGGAATTGCATCATGAAAGTAAGGACCCTGATATGTGTCTCCTTTTATCGCCTCACAGAGAAGAGGACTGATAAATCTGCTGTGTCTGGAGCCATCAGGCTGAAGATCAGCGTGGAGATGAAGGGGGAGGAGAAGGCAGCGCCCCCTCATGGCCAGTATACATGCTTACATGAGGTACCTGTACCTGTCTTTAGCCTTCCTACTACACTAATGGTGCTTTTCCACTGGCATGCAGGAACTGAGGCATACTCAAGCTGTACCCAAGCCATACCACGAAGAGAGATCAGAGGTTCCAGCTCATTTCAGTTTTCTGCTGCAGATGGGTCGGCTCGGTAAAGGCATTGCCGGGTTTGGAGAGCAACAGTGACATAAAACCGAAGAGACACTTATTTACCGTTCACACGGTGTACATCATGATTTACGGTGTGCTAATTTCCTAATTTTCTAGCACATCTGTGAGAATTGCCATGCTCTGTTAGCATAAACGCTAGCAGAATTAGCATTTGCTTGCATAAATTTGCATTATGAATCTATTCCACTCAGCTGTATTTTTTTTTTAAGTAGGAGGTTGGGAACTTTCAAGTTCTGAGTCATCAGGAATGCATCAACACATCATGGTGAACGATACTGCTAATAATAATATATATAATGTAATATATTTCTTCAAATGATCCATATCTCCGTGCATTTCAACCAATCAGATGGTGATGATGCCACCAATTTGGTCACGCTTTCATTCCTGCTAGTAAGCAGCGCCATGTCAGTGGAGCTACAGCTTGGTTACGGCTTGGATAATTTTCCATGGAAAACTGACAGCTTTATGGGAGACAGCTCGGGTACAGCTTGGTTCTTGGAGGCAGTGGAGAAGCAACAAAAGTCACAGGCCGTGGAAAGACCTCCAATGACACCTATCACTGGGAATTATCTTTCACTCCAGCTGAGGCCTACAGAATCCTACGCATGACACCTAAGATACAGTCAGGATGGCCAGTAACATCAAAGGACAGCCAGGCAAACCCAGATGGTTTACAGTGTTGATTCCTCCCCTTTGCAGAACCTCTTCCATTGCCTGACTGAGGTGAAGAACAATGGGGTGGTGAAGATTCCTGAAGTCAAAGGGGAAGAGGCCTGGAAGGTCTACTTTGATGATACTGCTCAAGAGATTGTCGATGAGTTTGCTATGCGGTTTGGGGTGGAATCCATATATCAGGCCATGACGTAAGTAGGAGTGTTTTTAAATAGACCATACTTCTCTTGTGGTCCACTTATGATTTTTTTTTTAAGTCACAGACAAATGTCATGGTAAATTGCTTTCCTTGATGATTCAAAGGTTCTGTGGCATCTATAGTTATTGCTGATTTGAGGAGCCATTTTGAACATGGTCCTTGTTCACAGGAGAAGGTTGCAGTAGTGGGACCCAGATGAGAATCTCTTAAAAGCATCTTAAATGTGTTTGTATTGAGCTTCAGTAGGCCCATAGCTGCTTCTTTACCTGCTTTTACATGTTTCTGCTAGTAGATTGTTTGTTCCACTGGGCTCTCTGTTCATTGATGGAAATTGACTCACGTCGCCAGCTAATCGTGGGTTGTATGGGCAAGTGAGGACGGCATACTCTCTTGAGGCTGTGATTCAACACGCTCCCTCCAAGAGACCGTGACAGAAGCCATGGAGGTCCTAGTGACCACCCTGTGCCTCTGACAGATATGCAGCATATTGTCAATAGGACACGGTCCTCCATATTCAAAGCTGCTCAGACTGCCTGCTTTCTTTACTCAGCTGTTGATCCATTTTTGCGCCTCTTTCCAAAGCTCCATGATCCCACTATATATTTCAGTAGTACTACATCCCTTGCCTCGTTTCTGAACCCAGAGAAAGATCCAGGTCCTTCTTGGGCCCTAGATAAACTTCGGAAACCAACTTAGTTATGTGGGATATATCTTTAAGCCTATTTCCAGAGTATCATTCAGAGCTTAAATCTCTTAAAGGAAAATGTATTCATGGATAGACACAGGTCTACGAGGTTAATCACTATGGAGTTTGTACTTCAGCTTTCTTGCCAGAACTATATACCTGTAGTTAAACTCAAGCTATAAAGATATTGTTTTATGAAAATATAAAATTCAGTTGACTGGAATGAAATGTTTATTGTGGTGAATATTTCAGCATGTGATTTGGTAATTTGTTTTTAGTTAACAGAGTGTAGGGGTCCTTGCATCTTTAGGATGGTGTTAATTAGTTGGTATAAAAATATAATGTCCTCTTTTGACCTGCCTGCCGGGTCACTCACAAAGTGGCCCTGTTGTGGGTGAGAGAATTTTGGATGCAAAATGCACATGTGCATTGATTTTTTATTTTTTAGGAATAAAACTTGTGTGCACTGAAGAAGCCCCAAAAGTGGGTTAGCTTCCTACCTGTCATTAATAGCATCTCCTCTGATCATGATTCTAGCAGAAGTAGCCATTTTCATAATACATGGTTTTCATGCAGAAGGTCAAAAAGATGATTCCAGAATGAAATCTTCAGGCATCAGATATTAAAAGTTTTCCTATTTTGAAGTAGCAGCTCCAGTAGCACTGAATTGACAGCTTGATGTATTTGAGTTTGGTCTCAAGTTCACATATTAATGGACTTGGGCTTGTCAAACACTTGGGTGAATTCTTGACTCGGAATACTTGTGACTTGAATAACATTTCCGAATCCATAGCTTATGTCTGTAGCCTGTATCCACCCATAGCCCACGAATATTTGGCTCAGTGTTTTTCAACTTTGTGCATCCACCCATTTAGCTAACTCACATCCTCATCATCCTTACCAGGTCACCAATCATCTGTTTATCATACGTAAACCATGCAGAGTGTCCATGCAAGACAGTGAAGTGAAGTTTGGGATCAGATCACAGGGTCAGTCAGTGTTGAATCACCATAGAGTAGTTATGCTTAAAGGTCTTACCTGTTTATCGCATATTATTTGGTTCCAGAACTAATTTTAAATGCATTCAGCAGGATACAGTCATGTTACAATGAAGTTAAAAATCAGTACAGGATGCAGTAGAGGTGTATTTCTGTTACCTTTGTGTTTTCTTAGTTGGTGGGCATTTTAAATAAATTACTGAAATGTAAAATATGAGGTTCAGTTTATAGTTTTTGAATTGAGATTCATGGTCTAGAACTGAACTTTTGTTTTTCTGGATTTGGACTCGGCTCGGCTACCAAGCTCCGGCATTAGACTCTATCCCGTCTCTATCCCGTGCCCTGTTGAACTCAAGTCTTGATTCAGATTCGATTTGTTAACGATATGTTCTTGACTAGGACTCATCTAAGGTGGACTCGAGCACAGCTCTGATCTACAGGATGAATTACAGTTACAGTAATTTTTACAGTAATTAAGACTGTCAACATCTAAATAGGATGTTTTTGGTAACACTGCTGCTTTAGTTTGGGCCAAAGATTCAAACAGGATCAACATGGCTGTGGAGAGTGTCAGCTCTCAGGAGCAGAGTTTGCTGTTTGTAATAGCCTGAAGGACCATGTTTCTACAGAAATGTGTATAAAACCTTTCTTTTACAAGTCATTTTGCAGGCAGTATTACCTAATACAATGTTTACATTGTTCTACATTATGAACTGGAAATTCCAAATTTGCAATTTACCTTGTTTCACCCTTAACAGTCAGTCTGTCAAGCAGATCAGTATAAAATTCAGCCAGACTGATTCTTGAGTGGCGTGTTTTTCATTAGCAGTTTTTTTCTGTATGTTTTTTACAGAGAGCCGGAGGCATAATGTAAATGAATTGTTAGAGCAAAATCCAAAATGGCGTTGAATTGGTCTGGAATGTAAATTTCTTGGGACGCTTATAGGTTCTTTGTCTTCAGTTTCACCTTCTTAATTAAATCTTGCTTTACTAGAGTTACAGAATAGATAGCTGAGCTTCAGAACGATACCAGAAAGGTACCTGTTGAGCTGGTGTGGGTCATACAGGTGTTCATTGTGTCCAGGTGGGTTTTAGGATTTAAGCTATGTAGACCCACAACTTTGAGCTACTTCTTGGTTAGACACTGATATGTACCCAAAACACCTGGTGGCATTAATTACTGTTTGGGAATAATGACTTAAGTCACACCACTGACCTTTGAGATAAAACCAGAAATACACTGTCCTTTACCTCTGCCTGCAGGGGGAGCTCTAATCTGTGCACATCCCAGGGGTATCTCCGACTGTCATGTCTTACCTGCCTGAGACCATTACAAGTGCCTTAAACATCTGGAAAAGAATAAAAATGGAAAATGCTATGACCATTTTCTTCTGAGACCAACTACAGAAACTGAAGGAGTGGTGACATGTTTAGGCAAAAGCCAGTAGGACCTTGCACAGTTTTATAAAGCCACAGCTTGCCGTGCAGTTGTTGTAATTTTTCATAAAAGCCCTGTAAGGTCAGTGCTAATTATACGGCCCTTCTGTGTTAGCCCCTCCTGCATCGTGTGTACAGATTGAGTTTCTTTTTTATTCCTTAATGAGTCCTACCTTATGGTGAGGCCATTCCAACAGGCAAACAGGTTTTAACATTTCCCTTGGTCATAGGGGACATCTGCACCTGACTGAAATACTTTAGCATGATGTTATTCCCATAAGTTTGTGGTGCAGAAAGATGCAATGCACGACCTTTGCTGCACCACTGTGCATGCTGTATTCATATCTGTGAAAGACTGAGGCCTCCTCCCAGCAGTCTTCATCCAGCGGACGTACCTCCAGTTGGCTAGCCTCTGTGCCATGAGCCTGCATGACTGTAAGAGGCGACCTCAGGGATGCTCAGCTCTGGCCGAGAGATAGTATGGTGTTAACAAGGCATCTCTATGGAGATGTGAGCCTAGGGATTTGGGAGAAAGAGGAACCATTGCGTGTAGCAGTGGGCAGGAGAGTGAGCAACAGAAGGGCGACACACCTGCAGAACCAGGTGTGACAGAGGGGCAGTGCTGTGTAACCATGTGTGGAGCTTGGCGCAGGCTGTGATCATAACATTAACTTGACCGAACTGGTCAGCACAACTGCGGCACAGCACACAGAACTTCTGCCAAGCCCCCATTTCAGGTCCGGTGGCATGAGAAGGGCTGCTAATTGACCTCTGATCAATGGAGTGGTGGAGCTGGTATTAATCATCCTTGTTTGTGTCTCTGATTGATCAGCATGTTCACTGTGGCCCCAACAGCCCCTACTGTCTGTTTTCACAAAGAAACCCATCCTGCATGGCACACATTTTCCCTCCTCCAGAAGGCAGAGCTAACATGGACCTATTAATCACCTGCCTCTTAGGGGTGTTTTCATTACTGCAGAGTAGCAGTGAAGCAGCTGATTGGAGCCCCTCGACAACAAAGATCGTACATCCAGTGACTCTTTCCAATCACCATTCTCTTTAGGTTATTTGTGAGGCTGTTTTGAGCGGTGTAAACCCCCTTGTACTTATGGAGAACATCTACGGGAACTGGTTCATTCTGCATGTTCTTCTACCATTGCACACTCAAATCATCTGGCTAAATGCACTTTGGTCTGAGAACGGTGTTGTTTGTTTCTGCATCAACATGCTTCTTGTTTATCTCCTGCAGACACTTCTCCTGCCTGTCATCCAAATACATGTGCCCCGGAGTGCCTGCCGTAATGAGTAACCTGCTGGCCAACATCAACGCTTACTTCGCCCACACCACCACCGCCACCACCAACATCTCTGCCTCCGACCGCTTCGCCGCCTCCAATTTTGGAGTGAGCCTGTGTCCTTCTTTAATGATCTCTCTCGCTCTCTTTATTGTATTCATTTTTATGTCGCAATGTGGTCATGCGGGTCCTGGACATTTTGTCTGCTCCTGACTCTGACGTGTACTTTGATTTTCTTTTTTTTCCCCCACTACAGAGGGAAAAATTCATCAAGCTGTTGGATCAGTTACATAACTCACTGAGGATTGATTTGTCTAAGTACCGGGTATGTATTTGATAGGCCTTCTTGTTCTTTGTTGTGTATTTAACAGTATTTCTCATACTTCGAACAAACAAAACAATATCGCAGGGGTTAATTTAGTTTGTGATGAAAAGAACATATCCCTAACTCATGAAGGAGTTAAAGAATGAGCATGGTATTCAATGTAGTTGAGTGCATATTTCATTTTAAATGACTGTTTCATATACTCTGCATCTACATCTTATAAAATACCAAGACAGACATCAGCAGTACTCTTAACTGTACATTGATAACTCTGGTACATTTCTGGCGTCAGGTAGACCCAAGCTATTTTGTTTTCTGTCAACAAACTGACACCAGAGTTATTTTAAACATAGAACACTGTCATGTTTACTGAGACCAGCAGGGAATATCACAGCTATTCAATGTGATAGCTTGTCTTTAAGCACAGAAAATATTATCGGACGGTAATGTTTAATTTGGCTCACCATCCATCAGCATGAAGTTAAATTAAACCCTGAACCAAACAGAATTAGCCATTTTTTCAGGGTAGGCTTGGCACAAGACGCACAGGGAACTCTCATCCTCGGTGCTCAGAAATCTCTATTCCCTCTGCCTTAAGGCTGTTTTTGTATTTGTCCTTTTGAAAATTAATACTATGATAATATTACCCCTCCCATGGTCTATAGTCCAAAAAAAAGTACTAGAGCCTAAAAATGCCACAAGGCCTCACTCAACCTTTCTCTTTTTGAGAAGCCATCTTAAAAAGCCACACGATTCATTTCCAGTGCTGGCAAAAGAGGAAATGGCTCAAGGCTTATGGGTAATTTTGGGCGCGCACATTTTTGAGTTTTTTCTTATGGCATTATCCGAGCTACAAGATGGGAAATCTGTAAAGTAGTAGACCATAGCAACCAGGGTAGTGAAATGACTTTGAACACAATATTTTAGATTAAAAAATCTATACTATATATAGAACTTTGATTGAGTGTTTTTAGCTTGTTACAATTATTGTGGTGCTGAAGCTTTAACACACATCTCCACCCAAGGGCCCGAAATATTGTGTTTTTTTTTTTTAAGGTGTGTGGCAAAGCCACATCTGAGTGTAGCTATAGCTCACTTTGCTCTTGTTGCCAGGACAATTTCCCAGCTAGCAACGCAGAGAGACTCCAGGACCTTAAATCTACAGTGGACCTCCTAACTAGCATCACTTTCTTCCGCATGAAGGTGGGGGCATTTACTTATTTTTCCAATTCTGTCAACACTGTCTGCTCCTGAGAAAATATTCATGCATTTGCATCAGTTAGTGGCCACTTTACAGCGACATTCCACCAGTGCACTAATTACATCTCTTCACTGTGGTCAATTTGCTTCTTGTCAAAACTGCCTACTGATGGAGGAATGAATAAATTGAAATAATCCATCTTTATTGAACTAAATTGACTTAAGTTACTGTGCTGTTTTAAATTTGCTTAACAGAGATTATGTATCAGTGTAATAAAAAGCAATAAAATATCATCAAAACCAAATACACAAAAAATAAAAAAGGAATAAAGATGATTTTATTGCGATGTTTTAATTACACTGGCAGTTCTTTATCTTGCATCGTACTGGAATGTAGTTTTTAAACTTTAAAACGACTGCTTTCTTCTGCTCCTCAGCCAGCTGCATTCCCTGCCGCTACGGCAACCAGCTCCTTTAATTCCATTGATAATGGGCATATACGTCTGTCATACTCATTGCATTCTATATATGTAGCATAGTCATTGATCTGACTACCCATGATTAGGATCCCCCATCCATCCATCCATCCATTTTCTGTAATCACTTATCCTATCCAGGGTCTGAGGCTACGGGCGTGAGGCAGGGAACAACCCATCGCAGTGCACACCCACGCACCAGTCACTCACACACACCTATGGGCAATTTGGTAACGCCAATTAAGCTCAGAGTGTATTCAGAGTGTATTCAGACTAGGGGGTGGGGGGGGACTACCTGGAGGAAACCCCACAACACCACGGGGAAAACATACAGACTCCACACACAGAGAGCCGCCATGGTGGATAAAAATTGAACCCTGGTCCCAGAGGTGAGAGACAACAGTGCTAACCACTGTTCACCCCCCCCCCCATGTATGATAAACCTTATTATTCTTATTTTCAGAACCTCGCAACACATGCCTTTTATTACCAAGAGCACCCATTCACTTATTATTATGAATTTTGTAAGGCAGTCCTACACAGGTGTTTCAGCTTACCTATGCATCCATACCAGGCTTCAGGTCAAAACACCTGAGCTGGGTTCACTACCGGCAGCGATTAGGTTTGCTGAGGGGAACCGAAAACTATACATCTTTCACTTCTGCTGGGTCAGTCTTCCAAAGAGAACTCTGAAGGAGTCTGCCATAACAAATATGTGTTTTCTGTACTAAAATACACAATTAATCACCCTGTTCTCTCAACTGATGAGGAATATGAATTCTGAATAAATTACCTACTGCTCTAGCTGCATGCCAGAGCCCAGAATCAGACACTGTCAAAGCATGATGCGTTAAAAACAGCAATAAAGCAGAGAGTAACTGTGGATAATTAATTGGAGATTAATGATGGGATTTCACATACAGGTCCCCTCTGAGTTAGACCAGCCATGCTCTGCGATTTGAAAGCCTGGCAAATCAAGATTCATAATAGTCTATGCAGCAGTGGAGCAGAATTGTAAAGCTGAGTTATGACACGCGTTCGTAAGCGACACCCTAGCTGGATGGATTTCTTTTTAATGCATTTTGGCTGTTCTCCAGAACCGTATCCTCTTCCCTGTTGTGAAACTAGAGGGGAAACAGTGGCCATGATGCTTTTCAGTAACTTAGATTTGTTCTATTTTTGGAGGACTTAAAGGGGTGGCATTTTTGGGGAGGTTATGTAGATGTAAGGATGTTTATCTCTACGCATATATGGTTTGGTTAAAAGCTGATAAGGACGTTATTTTATTTCACTTGTGCTTTCTTTCCAACCATATAAAATTAGGTTTTGTTTGTTATCTAAGCCTAAGAGCACAATGAGTTCCCAACGCCCTAAATGTCCTGTGAGTTTTCATCATAGTTGCCCATCTTTTAACGCCACAATCCTGAACTTTTGTTTCAGTTTTGCCATGCCATTATGTAATTCCCCTCATTTTAATTCAGACCCCATTCCTGCCTCCAAGAGTACGTCATTGACCTCATGGGGTCAACTATGTGGTGACAGGATTTAGTTGCAATGTCCTTCAGGTGCAGGAGCTGCAGAGCCCTCCCAGAGCCAGCATGGTGGTGAAGGACTGTGTTCGAGCGTGCCTGGACTCCACCTACAAGTACATCTTTGACAACTGCCATGAGCTCTATAACCAGCTACTGGATCAGGTACGATGACATCTGCAGAGATGCATATAACATGGGTTTAGGTAAAGTGTCCAAATATTATGCTTTCAAAGGAGGCTTTTTATGTTTATCATGTTGCTTCTGTCCAAGTGGACTTCCATCCATCTTCTGAAACCACCTAATCAGGGTCGTGGGGGGTCTGGAGCCTGTCCCGGAGGCTACGGGCACAAGGCGGGGAACAACCCAGGATGTTGTGCCAACACGTCACAGGACACACATACAGTACACATGCATACCTATGGGAAATATGGCAACTCATATTAGCCTCAGCATGTTTTAGGACTGTAGGGGGAAACCAGAGTACCCAGAGGAAACCCCATGACGTCACGGGGAGAATTTTTTATTTATTTATTTTTTTTTAAATCATAGTGCATCAAATTACAACAAATACACTATATTCTATAAAAGCTATTCTGTTTAACCTGAAACATCCGCCCTTCCAGATCAATTTTACTGTTTTTGGACATTTTTTTAAAATTGCGAGTGCTTGCCACACATCTTCAAATAGCCGAAGAAATTTGATTTAGGCGCCAATTTAGAATGCGCATGCGTGTTAGAGGTTCCGGCAGAAGCGCAGTAGAAGAGCAGTTAAATGATCAATGATAAAATAAAAAAATGAATAAAACCAAACACAATATTGCAGCAAATACCCGGACATTATTTTAATACTACTACTACTAATAATAATGATGATAAAAAAGATTTGATATTTAATACTATTGTTCAAATCATCCCGCGGGCCGTATTGGACACCATATGGGCCGTATTCGGCCCGCGGGCCGTATGTTTGACACCCCTGGTGTAGCAGAACCTCACATGCTACTCGCTCTCTATTTTTGCTCTAAATGTACCGGGGTCATGAGAGCAGCAGTACATGTCAGTGAGCAGAGCTAACAGTCAAAATCCAATGCAACCTTGTTTTGAATCAAATGCTGTATATCCGGCCCAAACATTGCGACCCACCTCCCCCCCGCACACGTACACACACACACACACACATACATACACACACACACACATACCATGGTGAACTTGTCTGGTTCATCTTGCAGACTGTGGCACAGATCCCTGGAGCAAAATTCCACCTGTAGTTCACAACAAAAACAGCAGCCTTTCCATGTCCTTATCTAAAACAAACACACTTTTTACATGCTTGCTTTGGTTCTCAAAACCACAGTTTAAGAAAGCAGAGTAGGCATGCAGCTCATTTTGCATTCAAAACAGTTTGTTTAATGCTGACACCAGGTATAGGCTACATCCACAATTGCTCAAACACAGACACTAGTCTCCATTTTCACAGTACCCCAGAGTTTTTCGCCTCTAAAACTCTCACAGCCGGACACTTTTGAAAATGCAGACTCTAAAAGTGCCCTAAATGGATGCTGCTCATCATGTGGTTCATCCCTGATTTGAGCCCACTAGTGCCTGATTGTTCACTTAGTCACCCTACATGGAAGTATAGAGTATTCTAAAATGGTGGATATAGTGGAGCCACTTTCAATGGCACTTTCCCTGTCACTGACCTGTATGCAGATGTACAGCATTTTACACAATGTGATTGCGGCAAATTTATGCAAAAAGAAACTAATTTACCAGTCATTCACTGCTGGCGCACATGCCCAATGTAGGCTAATACGGTAGCTAAGATATACAGACGTTCCTCTACTTACGAATGAGATACGTTCCAAACGGCCGCTCGTAACTTGAAATGTTTGTAAGTCGTTATTCAACATCATTTTAAGGGTATACAAAGAACTAGGATGCTGGGAGTACGCATGCTACGCTGCTGCGCGGTGCAATTAGCAGCCAGAAGTGGCACTGCCCAGAATTGGAGCACAGAAAGAAAAACTGATGTTGCGGACAGGAAACGGGAGCCCAAAGAACACATTTTGGACTTACAGTCCTCTTTGTTCGTATGGCTGAAATTTCATAAGTAGAGGAGCCTCTTTATATGTTTTAACTCATGTTTTCTGTGTGAATAGAGGTCATTTTAAAATGAAAATGTAGCAGTGTGGAAGTAGCCTTAGGTTCAGTCTATATCTGCTTTTCTCAGCTTGTGATTCTAGCCTTTCGTCAGAATGCAGAGGGCAGCAGTGCAGACAGCTGAGAATTCAGACAGAGGCCGAGTTAAGGAAGTTGTCAAAATGTTCAATTCTCACTTTTGTCTCGTGGCTTTAAGGATGTCCAGCGAGAAGTGCTCTGTCGAATTGAACCAAAAGTATTCAGCACAGGAGCGTTTGATATAGGGCAAAGTACTTCCTGGTTGCCAACTGTAACTTGGGTGATACAACTCACCAACTGCATTGTGCTTCCCAGTATCATACAAAAATCGGTTCGTTCTTTCAAGGCAATAAATCACATTTTTTTGCTCTGTGGGACAATTTAAGTCATTCACTGGTAGCACAGGAGCAATTTGCGACACACCCACAGTGTGCAAACGTGTAACAGTGTTAGAGCCTCATTGTAATCCAAGTTCCTCCATGTAGTGAGGTCACCAGGTAACATAACCTTTGTAGAGCAACAGAACACCAGAGTAAAGTCAGAAGGAGGAAAATATAATGGCAAATACGAGTGACAGAGGGAACCCATAATCTGCAGTGACGGTGCTTTGTACTCCATAGTACAAGACTACTTCCCTTAAACCTACACGATTACCCAAGATGTCAAGCAGACAACCTAGTGATATCGGAGTGGAGAACTGTACATGTTGATCCTAATATTAATAGCCCCGGATTCTATAGAACTCTGTAATATAACTCTGCACTAGAAGTATAGCCTTTGTTTAATTTTGTTTAAACATCCAAAACAGCTAATTAGGAATTATCCAGTATGAAAGATAGATGGTGGTGATAATTACATTTGTGTCAAATCTATTTTAGAAACTGCAGTCAAATGGATGTTGGGGGGGGGGGAAGCATTCAAACCCATGCTGGTCTTCTATGAATCAGGAGAAATTTTATTTTATATTTGTATCAGTTGTAAAGCTGTGCCTTATCTGATATGTAAAGCTTTCTTTTAGTTTTCATCCATGCTGTTCTCCAGCCTGAATTTTTTTATGAAAAACCTGCAGAGAGAGAAAGCAAGAGAAGAAGCTGATTCCATCTTGAAGTAACGGGAGTACCTTGCGTTCTTCTCTGAACACTGGAATAACCCTGCAGATAAAACCTTATTACTGTACTATAGACTGGTTTGATTGTTTAACAATATTACTAAATATCAGTTATTCACAAGTTAAATGCACATAGGTTATCAGGGCTGATAGGTTTTGCTTGACACGCACAAAGCCATTTTGGGTTCCTACTCCTGTTTTGTAGAGTATGCCATCTGTGAAGGTACTGGGAACAAGGCCCTGGGCTGGCTAGGTTACATTAGGACCTTTCCAGGACTTGCTGGGATGTTCCACCCTGAAGTCTAAGCCTGAATAAATGACTGTGGGAATTAATATAGTTTGTTATATTGTCCATGCCCTGTTCATAGCCAGGTGGCAGCTTTCCGTACCTTGAGGGCCCTCATAGGCAGATGGGAAGTCGTGTTATGTAATATACCTATCTTACCATAATATACCTAATATATGTAATATACTCATGCTATTTTAATTTGTACCGGGGCATCTTGAGCATGTATGGCGCATACAGGTTATTTGCTAAGAATGTAGAATGTGATTCCAGTGAAATAGTTCAGTAAATACCAGCATTACAGTGGTTGATTTTCCAAAGTGCCCTGTCCACATGCATGTCACATGCTTCAGTGTTAAAAGTTCTTGTTAATATGTACTGGTAATTAAAACCACATCCTGTAGCATTTGCCATATACCTCTGTTATAGTCAATTACTCAGTATGGCTGAAGGCAAGCTATTTCCCTTGAGATGGCCCACAGCCCGATAATTACTTTGTTAAATGAAAGAAGCTTTAAATTGCAATGGGTGTGGATCTAGAACGAGTTGGGTACTGACTCGTTTTGTTTTTCTTCACAAACTTAAAATTTTTTATGAATATTTGGAACTGCTTAATTTAAATATCGGCATTTTTTATATATGGGGGGATAAAATCATCGTTAAAGATATTCCTCAAATGATTTTGGTGAAATGGAAGTATCACAAGTGAATCATATTATTCAATCGACAGCTCAGTCCGTTTTAATTAAGAGCTCATTTGGAATATATGGAACGGGTTGACTGGATGCAGATCAGGAAGGGTGTGCTGGTAAATAACATCTTGTTTTGTGTGTGTGTGTGTGTGTGTGTACGGATGTGCACTTGAATAATTTCAGCAATTGTCCCAAATTATTGGAACATGAAATCTATTTTCTGAATCAGTCGCAGAGTAAATGGAAGGAAAGATCGATAATTTCAGTGTAGTTATTCTCTGTTCCAGAGTTACTTGCTGTCTTTTGCCAATGGTAGGTTGCCATGTGTTCAAAGTAGCATCCCCCAGCGGTGAATTTCATATTTATTTCATAGTTCATATACAGACACGTCAGTATATCATTTCACTTCTGTTTTACACATCACTTTTGCAGATGCCAAACATGTTGGTTGGCGGGCTATAAGTAGGGCAGTGTGGACATTTTGAGTCCAGACGTCAGATTTGCTGTTAAGCATGTGAAAGCTTTTGTGGACGTCATGCATATAGGAATGTTGCGACAATGGCTCTGCCTCACACAGTGACATCTACTTAATTACACCCCTAATTAAGCTGTCCTCAGCTCTTGCCCTTAATGCAGAAAAGGAATTGGCTACCCACTGTCCAAATGCCCGTGGTTCTGAAGATGCAGATACACACTAGTCACGTCATGGTTTGAAATTCCTGAGGAAATGCTGGAGCGGGCACCGTAGGGATACCGGTGCCTACCGTACTGCGGGTGACCTTCGCGTGGCATTGCCTGGAAGGGAAATAACTGTTGGTCCATCTGCAGTTCTCTCGCAGCGCCTGGGGCTGTCCTGTAGTGCTTTCTTATTTTTTTGTGTCACCAGAATTTTATTTATGAATTTCTTATTAACTCCTGTCAAACGCACTCATAAAGGATGATATAGTCGATGATGTAGTAGTTGGCATTCTGATCAGAATAAACCTCTCATCAGATACATTTCAGTATCTGGCCATGTATTGGGGGTATGTAATGTTTTACATTGTATAATTAACGTTGTTTGTATAGCTATGCATAGTGTATCAATTAAGTGTATGTGCGAGTCACACCGTTCAAGATGGTGAACAGCCCCACTTGACATGGGGGTGGCTGGATACAAAGAAAGGGTAAGAAGCCTTTTTACAGAGGAAGAAAAATACAAAATTGTGGCTCGAATTTGGGCCCTGGGAAACAGAATAATCTGTAATGGGAATCTGGTTGGGTACCAGAGGGATAGAGGGATGCAGAAGGACAGAATATGTTCATCAGCTGTGAGGGAGGGGCACAATGAATTAACACAACCCCCCCCACCCCAGACACCTTAGGGTCCCAAATGGGGGGGGGGCCATCTCTACCGTGAGCATGCCACCGGGGTCAGGTGACCTTTTGGAAAGTCTCGGCGCAGCACACTCCAACAATAAAGGCCACCGAGCTTCAGTAAGATCCCGTGTGAACCGTCATGCTAATCTAGAAAGCGCGGGTCTACAGACGAGTCTTTATGGGACTCCTTCTCCATCACCCAAACTGTCCTGAGTTCACTGTTTTAAGGGATCTTCTGCCAGCTGTTTACTGCTGTTTGTGGCAACTGTAGTTCAAGGTGCAACATTATTATCAGCATGATAGGTGTGGATCACCATGATATTGTGTAAAACCGTGTTGGGAGTGTTTTGTGGTGTGCTTTGTCCCTCATACTTTTGTGTCCTGTGATACTTGTAATTTGTATGCCCATTGCATCTACTCAATTATCCTCTGGGTACAGATATGAAAACTCATATGAATAAATGTTATAAAATATGACGGACCGCATTATTCAGGCCTCTAAATCATGGGGAAGAAAGTAACTCAGTAAGGTGCCATTAATTGGTTCCATTCTACCAAATGCAAAAACAGTCGTTGGGCTCAAACTGCGTGTTCAAGACATGAAAGCTTTATATATCTATCTTTGTTCTCTACTGCAGTCAAAATAATTGACTAAGCCTGGTGCAGGAAACCCCCCAAATGTATTTCATAACTGCTGCTTTCATTAACATTTGGCAAAAAATAAAGAAACCATGTTTGTAATTGACAGCTGGGCAATAGATCACGATAGTGGATTAATGTAGATTTAGATGCTGTGTGGATGTCTGAGGCGGCCAAGGTGATGTTAGCAGGCTGTTGAGTTCCTGTCTTTTTATCTCACCACTCTGATGTGTTGCCTCCCGTTCTTGTTTTCACTGAGCGGCCATGTTGACGTGTGATCTTTAATGGGCCAGCTGGGACAGCTGCTCTCATTTGACTCTCATGAAGACATCATGCAATGTGATGAATAAAACATGAGGCATGTTCTCACTGCGACTCTGTGAGCTTCAGGTCCTGAATTTTTAGATGAATTATTCATTCTCCTATAACGGCCCTCAGACGCAACCCTCCCTACTGTACCTTCCCCTAGGCCAAGAAGCAGGACATGCCACGGGAGGAACAGGGACCTTCTATCAAGAACCTGGACTTCTGGCCCAAACTGATCACGCTCATGGTGTCTGTGATTGATGAGGACAGGACGGCTTACACCCCCGTGCTGAATCAGTAAGTGACGGTTAATGTACGATCCCACCTCCTACCAAGTAGTACCTTTTTCTGTATACCCTCCACCGGCCACATGCACGTGCGAGTGGCGGTTAACTGCATCAGCGTTAGGAAGGCGGCTGAGCACGAGGGGTGGACGTGAATTATTTAGGAGCTAGAGCGTGGTTCTCAGAGAGAGTGGCAGCAGTCGCTACAGAAGTGATGCTTCTTCAGGATGACTAGGTGGGTCCACCTTAGGAACGTGCTGGAGCTTTCAAAGGGGGAGGGGGCATTAAAGATTGTACTTCATTACATGCCTCTTTCAATCCCATAAATATGCAGCGTACATTTCATAGACAGCATCTTTTAGCACATAAACATACTATGTGTATGCGATATGTATGGTACCTGTGCTGAGAAAAGTGAACTTTTCCTTCATTAAAAATTCAGTATCTGGGCTTTTCGGCGCCTTACTCTCCATAAGAATGTGTGTCGACGTCACGGTCCCCTAGGGGCCCATGATGCCAGTTTAATAGACTGTAATGATGGAGAGACACAGATTTTGTGTCTAGGGAGAGGACAGGGTCGTTGTGCTGCAAGAGGTTGATTTTCTGAGGCATGAAATAAATCTCAGAAGGTTTCCTGTTGGCATGGTTTTTGTGCTACTTGTGCATTCTTCAGTTTTTATGTTTGTTTATAATTTAATTGCATTACTTTTTCATACTTTCAACTTAAACCTGCCCTTTATTATGGGGTTGCACGATCCCCCACTGTGTGGCTAAGAGAAACCTGTGGGGTGGAAATGGCGTGTGAAAAGATCACAGAGAAGCTGTTTATTGTTTTTGACGAACTCTTGAACAAACTTGTTGCCATAGAAACACTATAGTAAGCTTTACTTATATTCCACTTATCTCCAGTGAATGCAGTCTGAGGTCAGTGTGTCCTTGTGTTAAGACACATTCAAGGTTTTTAATTTTTTATGAGGGCTTGTGGGATTTGCCCTTTACATGCGTTCACCTTTAAACCCTCAGGTTCCCACAGGAGCTGAACATGGGGAAGGTCAGCGCGGAGATCATGTGGAATCTCTTTGCCACGGATATGAAGTATGCAATGGAAGGTGAGTGACAGATTTTGAAACAAGGTTTAGGACCCTTTGCATATTTATTCTACCTGTGTGTATGCTTGTGCTCCCATTTAAGTATGTTATAATGCAGTACATAAGTGCTCTCCTGCTTGAGTTTTTGTGTGTGCTTGTGCCAGGATATCACTGGTGTGTATATGGATATGCGTAGCCAGAATTTATGTGAGCTTGTTCACCATCTTTGACCTGAACACAAATATGTATAATTCTACTGGTCCTTACCCAGATACATGATCCCAGACAGCTGCATTTACTTAATATGCACATTATATATAAAAAACTCATGTATTATATACATCTGTGTATAAGATACCAGTCTGGGCATTATCTTTCAAACATGTCAGTGTCTCATGTTATTTATGTTATACACACGTTATCCAGACAACAGCCCTTAACTTGGTGAGCAGTTTGGAAATGGGTGGTTGCTTGGGCTGACATGTATGGATCCATGCACTCTGACAGCCCAGTTTCATAGTCCTGGATTTGACAGCCTTGATGTCTTGGAACCCGAGGACTCGTCGAGTTTAATTACCTGGAGGATCTTAGCCTCTGCCAGAACAAGGCCATAGCTCGCTGGTCCGTGTCAGCAGGTCTCCTAGTCGCTACAGTGCCATGCTGCACTGGATCAGTGGCTTTCAGGTCTAACAAACACTGCCTCTATACTGTGCCGTTGTGCTGCACCAACACACCATCGCCTCTTCCTGTGCAGTGAGAAAGCTAGTTTCTGTTTATTCTTTCCTTCTATCTGTCTAGCCATCAATCCATCCATCCATCACTTTCCCAATGCCACCAAGAACTGAGCCATACTGTGAACTGACCGTTTTCCCTTGCAAATTTTCCGAGCCGTACTCGGGTCATACCTTCGCTGACATGCCCCTGCTTGCTAGCAGGGCTGAAAGCATGACCAAATCAAACTGGTCGCTTCACCACCATCTGATTGGTCAAAATGCACGGAGATACCAGTGGCATATTCCATATGTTAGTCTGTAGTTGTTGTAGCATTCATCGCGATGCATTGATGCAATCCCAATACCTCAGAACTTGAAAATTTCCAACTACCTACTTAAAAAAGTACTGCAGAACAGAATGGATTCCTAACATAAATTTACGCAAACAAATGCTAACTGCAATAGCGTTTGATGCTAACATAAGACGGTGATACTCAAAGACTTTCTAACTTGGAAATCAGCATACAGTAAATCATGATGTGCACAGTGTGAACAGTAAATTAGCGTCTCTTTGATTTTACGTCACTGTCACTCACCAAACCCAGTAACACCTCTACCAAGTTGACCCTTCTGCAGTGGAAAACCTAACGGCGCTGGAACCGCTATGTAAATGGTGGTACGGCTTGAGTACGGCTCAGTTTCTATATAACAGTGGAAAAGCGCCATACTTTACCAGGTTAGGATTGCAGTAAGCTTTAAACCTATCCCTGGTACCACACACCTGTTGGTACAGAACGCCCTAGATTGGATGCTCGCCTAATGAAGTACGCACACACACAGGCAGACTAAAGCACGCACAAAGGACAATTTTGGGGGAGATCGGTTCACATACATGCATGGCTTTGGACAGTGGGAGGGAAGCCGGAATACCTGCAAAAACATGCAGAGAACATGCTGGGCACGCACACACACAGACACACACACAGACACACACACACACACGGATGAGGGCAGTATTTCAGCTTGAACGCTGAGAGATGTGAGGTTACCACACTGCTCATTCTTTTTTTATTGGAAGAGAATAGTGTTAGAGATTGTAGAAACACCTCGCAGGCAGCTGCCACCCTCACTGGTACGGCGGCCTGAACGTGGTGCAACAGCCATCAGTAAATAGTGTAGACACGGGGCTGGTGCCACCGTTTGGGGGGTATCTTCTCTGCCAGCGGAGGATGTTGAAACTGAGGCTCCTTTTCAAACAGCACTGTTAGCTGCCTTCTGCCTGCATTATCAATGCAGCCGGCCCTAGCAGAGGCCCTCGGCTGTTTTTCATCCTTCACACATTTCCACATATCAGACCTCAAGGGGAATGTGCGGGTGGGGGGGGGGGCGCCACTGCCATGGGGGCACAATTAATGAAGAGCACTGCGCGGATGCTTGCTTGCTAGGTTGTGCCCCACAAAGATGGATCTCAGGCCGAGTCCCTGCGCTCTTGCCGTTTTCATTGCATAGCTGTGTCGGGATGCGGGAGATGTTTATCAGGAGTGTGACACCCAATCCAGCTCATAGTAAACCAAATTGGGTTCTGGGCAAATTCCTCCCCGTATGGTTAATAAAAATAGATTTATTGCATTTTCTTAAGCATGGAAAAATGGCTGAGAGGGAGGCGTTGACGATTTATCTTCAGGGCTTCTGCTTCCAATCCAGATTTTGCATATTCTCCTCATGGTCGTCTAGGTTTCTCCTCCTGGTCTGGTCTGGCTTCTCATTGAAGGTGTACCTCGTCTTGCATCACATTCTCTGGACTGTAACCCTAATAAGATAAGCAGTTGTAGTTCAGGGTGGATGATTGTAATGAGCCTTGTCATTGGCTTATAGGGACGTGATGTAGTCCTGTGAGGAGAACCGCACTCCAAAGCAACACTCTGCCATCTCTGAGTGCTGACTCGGGGTGCTGTGCATCCTGATTTACTGTCAGTGTCGTATAAATGTTTTACCCGCGGTGTTGCTGTTTTGTACTTTTTTATGATTCTATTGATCAACATGAATCTAAGTGTCCCATTTCAGGCATGCGGGTCAGATGTCCATCATTGTGTTGATTCATTCTACTCAGTCCCAGTAGGTTGGTGTGTTTTGTGTGTGGGGCTTGCCAGTCAAACCTGAAATGCATGCCACGAGGTGCTGAAGTTAGTCTTGTTCGTTTTTTTTTTGGTTCTCTTTTTGATGCACTCATCCATCCAAATTAGAGAATTCCCCCAAATAAATCCCTAGTCCATTCCACATTCCTCCGATACATGATTGTCCTCATCGAGCCAATTGGCCTTTCATGAAAATAAAGCCTGAAAAATAAGTGTGGAACAGGGTTTCCCAATCCAGTCCTCAGAGACCCACAGACATTCCCTCCAAGCTCCCGAGTAAAAATGTGGACTGTCTATGGATCCCCGAAAAACGGGTCGGGAAGCACCAGTGTAGAACGTAAATATTTAAAAGTTTAAGTAAACTTATAAACACATTGCTTTGTCTTCCTTGACTTCGAAAAAATAAATATAGGGATCCATATAGGTAATATCAGGCGATTGGATTTCTGTCTTCATAGCTTCCACAATAACGGCATTATTTGCCTGTCAGAATACCTGGTGTAGCATTTTTTGTCTGAGTTGGGCCTCGAGTCAATGATCTGCGACGAGAGAGATTGGTGCCGAGCTCTTGCCATCACCACACATCTCCGCTCAGATAACCCGCAGCCCTCATACTCTGCTGCCAAAATTGGGAAGCTGGGGAGGTGGCAGGTTACACGGGGGGGGTCCAAGTCGATGGGCTGATAAACGGCACCCTGGGTATGTTGGTTCTGCATGACGTGTTTTAATAACTGCGAGGGTTATTCTGACCAGTTTCAGCAAAGGTAGAATATCTTTGCATTCCAGCTTAGTTCACACAGAGTGAAATTCCATCTTTCAGCATGCTTGTTGAAATCATTTTGGCTTGTTTTGAATCCCTGCTCCCCAAACCATGAAATTTGTAAGGATATGTGGCATAAATGTGCTTAAAACTGAAACAAAACAAGATGCCGCCTGTAACTGGTCCTTGCAACTACCGCTCTTCAAATTTCAGTTTAACAAAGCAGCATGCCAGGTTGATCAGGATGCACCACCTTGCCCCACCTCACCCATTTATTTATGCTTGGACGGATCTGGTGGTATGCCCCATCATGTGACCATGTCATAGTTATGTGATCATTGGCTGAGAATGCACACAAAGGAAAGGCACCTAAACCAAAAGAAGTAGCAGAAAACCTGTTCTCTTCAAGAGAAGGTTTCCTGCATCTCTCTGCAACTCCAGATTCCAAAATATAGGCCAATAAAAGTCGATAAGCCAGTGAAATGCAGTACAGCGCTCATGCTTCTAAGGAACACATTAGCTTGATGTTACATTTCAGCAGTATCCACTTGTTCAGGAAAGAACTCTCCTGATTCACAGTTGCGTTCAGATTGTTTTTATTAACAGCCTCTAATTTTTTTTATTCTCAGTGCAGTGAGTTAAAGAAGACTGCTGTTTCTGTGTAGCTTTTACCACCCTGCAATAGACACTCTATTGGTTTGTAATGAATTATGTGTTTTGTGTAGCCAAACATCGCCGTGCACTGAATGCAGATCAGTAATTGAATCCTGTGCTCACTTGCATGGACCAGATTTGACTGATGAGAATGGAGGTCAGGATGTAGACTTCACTGAATCTCACGATATGTGTGTTTTTTGTTCTAGCTGAGTAGTTAGCATCTCTATCACATCCAGCAGGAATATTCCAAACTTTAAAGCATTCTGCACACCCAGTCTGTATAAATGCATCCATTTTCCACCCACAGTGGCTTATAAATTTAAGAAGGACATTCATTGTGACTTTTCCCACAATTCCACACTCATTTCCGGTCACAGGGAAGAGATCATTATGGGCTATGTATTGAAATTTTCTAGAGTGGATATGAAACGTATTTTACAGTGCCCAGCTCGCTGTTGTTCAGCTTTACATTTTGGCACAGTTTAATTCACGGATTAAATCTCATAAAAGACACCTCATAATCACTTTATTGCCATGTCCCAAGAGCGACCTCAGAGCTCATGCCAATGGAATAAAAATGGACCGATTATGAAAATGGATTAATCTGCACAGTCTCAAAGGGGGAGTTAGCTTCTATTTTGTCCCCCACAATCTCTCCAGGCATAACACAGAGCCTGGAGCCAACCTATATGTCAGTGTCCTGCCCCCCACCCACCATATCACCTAATTTTGATGTCCACACTGAGAATTTCACATTGCTGCTTTGTGGGTGTGTCAGGAAAACAATTTGGACACAAGAAATCATCTTATGAAATGTTTAAGTCTAAATCCTGTTATGGCAGGATGTCAGTACCTGCTGTTTTCTCCATAACCTACAGCGGGGTTTTGTGTTGCCTGTATATGAATATGTTTTAAAAATTCTTTTTTTTAAAAATTCATTCTACATATGCAAAACAATATAAACTAGATTTTGATTTGTACTGTAATGTGACAGCTATACAATTTAGATTGTTTAATATTATATTCATATCGCAAAAGACAAATGCAATGAATAAGAAAAATTGTTTTATTTACACGCATCCTGCATTCACACTCAGCACGCAAGCTTTTGACCACATGCAGAGGTCATGCAAAAGTTCTTCCACCGTACAAATTCCTTCCTCATATGACGTGTCAATGAGGCTGATTATGCAATCACAAGTTTCAAGTTCAATTTACTGCAGCAGGAACTGTTTATATAAAAAAGGCGCGTATGAAAGGCTTGTTTTTGTTAATTATCATAAAAACATTATTTACATTTAGCTTGATATTATAAATCGGCATGTTTTATTAGATTATTAATTTATATTTAGCTTATTAGCAAGATTTTATTAAATATAATATGCACACTTCAATGTATGTTTATTTATTGCAAGTCATATCACCATTTCAGTATTGAACAATGTTATTACAGATAATTCCTCATATCATGCAGGCCTACATAGGAGTTAAGGCTGTCATGGTTGGGACTAGGGTTATGCCCATATAAATCAATGGATGGTCCCCACAAAGATATAGATACCTGATCTGTGTGTGAGAGTGTTTTGGGAAGGACATTACTGCTGTTCTCTTGAGCAAAATTCCTGATACTTGTCTAAATGCTCATGAATGGGTGATATTTATAACAGCAGTTAGCTGATCCTAACACAATAATATATATTGTTCTACTAAATGTCCTTTTACACTAGTGGTTATAAGTGTCTGACCAGTGATGGTGAGAGGAAGAGTAATACCTCACCGCTGATATGGGAACATTTTCTGTTTTGCATTTTGAGGTTTTTTTTATATATATATAATAAAATCCCACGAAATGCCATTGATCTGTAGCTCTGTGGTAATAAATTAATTCCCCTTTGAACTTTATACAGTCTGTAAGAGAATTTGCATGCAGACATCTCAGCTTTACGCTATAGCCCAAACTAATCCTAGAATAAGAGGTTTTCCCTCCCTGAATGCAGGAGCTGGACTAAACTTTGATGGCTGACTTGACAGTTCATGGCTGGTGAACATATATAAGGGTTGTAAGATATTTTACATTTAACAGGAAACAACCTTGCCTCATCCATGGTTTAAACGTGTTTATCTTTTTAGTGTTCAAAGGACACATTCTGCTCTTCCCCAAAGTAATTGTATTGATGCTTTCTAAATATGCGCCAGATAGGACTCCTATTCCTGACACTTTTGTTTCCTCTGCCCAGTGTCTGGTTTTTCCTTCTCAGTTTCACTCGCAGAAACAGCTTTCTTGCATTCGATTGGTCAAAGTCACACGAGACACCCAGTACACTGTGACCAGGTTTTTATGCTGCTTGTATGCTGAGAACACATACTGTTACTTTTATTTAGAGTCAAATCTCAAGCATGTGTGGACTTCTTTTTTTAATGAGAACTCCATCTATAGTAATATCTGTATTTCAAATGTGCTTAAGATTTTGGGCAAACTAAAACTAATGTGCAAAGTTGCATATGATATTATGGGTTAATGTTAAATATTAATATTAATGCAGATTTATTTAGTTGGCACTAGTACTTTAAGTGGTGTGGAAAAGTCATTTAAATAGTCAACCATTTATGTTTCAGGAACGACTAATGACAGGCAGCTGACAGACTGCTAGTAATGTGCCTTATCTGTAGCAATTACAAATGCAACCAACACTCATTTATCTAATAACTTTGTACCCCGTTAGTGTCCTGTTAACCCACAGTTAGGGCATCGGCCAGGACTCGCACATACACACGTCATCTTCCTTCCAAATGCAGCCACATCACCCCCAAACCCCCCTCCCCTTTTTTTCTCATATGCATGTCCTAGTGAAGTTGCCTGACAGGCTGTCTTCACTCTGCGTTCAGGGAAGCGAACGTTTCTTAACACTCCCCTATTGGAGGGAGGCTGCTTTTGTGCGCGTGTCCATCACCCATCCAAATGCAAATGTTTCTCAGCAATTACAGGTCCTCTCATTTCATGACTGCTGATCTCTCCCAGCCAGACCCCATGCATATATATTTATGTAATGAGAAGGCTCTGTGAAATTGGACAGCATTGTGAAACCTCGGCAGTATCAGGTTTTTATTATACATGAGCAATCAGCTTCATTCCCCTAGTGCATCTATTTCAAAAGCAATAGGAATGATTTCTGTATGAAATACACAGTGCACTAATAATGCAAGCAGCACTGCTAATGAGAAATATCAGCACTCAGCACCACATAAGAGGCCAGCAGGACTGTGCATTACGGTAAAACAAAATGTAGTCATTCTGTTTGTGGTGAATGATGCACTGTGGTAGGACTAGTGTGTGGGGCAGTGAGAGTTTTCTATTATCAGCTTGTCTTAAAGAAACTTCGAATTATGATCAAGAATTGTGACTGTAATAGTCTGAATTTATGTGCTGCTCACCAGATACTCATGTCGGAGTCTCTGTCAGTATCCAAAGCTAACGTCTTTGCTGCATATAACACACACGGCCTTCTGTGAAAGGCTGAACGACCTGCGGAAGATCCATTGAGATGGAAACAGTATAGGCTCTTTTAAAGTGTTGTGGCCTGCCTCCATTTTTCAAAGCAGCCACTCGCTTATCCCCGCTTCGCTCTACCTGAGTTTCTTCTAAACAGGAAAGGGGCTCTCGGACACAGCATCCTTGCGGTGTCCCAGGATGTCCGGGCCATTCCGTTGCATGCAGATGAGAGCATCCCGTTGTGAGGAGGAGGGGCCATTTGTTCCACCTCAATTCCCTCACACATCTGTTGCTCTAAGCTGAGGACAAGTATCATCAGAGGCGACAGGGGTCACAGTGTGAATGGAAGTCCTGCTGGACCTCGGGGCCACCGTGACCTGGGAGGCCTTGCTTCCTGTGTACATTGCCAATGTCTAAAGGGCTCTGTCTGCTCCTTCACCAGATAACAGCAACCATCACTGGCAACAAGCTTCACTGGCAAGCAGTTCAAAGAATGAATATGAGGAGAAAAAAAAATAAATCAATAGATATGAAGGTTCCTGCAGCCTCCCTGTGGGATGACGTGAAGCACAGCTTTGGGTCATCGGTTCCTGCTGCCTGCAGTGCAGTCCAGTGAGGTTCAGATGGAAGCCAGGTAGTGAAGGCTCAGTCCAATGCCAGCCAGCCAGCTAGTTCATAAAGTGGCACCATCCCACTTGATTTCTAATCTCTCTCATCCCCTCTGGGTCTCCATATTCTGTTATACCAAGACCTCTAGACTAACAACCTGGGAATGCGTAAAATTCTATCAAAATGAAACTGGAGGAAAGTGCCTGCAAAATACAAAATGCAGAAAGACTTATGTTTTCACTAATTGTTAAAATACGCTTTTCCTCTGCAAATATATTCATTGTTTTCTTGACAAACTGTAACCTCTAACCCTGAACCCGGGGGGCCGTTGACCAGAATCTTGACAACTTTTGCAGCACAGATCACGTGACGCCCGAGTAGTTACACTCTCAATAAAAACATTTGCCAGACGGTGAAAATGGAATGAGCGGCAGGTTACCGCTTGCTGAAATATAGTTTCTGACACCTAAATATTTAATGACGCTCACTTCTAGAGGAGGTGGTGTTAATACTCTCGCTGCCTCCCCTACTGCGAATGGAGTACTCTGTAAATGTGCTAGTGTCTTTAAGATTAATGTTTGTGTTCTGAATTCCTAAAGGGGGCTTAAAGAGCAGGAAGCGTAACAGAAAAAGCAGCATTATTACAGTTGACCCTTCCATATGGTGGGGGTTGGGGGTTGGGGGGTTAGGGGCACAGCTCCCCCCCCGATCTGGAAAACCAGCATAAAATACTCTGGGGTCCCCTTGGCGAGCAGAGTGAAGTGAAAAAAATACGAGAAACGTGAGATGCAAAGATCACTGCGAGATCACTGCGAGAGGCTGCCACAAATACATTTGGCGTCCTCCAAACCAACACTGTATGTATATTTTATGCAGTTATTAAGCTTTTCTTGTCTTGTCTGCTGCCCTTTGCGTGTCGTCTGTGCTTTTCAAAACACTCCCAAAAATTCCTATTTAATTTTTTATGCCAACTCCGCATTGTATTCAAAACCACAAAGGTGAACGTCGCGCAGCAGAAGGGTCGACTGTATATTTACCAGTGGAGCGGCATTGCGGTTCTGCAGTGTAAGATGTGAGACAGACTGGATGTACCAAACCTCTACTGAAAGATGTGCTGAGCTGAACCACTTCAGCTGTGAAACAAGATCTTCATTTTAGGAGACCGCCTTCCCCAATTTTGTGCTAGAATTGCCACAGCTTACTCATCGATCCAAGTTAGGTTCGATTACCTTTTCAGCACCTTTAGATTATCCTTGGTATTATTATTCAGAGGCAGTAAGTCGATCTTGGCTCCTGGCAGCCATTCTGCAGGTCCAGGAAGGCTTTCCAAAAACTTGTTCATTGTTGTGGCAAAGAATCCATCCTTCTTGTCGCTAGTTTTGAGGTTCAGGCTAGATTTGATCAAGAGACTGTGGTCTTCTTTATGGGGCATGGTGCTCTTACAGCTCTTTGCCACCAAGAACCAAACTGAGCAAACGCTTTTCCATCGTAAAGTATCCAAGCCGTATCCATGCTAACATGGACCTGTTTTCTAGCAGGGCAAAAGTGTGACTAAACCAACATCACCACCATCTGATTGGTCAACATGTATATGGAGATGCATTGTGCATGGATTATCTAGAGGAAAACGGTTTTAATTAATTATTTTTGCAGGTTTTTTTTATTTCCTAGGTCCCTTATCTCAGCTGTGTCATTTCCTGTATTTCTTGCTGTTGGATTGTGTTGTTCACATCCACAGGTTTTTTTTTAATAATAATTGTTTGTTAAAGGTGCTTCTCTGCCTCCAGGACATTAAGTGTAGTTATAAAGGGCTTTGGTGTTTGTGTGTGTAAGTAAGCGTGTAGCTTAACCCAGCTAATGGAGAAGATTTATTTTGATCTTTTTCAATAGTTGAGAAGAATTGACCTTTTATGAAGTGAATTTCCCTTTTTCAATAACTGGCCTCATTTTTGATGGGTTGGTATTCTGTGCCCTTGGAGCTAAGAGTAATGTTCAGCCCTTTCGCTTGTAGTGAATACGCACGATAAAATCGGGGGCTGGGCCGTGTGCTTGGCTTCCCAAAGGATGTTCAGCATTCCCTGGAGTTAGCACGGCTCTCCTTCTGGTCAGATAGAGAGCTACACTCTTTATCCAGTTTGTCTTTCATCACATATCTAATCCAGCCTGCATTTGGTACTCCAACCAGCAATGCCAATCCAGTTTTTCTTACGTTTCTTGAGCTGCTGTGCTGCTCTCTGACAATCCCTTAACCTTTAATGTTAAGGCTCGCTTTCTGGTGTGTCCTCTGTCTCTTTGTTGCACTTCTGAGCAGATAATAAATGAACAGCTGATAAAATCTGTTAAAATCTAAAGCCACGTGGTTCAGCTTCAGTCTGTCCTTATTACCAGTGTCTTTTATATCCAGAGATTATTTTCTTTAGTTTTATTTATGAGCTGTTTCTGTATCACAGCTGAATGCAAATTTTTCTATTAATGATGTCCAGCTGTCTTACTGGATTGAAATTTGTCTTGAAGTGGGAAAGCTGAAAGAGTGACAGACGGCAGTCTGTGATCAAGACACTTGTTCCTGTATTACATTATGTATTTACTACTCTACCTCTCCTGGAGCCGACACCTTATCGTGGTGGAGGGGTTTGCGTGTTCCAATGATCCCAGGAGCTAAGTTGCCCG
>JAODKF010000009.1:8355192-8368538 GCA_026779585.1 Mormyrus proboscirostris
TCCCTGCTGAGACTGCTGCCCCCGCGACCCGACCTCGGATAAGCGGGAGTCAATGGATGGATGGATGGATGGATTTACTACTCTAGTCATTCTTATTGTGTTAAGGTACCAGCTCCCTCCGATTGTTTGGCTGATATGTAAATGACACTGTTAATGAAATCACCTGGTTGGATGGGGGGGGGGGACAAAAGCTGCTAAATTCACAAATGTTTGTGCTGACTCTGCTTTCTGTGTTGCTCTACTATACTTACAGAACATGAGAAACACCGCCTTTGTAAGAGCACCGAGTACATGAATCTGCACTTCAAAGTGAAATGGTTTCATAATGAGTATGTCCGAGACCTGGCTGCATTCAAGGACACCGTTCCGGAGTATTCTCTGTAGGTATCCCACCGTTCTGCTCTTTGACTTACGCCAAACAGGTCCTTCTGCCACTGAACATGGAAATGAAAAAGCCACCTGTGTTCCCAATACGGTTGCCATTTCAGCCTCCTTCCCTGGTTTTTCATGAGATGTTTTTCTGTAGGATAGGTAATCCCTCTTTGTATTACAGGTTATAATTTGCAAAGAGGTACAATAAGACAGATGGTGCCCTCTCTCAGTACCTGCTCTGCTAATCATAGCATCTTCCTGCCATTCTCTCCCTCCCCTGCTTCTCTCCACCATCTTCCTACCGCTCCCCTGCCTCTCCTGAGTCTTCCAACTGCTCTCTGGCTTCTCCTGGTTCTTCCCATCATATTCCTGCTGCTTGCTTCTCCTGCTTCTCCACCCCATCTTCCTGATGCGCCTCTCTCCCATCTCCTGCTTATCTCCACCATCTTCCCACCACTTCCCTGTCACTCCTGCTTTTTTCCCCCCCATCTCCCCGATGCTCCCCTGTCTCCAGTCTCCTTTTTCTCCCTGCCTCTCCTCTGCTTCTGTTTGTGTGGTGGAGTGAACGGTTTTAATTGGATGTCTCTGTCATGCGCTTCTGCATATTTATCAGGGAATAATTTTGAAGTCGTTCTTTTTCTATGGTAAGATTTATTGCTACCCTTCGAAGGACATATGTGCGCTATATAATATTCTGACTCTGTAAAGCAGGGAAATCAATGCTTGAATACTTTAAGAAATAATTCAAAATGGATACATTTTGTGCCTTTTTCGTGAGCAGGTGTATGTGTAACTTGATTTCTTTGCTCCTTTTATGAGAAATACATTTTGAAGTTAATAAGCGTTCCCAGGGAATGGATTCCCCCATAATTCCACCACTGCAGTCACGCTGCTTCTCCAGCAGCAATGAGTTTTTAAAATTCCACTTTCCTCGGGGACGGGCTCCCAATTGCATCCTTGGTGAAAGGGTGTTACGCTGTGTGTAGACCCCATCACCTGACGTGTCACCTCGTTAGGGAAGAGGCGGCCTCCCTTCCGGCTCAGATCTCTCTACAACATGCTGTAACTTTCCTGCAAGTCCACAAAATCCCACTAAGGATACAAATGCCATATATGATGTCCCATGTAGGAAGACCACCTTCTTCTCTGATGTGAGGTCTTTATCTTCGCTCCTTGCAGGTGGTTTGAACCCTTTGTCATTCAGTGGTTAGATGAGAATGAAGATGTTTCTATGGACTTCCTGAATGGAGCTTTGGAAAGAGACAAAAAGGATGGTGTAAGTAAAACTTACAGGAAATGTAATGTTATAGGCAGACAATATCTATTTCCCGTTAAATAAAGGATTTCCTTCAGTATATGAAGAACTCTTTTGAACTGCTGGGAATTTAAGGCACATCAACACAAAATACAGTTTGCTGAGTTTACAAAAAGGAATCTTCTGTTGACCTCACAACCCAGACTAGGAAAAACAAACTTTAAGGATTGTTGCCACTATCTTAAGGAGCTTTCTTCAGCTTGTAATGCTCTGCTATACATTAAGGTCATTAATAAGCATTTGTCAGAGCTCTTGTTAAGTGCAAATTCCAATGTCACACAGTTTTTTAAAATAAAAAATAAAAAAAAAGTGTCCTGAGATGAAGGAGATAGTTTTACACCAGGGTTCCCACTGGATTTTCTCTCTGGTTCCCCTCCTCCACTGCAGTTCCAACAGACCTCTGACCATGCCCTCTTCTCCTGCTCTGTGGTGGACGTCTTCGCACAACTCAACCAGAGCTTTGAGATCATCAGGAAGCTGGAGTGTCCCAATCCCCAGGCCCTCGGCCACTTTATGTGTCGATTTGCCAAGGTGAGGCTGGTGGGCTTGGAGCCTACCCTGCGGCTAGAGAGCTGATTTCCAGCTAAGGAAACGATAGAGGGAAAGGACAGGAATATACCCTTCTGAGGGACGGCTGCTACTGCGTTGCTGTGACATTTTGTAATTGACTCTAAAAGGTCACATGGACTTTCTCCGTAATGCTGACTTATTTATAGTCACAGCAGACAAATTTTCCAGTTGGCTCCGTTTGATTTAATTCCGGACAAATGTCAGTATAGAGAGGATTTTTGCTCACTGTCTATAACATCATACACGACTGGCATGGCTCAACCATCCACAACACCTCTAATTACCCACTGGGTTGGGTGAGTCTCAGATTCATTTTCCTTGTTTTTAAATTTCCCCTTTTTCTTGTTGAAGTCAGTCAGTGTCAAAGGCCCCCAGGCAAACATCAGGGCACGTACACCCTGGGGGGGGGTCCTCACTGCTGGCTGAGAGCATCGCAGAGTGACCAGGAATGTTTTTGTGATTCAGAACCTAGCAATAAAATAGCTCCCTGAATGGACAGTTAAATGTTTAGTTTTAATGTAAGAGAATAAAAAGGAGCAAGTAGAACACTGTTTATTACAGAATTCAGTACGCTACTGTATAAATATTTATAAATAAACTAAACGTTACAAATTGTGAAAGGGTGACATTAAAACATGGTTGCCACAAAGCCGCTACCAGTACAGTCTGCTTCAAACATCGGTGAGGGGCACCTCCTCACTTATTGACCAATTCGATTAACGAGTTGGTCATCGGAATGGAACTTGGTCGTTAAGTGTGGAGTGTCTGTACTGTATTGTTTTTTGAACAAATGTATTTTCCATCTTGAATGATTTTTTGTTATATATGGGTTAATTTTCATTTTTATCTAGTTCTGTTCTTTATGTTATGAATGTTTTATAATGTGTTATGATTGTGTTAGTGTACACAATGAATATTTTGTTGCATTGTGATGGAGTAAGTGTTTGGGAATTGTTAATAAGTATTTGTTCTTGCGGTTGGATTTTTTCCCCTCTTTTTCAGACTATTAATAAAGTTCTGCTAGAGTATGCTGCAATACTCTCCAAGGACTTCAGCTCACATTTGGGCAGGGAGAAAGTGGTAAGGATGCACACGTTGGGTGTCTCTGTCCCAATTCAGACCTGAGCGTGAGAATCTGGGACTTGTCATGACAGACTGTCCACGCTGGGCTCCTGAAGCTGAGCATGACAAGGTTACATAACTTAGCAGGACGCTGTCACTCTACCTGCAGCTCTTATTATATAATGCCTCTACATTTGCAGCTGTTTTTTAATTGTACAAATTTTAAAGCTTCATTCAAACAGTAGCAAATCACTCTTCAGATGTGTTTGCGCCATTACAGGTTGTGACAGAAAGCAGATGTAGGATTTTGTTGCAGATTAGAGCTGTGCCTGTAAGCTTAAATCTACCCACGAGTGTGTTATAAATGCAGTATGGTATGTGGCTGTGAATCCCCCTGAATCCCGCCTTTTGTACGCTCTTTCCGAAAGCCTTGCATCCTCCTCAACAACATCCAGCAACTCCGTGTGCAGCTGGAGAAGATGTTCGAGGCCATGGGTGGAAAACAGGTCAGTGTCCTCAAGTCCCAGCCCACCTCAACAAGCTCTCCGCAGTACTGTTATTGGATCAGTGGGTGAGTGCAGTGCCTTCACCCAGAAGGTCGGTGGTTCAAATCCCATAGCAGGCAGAATAATCATATCCAAAAGGTGCTGGGTGCTGACTGACCCTGCACTCTAGCACCTCAAAACTTACTTACACTGCATATTTACACATATCGTTCTCTCATGGGACACAAAATGTAAAAACATTTCCTCATGGGATGAATTAAGAACCAGTATTTCCTTCTGCGGTATAATATGTGCAGGTGACGTAGTGGTTAAGTACAGACTCGTAATCTAAAGGTCGGCAGTTAATCCCAGAAGTAAATAAGATTTAATTTGATACTTCTATCCCTCTATCTTTTAGCTATTTCAAACTGGTTGGTGCATTATGAAGACCATAGTGTTTCAGTTGTGATAAAATAGTCATTAATTTGTCATGTTGCATTTCTGAATGTCCAGCTACAAGTGCAGCACACAAAAGTTTCACATTCCTGTGAATTCAGGTTTTAGATATTTCACACATATCATTTTGAGTCAGGAAGCTGGTGGTGTAGAGGAATTATTCTCAGACACTCTCGTTTCTCGTTTCAAGTCGTACAGTGAACACAGCCGCTTTCGCATGCTCAGCACAGCACAATGCCTGAGAATATGGTGTTTTGTTTGGTCTCCAAGAGATTCCCACATTCCCTGTGTCTCTCTAGAGCCATTTCACAGCCCAGTACTAGGTCATATGGTATTCTTTGATGTACGGCCTGATTTGCGGCTGTTTTTATATTCTGTACAGGCTGGAGTCTGTGTGATTGCATGCCATCGCAAGGCACATAAAAGCCAACACAATCACCAAGGGGTCTTAAGGCAGGAGGCTCTTCTGTTATCTTGTGTTCGCTGTCAAGTCTGAAGTAAAATGATAAATAATCTAAAGAAGGTCAGACATGTAGGCTTGACTTCCGTAGCTGATAGTTTATATCCTTTGGGATAGTCATGTTTAGTAAAGGTGAAGAAACATGCAGTAAATTACATGCGTGAAGATTATTTGTTTCCTCTTAATATTATAATATCTGTGCTCGTGTCTCAGTTTATGCAGCTCCCCACTCATGGATCGATACTCCGAAGGTTATTCCAAATTCTGACAGTGTACTCTAACCGCCTTCGCTTTCAGGAGAGGCTTCCGCTAAGGAAAGCTCCGCCCTGCTTTTTCTTTGTGTAATTATCTGCGGACAGAACACTGTGTCTTCCAGCTCACACGTTTATGTTCTAATTGAAACATGTTTCATCAAGTTAATGAGAATTCCTGTTTTTAACCCATACCTCATTACATGTGTCTTAACCTGGAGCCAGCGTCTCAAATAATTTATGTTTCATTAATTACGGACATCCCCTTAAGCTTCAGATATATTCATTATTAATGTCGACCCTTTATTTTACATCACAGACCACTGAGAAACCCTGATTTATTGTAAGAACCATATTATCATATTAATGTATCATATTAATCACTTTTATATGCACGACTTAAGAAGGAAAAGGAAGACTGAATTCAGATGAATGTCAACAATGTGTAAATCTTTCTGAAAAATCTCGCTGAACAGTTTGATGTATCCTAAGGCCAGATATTAGCATGAATCTTTGTATAGTTTTTGCTTTGTGTGAATGGAGTGTAAGGACTTTATTTTCCCTGGTGTCTTCAAACATATACAAACGCTGTCGTCTTTTAATGGTCCCTGTTACCGCAGGGCACGTCACCATCCGGTGTCTGTCTTATGGAGTGCTAGCAGAAATTTCCCAGCAGTCCACAGACAACAGCAGTCACCTGCAGAAGCAGCGTTGCATCCTTGTGCTCTAGTGCTTCAGCTCTTGTACCTCACTGGAGGCTGTGGCAGGGTCTCCTCCCCCCTTCTCTTAACGGGCAGCGATGTTACACGTGCAGAGTGGCGAGAGATACAAGAGGCCACCCTGGCAGCTTCTCATCAGCCGCTTTAAGGCTGAAATCCACCCCCCCAGCCCAGGTAATCAGGCTCAGCACAGCTGACAGCCAGGATATCACAGGTCCGTATTTTAATAAAACAAAAAAATTAAGAGGTTGACCAAGTGAAGAACAGTGTTCTTACTGCTGTGCATTACCTCTTTGCGGTTGCAGTTCTGTACTGCTTTGATGCAGTGTTTCTCTAAATGGCCCGATACATCAAGTTCACTGCGCAATAAAGGATTAACTTTTATGTCACACTATATCCTGTCTAAAAAACAGATGAAAAAAAATCCTGATAGTGCGTGGAGAGACGACCTTTTAAAAAACAAACAGCATTCTAGACCTCGTGACGGATCCAAAATTCTGCACTGAAACAAATCGCATTCCTACAGCACTGCTCTGCAGGTTACTCATTTTTATGTAAGGTCTCCATCAAATGGGTGGAGACTTACCGATTTTTCCCCTAGAACTGCCATAGGGATCCCTCTTCATGGTTTTCTGACCATTTCTCCCACTTAGATGGTGCATTCCTGACCAATACTAAATGCTATTAAATCGGCTTGCAATTCTCTTATAGTCATGAAATTTTTAAGTGCTTTGGGGCAGCGATGTTGAAGGTGCTATATAGAAACGAACTGGGCGAATAGGTGAAAGTGGATGTAGGAGGTCTGTCTGCAGAGGGGAGCACAGCACCTCCACAGATTTCTGCGTGTCTCACTGTCCGCACCCTGCTCCACCTTCAGGTGAAGCGCTTCCCTCTGGCTGTATTGCACATAGCTGTGGCCCAAAAACACAGTCCCCAGATGAGCCCTAATCAGGCCGTAATTAGCAGTTACCTGCGTGAATGGTGGCTGTAATTGTAATTACCAGTATAGATGACGTAAACCCAAACTGTTCTGCCTGCTTACTTTGATCCTGCATTTGACACCTCAGAGTCCGCTAATGGGAAAGCTTTGAGCCATGAACACACTCCAGGCCTTTTCACCAACCCTGGAGCCTGATCTCAGCAGAAGTGTGATCAGGATGTATGAATGCTGTCAAATTCCTATCCAGCGCTATTCCCCCAATCCTGTATTTTAAAGTTAAAACTTCACCTAATTTATACCTGTGTGTATTTTAGTCAGAGCTGTTTTCTTTATTTGTAGCTGGATGCTGAGGCAGGTGACCTTCTGAAGGAGCTTCAGAATAAGCTCAACACTGTCCTGGATGACCTAAGTGCAGTGTTTGGTTCCAGGTAGGACCCCCCCCCAAAAAAAAAAAAAAAGCGAACACTTGGATCAATAAAGTCTCCAATGCATTTGAAGCAAATCTCTCATAGAAGCAAGACTTTTTCCAAGAAGGCACTGGATCTCATAACTGAAATGGTATTTTTTTTTTTTTTTGCCATTAGTCAGCAGTCCAATCGGAAATCTGTTAGAACTAGTAATGTTGTAAATATATGTCTGAAGTAACGCCCTTATGAATAAAATAATGTGTTATAAATACTTAATTTCTCCTTACAAGTTACGGCTGAACACGACGTGTGATTCTCCCCCCAGCTTCAAGCCTGTGATTGAGGACTGCGTCAAACAGATGAGCCAGGAGCTGCTGCAGATGAAGGGTGATGGAGCAGCCAAGAAGAGCAGTGCTGCCATGGACGCAGAAATTGTGCTCCGTCCGCTCATGGAGCTACTGGATAAGAAGTAGGAGATTTCTGCAGCTTGCACATTACCTCCTCCCTAGTGGCTGGGGATGCATTTAGCTACACACACAGAGAGACTACTTTTTTAACAAGAAAGACTATTACACGTAAAAAAAATTAATAACTGACCAAACATACCGAAAGTTGTGTGTTTTTCCATATGACACCATTAGGAAAATCTACTGAACTAGTGAACAGGAATCAAAGTTCTGTAGTTTAATCATTCTGGCTACATTGTCCATTGCAAATACCCTGAACTATAATAAGAACATAAGAAATATACAAACGAGAGGAGGCCATTCGGCCCATCAAGCTCAGTCTTCATATTTTATATCTGTTCACTGACACAGAGAGACTCAAGATTAAGGGCAGTTCGAGAATTATGGAGAATTCTCTTAATTATATGCAAAATCATTGCAGTTCAAAGCTCTTTTTCACCACTAAAACTTGGTTTTACAGTTCACTAAGATTCAAATGAGAAGCTGTGACACAATTCACATATCGGTGTATTTTTTTTTTTTAACACATTACATAAGGCCGTTTTTCATTTTTAAAGGATCAGGAAGACATTCTGCAGTACTTAGCTATTCTGACTTACAGTACGTTTTCTGACTTTGCATAATGTATCTTAGGCCGGATTTATACCAGCTGTGCTGTATTCAAGGTTTCTCCTCCTCTACAGCCTGATGCTGTTTGCAAAAATCTGCGAGAAGACAGTTTTGAAAAGAGTGCTCAAGGAGCTGTGGAAGATCGTCCTAAACACCATCGAAAGGCAGGTCGTATTGCCTCCGCTGACCGATCAGAGTGTAAGTCACCGGAAAGAACTTAAATCTGCCTCCCTCTAGACGTTAATGAGAACTAACCTAAAACAATCGGGTTTCACAGAATTATAGAAACTATAAATGCTGATATCTGGTAACCCTCTTGTTAATTCTGTATCAATGCCTAGACACTGTCTACACTGCAAGTCCAAATCACATTGGCACATAAACTGCCTGGACATGGCTTCTACATGCTAATGCACTACAAAAATTTATATTCTTGACTAGTGTAATTGAAAGCCTACTTTTAATGTGCATGTCATAACAAACAACTTTTATTTCAACAGCAAGGTGCTCAGATGATCTTCAATGCGGCAAAAGACTTGGGGCAGCTATCAAAGCTGAAGGTACAATTTGGCTCTGCGCTCAGGAGGAGGAAAGATAGAGGGTCGTGTTCTTAGGGTGGGAGGGGCTATTATCTGAAGCAGAAGGACGTCCCTGGAGATATCCCTCTCCATTAACTAATAATCCCTTTTAGCATGGGTGTTAAACTGTGTCATCAGAAGGCCTTAATCCACTTCAGTGGGACCTGACTGTAGGACATTACATAGGCATCCCTTGTTGAGCCGCTCAGAGATGAAGAATATGTCTAATCGAGATTACTGGGGCAAAATTTACAGATGGATGGTCAAAATGGCTTTTACAGAATGCTTTGTGCCACGTTGTATGCTATGCTTAGATTGCTCAGCAGACCATAATACTCAAGACATCCTAAAAAACAGCAAGGCGTTGTACAGCACTCCCCATTATAAATGCGTATTGTTTTTACAATCAGAAAATCCACTGAGCCAATTTGATCCCTTGTTCCTCGCACGAGTGATGATTTATTAATGCACAAATTTCATAATCCAGGACAGATTACAGAAATTTGTATTGTCATTTTCTCCCTGCATGGCTTCAGTCAATGAGTGTTTCTATGGTACCTCAAGCCCTTGAAACAGGCTTCACCAGATGTACCTGGGAATATTCTGAACTTCAGAGTAGTTCCTTGATATTTTACAGCAGGTTCCTTGATATTTTTTAAGGTCATGGTCCCCTAAAAAGTTGTTGCTGTAGAATAATAGAATAGTTATTCAAGGACCCCTGCAGATCGAAAAACACCTAATATCTTTTCATGCTCATTTCGAAAAAAGTGTGAATAAAGGCCTTTGAATGTTCTTGGCAATCTGCTCGTTCAGGACGTTGGCTAAGAGCTCCTATTCCTGTGCTTTGTCCATATAAATAATTAAGCTGCTGTGGGTTTCATTGTCCTAATAAATTACCATTGATGTGGATTTCGATAACGGAGGCGAGAGCATTTAAACCTGGGGTGTCGACTCCAATCCGCAGGGCACTCCTGCTTGGTTGTGATGTTATTTAGTGCTTTTCTGCTCAGCCTCAGTACTGATTACGGTGCCAGTCCTTCAGCAGGGAATTTACCACTGTGCGCTCTTTAGCTGTAAAAGGAAACCCATGGACGGCGAATTTTACGAGTAGATGTGAGCCCCCTTACGTGCAGCCACTATATCTGCAGGAGCCTCTTTCCCAGACCTCATAATTAATTGCTCACATATAGATCACCTTTCACCCTCCTTGTCGGCGAACATGTCCCTCATTTTCAGTTCACAGTCAGCCACAGTTACTGTCGGCTGCCGAACCTGTTCTCTCTAAGCCTGGCAGCTATGAAATATTTATAGGTCTACTGTATAGTGAGTGTGTGTGTGAATATTTAATGTTATACACACAGGTATAATCCCATGAGCACACAAGCATGAACACAAGGTAACGCTGATATTTTTACCTCTACGACACAAACTGCTTCAAGGTGGAACAGGAGAGTTTAAGCGTCCAGGTAAATTGCGATAGCCCCCTGCACCTGCTAGCCCATTTGTGAACCTGCTGGCAAGATAACAGGCACTCCTGGTCCATCCCAATCTATGCCCCTTACGGGAAAAGTCTGTTGATTAATGGAATCATTGATACAGTTTCGACAAGCGTTAAATCAGCCAAATAAAAAACGATCCCTGAGGTGTGACCCTAAAAGGGAAGAGCAACCTGTGAGAAGCAGCACTTCAGACACACACATACAAAGACTCAGGCCAACTCCATGGCCCAACAGATAAGAAGTGGACAATTTGCAACGGTTACAAAGGACATTTATCTCAGTATTGTGCAGCGTTTGTGTGCCATGTGAAGTGCTCAACGGCATAAACACTCACCAAATCACATACAGGCCCACATCATACTCAGGCCCAAACTCTGGGCGAATGCAAACTTGTCACAGAATTTAAAAATTATGAATAGTTTGAAAGTGAGCCAGACAGACACAGACTGACCCCCCGAGAATCCTGTGGACCTACCTACATCTGAGAGCTGCACTGCACTTTCAGCCTATAGCAGCTTTACAGCAGTGTTCACTGCACTTTCAGCCTATAGCAGCTTTACAGCAGAGTTCACTGCACTTTCAGCCTATAGAAGCTTTACAGCAGAGTTAGCGCTGGCAGCCATTTCTCAGTGAGCCACTGTATGGCGGAGCCAAGGCTCCACTCCAGAAAATTCAATTCGCAGTCTTTATATTGTCCTCTGTGAAGATTCCTCCACACAGTACTGGACAAGTTACTTTCCATTAGCCATTACTGGCTTCCATAGGGAAATCTCTTAACTGTATGTAATATTGCTAAAATAAATCAAGGGAACAGGTGGGCAATTGAAGTGGATTTACCTCTTGGGTGTGTGTATAATGTCTGCTGCAGTTTTTTGATGCTTGGGGGGTCTTTAGTTTGTTGTGATTTAAAAGCTTCTTACCATTTTCTGCTACCAGCCGTCCCTCCTAGGGGCTGCACTGGCAGTGTCTGACCTCTATCTGCAGGAAGTGAACCAGGTCATGCTTCAGAATGGAGTGTGGCATTTTTTTTTTTTTTAGACTAGATGTGAAATGTGCTGCAGTCATGTTCCCAAGAGTCCCCATTCAGTCAAAGGGGATTTTGTGAGTTTTTCTCTGACAGTGCCTGGAACGGCCAGTATAACCGTTTCCGTTTTATGCAGGAGCATGTGATCCGTGAGGAAGCTAGGAGCCTGTCTCCCCGGCAGTGTGCAGCCATGGATCTGGTCCTGCCCACCATCAAGGTATTGCTCATTCCCTATTCCAGACAGACCAGTAGTACTTTCCACACCACCGCCCCCCATGTTAACAAAGCAGTGGTTCCTCCCTCAGGAAAGGGGCAGGATCAATCTGGCAGACGGGGCAGTTAGGCTTGTCCCTTCCCTTACCTGTCCTCCTATCACCTCCAGCTGCTGTATATGTTTGTAATAGTAATAGTAATTACAACTTTATTGATCCCCGTGGGGAAATTGTTTTTTACGCCTCCCTCAACTTTGTAGAGCAAGCTGTCCGCGAAGGGCTGCCACCTTTTGGGGCGCCCAGGGAGCTGGGGGTTAAGGGCCTTGCTCAAGGGTTTGAACCTGCGACCTTGTGATTACAGGCACACAGGCTTAGCCCACTGAGCCACATGCTGCCCCCACTTGCTCGTCTTTCTTCCTTTTTTTCCCCTCATTAATCCATCTCACCGTGTCTAATTTGGAATGAGCCGTTTGATCTGTCGCCCTTTTCACAGGGGTGTCTCCTCATGTGCGCTTACCTGCTGATGATTTGGCCCACTGGGCCATTTGTCGTTTTTATTATTGTAATTTTTTAAATGCGTCGCCCCCCCCCCACCCCCTCATAGAAGCAATCTGTAACCTCGAATCCAGAAACCGCGGGGCAAGCGACGTGATGCAGTGGCTCTCCCTGGGAGTGGGAAGGGAGGTAATTAGGGACCTAGGAGCACAAATGGCTGTACCCTACAATGGGGAGAAGCTGGTGCGGCCATGATGCGTGTCACACCTTCTGTGCTGATTCACAGAATTTAATCGATTCCCATGGCTCTGATAAAACCACCCTCCCCATTCAGATTAATTACAGTGTGGACCGTCTCCTCAGCATGCCAAGGGATCGATTAGACGAGGAATATCTGTCCTGGTGACCGAGTTACAGAGTTTTACAGTTCACTGTTAAATGCCATAAAGGGTTTTGTGAAAGGTTCTACATTTATGGCAACCTGTGCAGCATGCAGCAGGCCGATATGTTCCCCAGACTGATGTAATTGCATCAGAAATGTTAGATCACATAGTACAGTGGAGATTAAGATCTGCTATAGCTGCTGTGAGCCATTTAGTTTCCTCGGATTCTAGTGGCCTTGCAGGACTTTCTTTCTGAATGTGTGATGAACTGGAGATATGCCTACATCTTACGACCAGATGATTCTCTCATGCCGCACGCTCTTATTTCAAACATGATTCTGCATGATGCATGAAAATGAAGAAAAAAAAAAAAAAAAAAATCAGCTCACTGTCACTTCTCAATTACAAACACTTGATTTTAAATAAAATAAAAAAAAAAAACATGAAATGTTTCCTCTCTGAGCAAAACATTTGAAGTGTATTCTAGTTAATTTCCACCTTTTGTCTAAATTCAGCTGTAAAGTAGCCTTGACTCCTTCCCTTTTGCTGAAGCAGCCTCAGGTCCACACCGGTCACAGCTTGTATCTAACAGCATCCAGATGATTACAGCTAATGCTGCTTCTTCTGCTCACTACATATTTATTTTCAGAGGTACACAGCAGTGTTCAGCCAGCGCCCTCCTAGACACATGTGTTACCCCACTGACATGCTCTGTCCCAGTGAGTGCTCTGTGCCACCAGGATCTAGGGGAGCCAATGCCTGTGGCAGACACACACAGGCACAAGGTGCACGTGTGCGTGCATGCGTCAGATACACATTAAGTTGTGGGGACCAACTGTCCCAACAATATGATAAAAACCTGTTATTGTGGCATTGTAGGGACTGTTTTTTGGTTTTCTAAACCTGTTATTTGATCCGTTTGTATTTTGTCGTTACCCGTGGTTAAGGTTAGGGCTGGGTAGGGATAGTGCTGACTGATAAATCATTTTCACTGTCATCACAATATGAACATGCGGGATAAACATATTGCAAAAGACTGCCC
>JAODKF010000009.1:8373202-8390168 GCA_026779585.1 Mormyrus proboscirostris
ACACAACCAAAGCATAATGCACACCCCCCTGGTAAGTGAATAACATTGTGAATAAAGTTGTGTGTGTGTGTGTCATACACACACACACACACATACAGAGAGAGAGACACACACACACACACATACATATATATACACATATATATGCATATACACACAGTGAGCAATGTATACGTTTCCCATTGATTGACTGTCAGTGTGAATACTAACTGGCTTTCCATTCACAGCAATACTTCCATGCTGGCGGAAATGGTCTGAAGAAGTCATTCCTTGAGAAAAGCCCTGATCTGAAGTCACTGAAATACGCTCTCAGCCTTTATACACAATCTACGGATGCCTTGATCAAGAAGTATATAGGGACACAGACGTCTCAAGGTGAGATCATTTGCTTCACATGTTTCTCAAGGTGAGATGTCTCCCTTAGTATGTTTCCCAAGGCAAGGTCACTGGCCTGGCATGTTTCTTAAAGCAGGATTACTCACATGGAGTGTCTCTTGGATCAATTTTCTTGGGCTTGTTTCTCAAGGTGAGATCAGTCATACATACAAGAGGAATATTTTGTAAGTAAGAAAATGAGTCCCTGAATAAGCAAATAATTCCTGTACCTAAATAGATAGATATGGTTAAACATGAAACACTGTACGATACAGTATGAGATGTTTACGCTCACAATCAAGACGAGAAGTGTGGCTGGTAGATGCTGCCATCGCCCAACATCAGTAGAAAGCATCATACATCACAGATCAAAATTCAGAGTAGACTACTCAACGTGCATCACAAACACACCATTGTGTAGGTAAAGTATCATAAAGCAAAAGTATGTGTGTGGCCCAGCATGTTCCTTTATCCCAGAAGATGCACTGGTAATTTTTGCACATTAAAGGTATTCTTCACTGCCTGTCAAAATCTAATTGTTGCTGTCCTCTTTTACTTTGTGCATAATCAGAATGATTATTTCCTCCTTGCAGAGTCCTCTGGGCACTGCTGCAGTTCTGGGAATGCACTTCGTTCCCATCTGGCTCTCTACTTTATGTCAAAGCCAAACAGTCAGAGCTATATGCTTTAGCAAACCTAATGAGGAGCGTAGACCCCTCCACCGCTGACTCAATTAAAGCACCGCTCCACATCCCAGCAGAGACGCTTGCGTTTTTGCTATCAAAACAAGACATAAAAGCAGCAGTGGCACCTTTTGAAACACAGGGGGAGCCCTTCTGTGGCCTGTGCAGGGTTTCCACAGTAGTCCAATGTCATGATATGCTGCTTCACACTCTTGTAATTGGCCAGTGAAAATAACCAACAACAATTTGTAAAAATAACAGGAAGAACATATTGTCCAGCTCTAAACATGCTGTCATTTGATTAATGACACGATTTTTTATACTGCCTCATTTATCATCCTGAGCGCAAGTCAAGTTATATGACACGGCGCTGACGTCCTCTCAAATCGTTGATTTTTTTCTTTTAGCTTTTGCCAGAGTGACTTTTCAGAATGTGGAATTGCATAATATAAGTGGATCGTACATACAGGATGGGAAACTCGAGGAGACCTAGTGAAAGGAGGAAACGTTTTTTCCTTTAAGGTGGCCTGCAAACAGGCAGATTTGAATTGTTTTTTGGAGTGTCTATTCACACTGCCCATCTCCATCTGCCTATCGCTTCAGTTATTTACACCTGGCCTCCTCAGTCTCCGCCCCCTTGCTGCACAAAAAACGTAAACATTGTGTCGCTTGCATGGTTGCACTTCACTTCAACTTAATTAACAAATATTAAGGGTGCCATAATGATAGTGATAATAGCAACAAAGATAATTATTAAAATAAATAAATAAATAAAAATAAATAAAGCATTTTTGGCTACTGACAGCTGGGTGCCAACAGCATCTACCTCCTATATAAACCCAGGAGCAAATAGCCACATTGGCTATCTACTCCAGGTACAGACAGCATTTTTGGTTATTGACACAAAAGAATTGTATTAAGATAGTGGGGGTGAGGGGGATAATCTTGGAGTTGATAATAAACACGTGTGAAGCCTCTAAACAGCAATCTAAATTCCAATTGCTCAAACAGACTCACTCCTAATCCTGAAATATTTCTCACAGAGTGACTGTATGTACACAGTCTTTCATCCTCAAGTATCACGTACAGTCACTGCCTGTACTTGGCATTTGTTTCTCAAATATTAAAGTGGGTTGTCAGTCAACATTAGCTTGATAAGAATCTGATACTAAATATTAATGAGTCACTGTCTATACACTGTGTTTAATCTTCAAGCATTAATCACCGAGTCCCTATGTGTGCACTGTTTTTCATCCTTAGGTATCGGTCAGTCGCTGTATATAAACAGTCCATGTAATGAAATACTGAACACTGCCATAAAAGTGATAACAGCTGTGGACAATTAACAGATGTCCGGGCAGCTCTGTGCCTGAATGGCGAATTGCAGCTCGCTCCTGGTGTGTGCCCTGGGCGCTTCTTTAATTAAGGCTCCTTCATTGAAACAACAAGTACACAACAAATGTTTCTTACACAAGTTTTTTTTTCCCTTTTTATGCTACGGAAAAAGCTTTATTTCTAATCATGTACTTAAAACATTTTTATCATGACTCAAATCAATGTGTGTAAGTATATTGCACAACACTTTCTTTTGTGTGTGTGTGTGTGTGTGTGTAATGGTATGGTATTTATCTGTATTTCGATCTGTTTGTTTTGAACTACAAAATGATGCATAACCTAAAGCTGCCAATCGGGCAGCCAGATGCAAGACTTTTTATGACAGATAGCCAGTTTGTCAGGGGAGAATTAAACGTGTGTTAGTGCATATACTGTACTGGGCATCTTTAGGTCACAGAATATATTTTCTCTGCAACCCTAACTGAGGTAAGCAGTTGGGTAGTTGCTTGGATGGAGTGATGGTTGGATGGACAGACAGACATATTCCTGTCGACTGCCTTCAATAACTTGAGGTGATACTCAGTTTCAGATCACAGAAGCTAAGGCAGAAGGACATGTCAGTCCATCCAACATACATGCAAATTCTACAAGCATTTTGGAATAATAGTTCTTCCTCAAATTTATGAGAAATACACTTATGATGGCTGTGAAAGAACTCAGAAGCTTGATCTGAATATCACATAGACCTGAGGCCCGTGCCTGCCCTTTTCTGCATGGAAAGAAATATCTTTAATTGTTTATAAAGCAAATGACTATGATTTAATTTATCACCTCATTGATGATGACCAGCATTATTTGAATTAGCTTCTGAAGCTGAACCGCAGGAAGAGTAATGAAAATAAATTACAGCAATTTCACGACTAATTGCCCCCCCCATACCTGTGAACCCGTCGCGATGATGGGTGGGGAACCTCAGCTATACTGGACTCCATAACAACACTGGCCTGGGGCCTTGACCTTGGGCCTAAAGGTATTGAAACTAGGTGCCAAGACAGGATGCAGAGAGAGAAAACTGGACAATCACAGACAGGGACCATGCCAGTGGGGTTATAAAAAACTTTGTAGTTAAACCTTAACTGTGATGTAAAGGTTGATATAAGATAAAGAATGCATGTCCTTGGGGATATAATGACACAGAATGATTCATATTCAAGAATGACTGTCAATACCCCTCCACAATCATATTTAATGGTCAGTTGCCATCTATTCACTAGCAATCCATGTCATTTAAAATGCTTTGTTTTTAATGGCTTCCGTTTGGAAGGTGGGGCTCAAAAACTGACACATTACGGGCAGTTTAGAGATGCCACTTAGACAGCATGCCTGGAAGATGCCAACTCTACACACACCGAGTAACGAGATTCAAATACCCAGCCCCAGAGGAGTGAGGCGCTGGGTCACCTCCCCAATATTCCATCCAAAATGGGTCAGCTGGGCCACAGGGGCGGCGCTTCGTGACTCAAGAGTAAAGGGTTGGAACAGCTGGTGATGAAACAGGAAATGATCTGTAGGCCAGACCGTCTCATTTGACAACGCTTTCTGTTCGTTCTCCAAAGAATGAAGGCTATGCCTTCCTAAACCACATCCAGCCAATGTGTCCATGTGAAGGTCCTGCAGGTCCTGACCGGGGAACAACCGAAAGGTACAGACCCTGCAAATGCCAGTGCGTCTGACACTGTCTGCATATCGATGCGCACTCTAGTTTTTTTTTTTTTTTTTTTTAATCTTTGACTAACGAGTATGTCAAGGCAAATTCGATATTTATCATCATTTCATTTTCTAGAGCATCAGTGGTCTGTCTTGAACTCATGGCAAAAAGCTGTGTGCAGGCCCCAAAGACCCCTCAAGTCTGTACGTGTTAATATTCATATTCGTCCCTCCCATATATTGGGGAGAAATCCCCCCCACCTCCTATGATCTCATTGGCCAGCACTACTGAGAAGCTGGGCTCAAACGAGCACCGTGTCAGTGTTTGTGCGTTCTCATGCTTATATGAGAACTCCAGTTTCCATCCACTGCCCAGGTGAGTCCTCCCCAGTGTGCTCTTCTCCCACCTTATGCTCTGTGCTTGCTGGGTGAAGGTCTGACTCTCCGTGGCCATTACAGGGACAAGCACTTAACTCCATAATGGAGATGGATGGGTGTAATATCCATCCGTACATCCATCCACTTCATGTGCCCACTTACCCCCTGCAACCCTGAATAGGATATGGTGTGTATCCCAAAGGCTGTGGGCACAAGGCAGGGAATAACCTAGGATGGGGTGCCAACCCATTGCAGGGCAACCCCACACCATGGAAACTCCACATACATAGATGGAGGGTAGCGATTTGAAGCCTGGTCCCAGATGTGTGAGGCAACAGTGCCATGGATATAATATACAATTTAAAAAAAAATAAAAAATCTAAAATCAATGCTATTGCAATTCATGATTTATTTTTAAACAAGTGGCTGTCTTATGAAAAGTGCAGCAATCAGTACTTACTAAATCTTGTATTGGTTTAAGTCTACTTGGAAGTACACAGTTCCTCTGACCAAAGATAATATTTGAATCTTCTGTTGTATAGCAGCCATCACATGAGCACCATCCAATCCCTAAGCATCTGCTTACTCCTGAAATGACTGTAGGGTTTCCTCAGGTGTAATACAGGTGTCATCACAACCTACTTATCAACACATCAGTACCAGCTGCTGCTGGTTCATCTGCCACAATAAGCAATTGTTCCTCTGACAGTAATTGGTCAGTGCATAAACATGGCATTTTCATTGCTTACTGCCGTTCTCGCTTTTCTATGTCAGCTGGTAAATCTCGAGAGCTGGGCGGGGCCATGCAGAGACCCACAAGATGAAGGCTGCAGCTCCAAAACAAATCAGGACGTGTCACTGCGTTTACACTGAGAGCGCAAATTGGTTTTCATATTGACACCCCGAGCCTTAAACACCTTAAAATAACGATTGGTGGTTGTTGCTGAACATCTTGCTGTAGGCCATAGACTAAATGTTTTTCATTTCCAGCGAGCTCAGGAATGAAATTTAAGGGAAGGCGCCACTCCACAACCCTGCCACTGTAGGCAATGTCATTGTTGTGTGCAATTTGCTCTTACTTACTTTGTTAATGTAGATGTTTAATGTAGAGTGCTTCTTTTCCTGGGGTGTTTCACAGATATATCAGTAGCCTTGCATCACTGGGAGTGGTGTCTGGGGGAGCTCATTTTAACCCCCCCTCCCCCTTTTTTTTAACACCAGTTCAGCCATCTAATGGATCGCTGGGTGAGGTGTCCATTCAAGTGGACCTCGTGTCTCATCCAGGCACCGGGGAGCACAAAATCAGCGTCAAGGGTAGGACTCTCTGACACCTACAGCTTTACTACAGGCTTCAGCAGCAAAGACAGATCGGAATGCTGATTCTCATCTTAATATTACACCATTACACATCTATGTAACTTGTGTAAAATCAACAAAACAACCGTTTTAAGCGGCTGCTTTAAAATTCTTTTACAAGAATTCCTTTTCTGTTGTCAAACAAAAATTTGAGCCATTAAACTGATCATCACTCAGATACACAAATGAATAAGGATCAGGTTACTGTAAGAGCATCAGTGGAGAAAACCACTGAACAGGCAGGAGTCGTCCGTTCCACAGTGTTAAGGAGTTTTTAGATGAATGTTGTATATAAAAACAAATTTGATTTCAAACTGGTGGTTAAATGAATCTGCACTCGGGTCTTGCTTTGTTGTCATGCCAAAACACCCACACGCTTCGCATTCAGCTCCTTTGAGCATCACACCATGGTTCAGACCCTCCAGGGGTGGGTCTTTAACCTTGGGGTCCACATACTTACTGTCACATCCCTGGGTTACAGCCACAGGGTCAGCAAGTGTTAAAGATTCTGTTGTCAAGTGCAAGGAGAGGTTCTGACGCATCTACACTCTCATAGACTGACAGAAAGAGACACCTGCCTTCTTAAACTGAACTCTTGGGAAAGGTCCAAAGCATCATCTCTCACCACAATCCTTTGTTCCATGCCCCCCAGTTGCAGCAGTGAAAAGCCTTAGCTGGCAGACCAATGCCATGTTCCGCCCCTTTGTGGAAGTCAATGCCGTGGGACCGCAACTTGCAGACAAGAAGCGCAAGTTCAGCACGAAGACCAAGAACAACACCTGGTCCCCCAAGTACAACGAGACATTCCAGTTGTAAGCCCTCTCCAGGATTACTTAGGGCCTAAGCTAATTCACCGTGCGGTATAGTTACTCAGTTTGCCGTGAACAGGTATGAGGCGGGATATGTTTGTAGTAGTTACATTCCTGAGTATTTCTTAGATTCAGTTGGCTATATGTTTGCATGCGTCAGCTGTGGGGGAAGAATGCTGAATCTGCAAATCTCCCAGATCAGTAATTGTTCTTCCATACAAAGAACAGCTGGCTAAAACGACGCATCTCTTCCTGTCTCGATTGTGCAGTGTGCTGAGCCCCGAGCACGAGCCCCAGGCTTACGAGCTACACGTCTCGGTGAAGGACTACTGCTTCGCCAGGGAGGATCGCATCATCGGCATGACGGTCATTCCACTGAGGGACCTCGCCGACAAGGGAAGCTCCTCGGGCTGGCACCCCCTGGTCAGGGGCATCTCTATGAACGAAACCGGCCTGATCATTATGAGGATACTCTCACAGAGGACCAACGACGAGGTGGCCAAGGAGTTCGTGCGCCTCAAGTCCGACGTCAGATCAGCCGAGGAGACGTCGTGAGGTGGGGGACGCCTTCGAGGAGAGCTTGGCCGTGGATCTGGGGTTCCGTGCTCTCCATCTCTGTGCATGTGTGTTAAACATCTGTTGTAATGTTCGTTAAGCTACAGTACATTACAGTGTTTCCCTACAGTACACTTATTCTAAAGTAATCTTAAGGAGATGTTAACTTTTGTACTGAATCTAGTCTTTTTGAACAGTAATTTGTTAAGATAAAGTGCCAAACCAGAAAAGTAAAAAAAAAAAAAAAAAAGACGACAATGAAAGCTAGTCAACTAGGTATATTTCAATTTGCTTGAAGAGTTTGTCTTTTTTCCTTCATACTTCAAATATTATATTTTGTCATGTTTATCATTTTGGTACAGTGTTCTTACACAGCACCTGTGCATGTTCTGTTCATGTCTGTGTGTCCCCCCAGAGTAACCATTGGTTTGTGGCCAACGTCTTCGTCTGGTTGTTTGTATTTTGACCTGAACCGATTGTTTTTTATGGCGATGACTGCTATGAAAATCTACATACGTGTTTGTAATTTTATAACCACTAACAGCAAGGACAGCCGCTTCCAGGTCTCTTAAAGGGGACATTCCTCCCCCCCTTTTTTTATTGGCTTTCAGCCGCTCTCGATTACACTGTGAACATGAACAAGGCCACCTTACATAACATTTCTGACTGACTATATTGTTTAATATAAAAAAAAAAACTGCCAAAGTTCCCGAATCTGTACAGAAATCAGCCTGTGACCTGCAAGACACACCTGCACATGCACCACAATGTCACTGTTGAAGGGGTAATTTCAGAGATGTTTATTTTGTGAGCCTGTTCTGATGTTGTAAATGTTTTGCATAAACTGTTTTATCAGCTTTAAGCCTTTTCTTTACTGGGGAGGGAGTGTAATGTTTGGTAATTATGCAACATTCCTATGTATTGCACTGTTGGCGAACTGTTTGTCATGTAAATATATTTAGTGAACTTCTGAGTATCTCCGTGTGATCATTTTTTTAATTTACGTTACCAACCTTTGATATACTGCCTAGAGATAGGAAATGAAATGGGAGGGATCAAGCACTGTCAGACAAGTTCCCCACTTTTCATTGTTTATTTCTTTGGTTCCTAGGTAACAATCAGATCCCATCCATCAAGGCTTGTAAATCTTCCACCAGAGTTTTGAAAAAAATACACAAGTGGACATGGTTGCAAAGGAGCACAGGAAATGCTAAACTCAATCTACATAATAACATGTTCCTAGTAGCAACCCAATCAATATGGCAACATCTCAAACTACCCTATTACACCAGTGATTGCTCATACAGCCTCCACTTGTCTCCTCAAAAGCCTCACTGAATCCTAATTGAGCAGTGCAAATTGAATAGTATCCAAATTCAATTCTGCGATTATACTTTACAATGGCCCCGCTTAATCAGATTTTTTATTTAGGGCCTTACAGGTAATTAAACATATAAACTGTCAACATTCTCAAAACTCAAATGTCAAGTAAATGCAATGCTATTACATATTTTCCCAATAATGTTCTTAAAATGTGCGTGACCGTGTACATTTCATGTTCCAGCACAAATGTCAATCTGGTCCTGGATAATAATTCCAGTAAAGTATGAAAATATCAGTATGGGCTGCACTTATATACTGATACCACATATATCAGATTATTTAATTGCTAGTTATAATACATGGTCTTCACATGCTTTTTAAACAAAGCACCTATTGACCCAAATTGCAACAAGTATGCCCGTCTCTCTTCCAAAACCATTTCTCCAGAACAAGGTCATGGTGAGATATGAGCTTAGCATACTGTACTACTCCAGAGACCAGGTGTCAGTTTGAACATCGCATTTCTGTGACCCTAATATGCAATTATAATAAATGGATACAATTATTCCATACTGCCCATAGGGTCAACATACACCAAACACCATCTTAAACAGAGTAATGCCCTTTCTTCAGATCTAATAGTTTCGCAATAAATTATGGCTCCAGTTAAGCAACCCCCAATATCTCATTACAATGAATGCTGGAGTTATCTATAGATTGTACATATTAACCTCAAGTTATAATTAAAAAAAAGCACGCACTGATTTTTAGGATAAGCAAACATATTGTGTACATGGCAGGACACACAGGATCTTGCAAGTTCATCCACTGTGCACGTATGATACTTTACTTTATAATATTTACTATATTTACTTTAATATAATAAAATTACTCCTATTATCTAAAACCAGAGGGCTGGATTTGGTCTTCCCTTTTTAAAGCTTTTTCATCAGTGAAAAAAAATGAATTTCATGAACTCCTTTGTGATCTTGTTTTATTAGCTTCCGATTGGGCACATAGGATGGAAAGTGCACCTTCTGGTCACGAGGAAACAGCACTTCTTACCTCCAGCTGTCACTGCAATACTGAATTATGTATGATGCAGGACTCCCTGACATATTTAGCATCAATGTTGCCATCATACAAAATCTCAGGAAATCGCCATTTGAGGACAGACACCGCTAAAGGAAAAAAAACAAACACTGGAAGCAGATATAGGTAGTTATTTCTAATTATATAAATCATTTACCGCACAGGATGCACACTGCTAATTGTGCAGCTCTTTTAATCTATTTAACCATAACAAAAACACTGGATCGTCTTATCTACAAAATTTGCATTCGGTCAAGACTCTAAAACACCCTAACCTCCAATTTCTAATCAATGTGTCGACAGACTTGCTTACATTTATATATAAATAGATATTGCATTAAAAACAGTAAAATGTACAAAACATGTGTAGTATGCATAAATCATTTATGTCAGGCATGTTTTTATATGTATGAATACATAGCTTTGCTGTATATGTATGGAACTCATTTTGCAAATGTCAATAAGCTTATTATAGTGTTAAAATGTCTGCCAATTTGGTGTCTGATTTAATCTTTAACCTTCTAGTAATTTCCAAGCTTGTCAGTCAGTTGGCCAGTCAGTCACAAGCACAAGGCTGTGCACATGCCGTGTTGTGATCCTATCACTGGGCACTGTGACAGAGCCATCGTAAGTCTTTATCCTGTAATCCCTTTATATTTTATAATTCCCATTCATACTTACTAGCAATTCTCATTCAATTCAAGATTTACCTTAATATGCCAGGGGAAGCGGCAGCCATTTGGACCCCCGGAGATGTTTTTCCCTACAATAAGATTGTTTCCTTTTCTGTCTTGTATTCGACGATTTCTGCTACACTTCCCACTCAGTTCGATAACGTGGATCAATGGTTACATTTTACACCATCTGTACTTTTGGGCACTAAATAAAAATAACCCAAGCCAAGAGCCATACCAGCAGCGGTTCAGACTCTGTAACCTTCCTGAAGTTAAGCAGGTTTGGGCCTGGTCAGTACTTGGATGGAAGACAACTAGGAAAGCTGGGATGCTGCTGGAAGAGGTGTTGTTGTGGCAAGCAGGGGGTGCCCATCCTGTAGTCTGTGTGGATCCCAATGCCCCAGTCCAGTAATGTGGGACACTATGCTGTAAAAATGGTGCCATCTTTTGGATGAAATGTAAAACTGAGATCCTGACTCTTTGAGGTCATGAAAGATGCCTTTGAAAGATGCATCTTTCAAAAGAGTAGGAGTGGTACCCCAATGTCCTGGCTAAAAATCTGCATACTGTAGCCCTATCTAATTGGTGAATTCTCTTCCGCCCCTTCACCACCTTAGCTACTGTGTGGCGAACATACTGGTGCAGAATGGCTGCTCTTGCATTATCTATGAAAGGGGTTAAATAAGAATCAGATTCCGCACAGAGTGGCGGTGGGGCTAAGGAAGTTGCTCTGTACATTAGTTTGTTTATTAGTTGTTTTATGTAGAGATGGGCGATTCACATTTTTTCAGTTCCGATCCGATCCCGATACACAACTGACGATACCGATACAAGAATCCGATACAAGAGCTCTTTTTACTTTGTTATACTCTATATATCATTTTTTAAGCTAGTAAATACAGATGGAAAAAAACGTATGACAAAAAATATTAGGCTACTACAAACATACATAACGTACTGTTCCACCTCGTTTGTTTTAAGCATTTTGAGGCATTTGCAGTTCGATATGAAGATCTTAAAAGCAAGTTAACACAAGTGGTGAATGCTTAAAATTTGAACAGTTTTTCTCCTATTGGCGTCAGCGCTGTTACACTTTTGTTGCGATAGCAGCCACTCTTGTAGCACAAGCTGCAGCGAGTTCGCAAGACAGTCCAGGTTAGCGACTCCCAAATCATCCATTGCATTGTGTCGCAGTTGCGTGCGCTTTGTTAAATGGGATTGTCCATTAAATGCCATTACCACCTTTCAAAACTTCCTTTTACATAGATTGCAAATTGCTGTGCTACTGGTTTCTGTTTAAAACGTAGAATACTCCCAGATCGTCACGTCTTACCTTACGCTCCTCGTACTACGAAGGGTATGCAGATGATGTCACAGCAGGCGGAAGTCACTGTACTCACACCCACTGAGTAACAAAAAAAGACTGAAGGACAGCAGCGATAGGGTTCGATTTGAATGCCGCAAAAACACATGTAAAATGGGAAAGAGCTGTCGTGCGATTGATTGCCAATAACTAAATAATTAAGTACAGGACATGGACCGGGCACGCATGGCGGATACCCAATCCGTCAAATAGGTCTGGATCGGCGCAGATACCGATCCGAATATTGGTATCGGTGCATCTCTAGTTTTATGTATTTATGATCACAATCTATCCATTTTCTATAGCCACTTGTCCTATTCAGGGTGATGGGGGATCCAGAGACTACAGGCGCAAGGCAGGGAACAACCCAGGCTGGGGAGTCAAACCACCGCAGAGCACAGTCACGCATATACACGCACAGCTATGGGCAGCTTAGTAACTTCAATTAACCTCAGCATGTTTTTTTGACTGTGGGGGAAAACTGGAGAACCTGGAGGAAACCCCATGATGACGGGGAGAACATGGAAGCTCCACACACAGGGAACCCTGGCAGATCCCAGCTGTATCAGTCAACAATTCTAACCACTCAAAATGGTTTTTCACCGCAAGTCATATTCTTGCTAATTAATTCGTAACATCCCAGTGAAAATGCAAACAAATGTCAAGGTATTTACATATTGCTTCTTACACACATCTTACTTCTAGCAGAGTCTAGATAGTGAATGGCATTGTGGTAGCAGTACAGTAAGCAAAATACAAAACCATGGGACAGAAATCAAGACATCAAGCAGGAATATCTCATCCACTCCGAAAGTAATGTTTGGTTAGAGCTACTAATGAAAATGAAAATTAAAGCTGATGGGGAGGAAAAAAAAAAATCATGATTTTAGTGCAAAACAGACATTTTATTAAGCTATTCACTTTGGATTTTTTTTCCCCCAAAGTGAAATTATGAAAGAAAGGTTAACACTGAAGTAGACAGCTGTGCTCTGGCTATGTGCGATTTAGACATAAGGAGCTGGAGCAGGGTTCTGTCTAATATTTAAACCCTGGGTATCACACATTATTAGAGGATGCCATTCTGACTAATAAAAATAATTTAAAAAAAATTACAACCTTATCTATTTTTAATGTCATAAAAGTAACTACTTTTACGAAGCAAGAAGTCATTTCAATTCCTTCAAGGTTAACATTCTAAGTATCTGCAGCATTAAAAAATTCCAATCCGTTGCCAAAAACAAAATGCAGACACTGGATTGATACATACTGCACATCTAGCCAATGTCTGTTTATCTACCACCATTACATGTCATCTAGTCAATGTTGACTCCTAATGCCCAGACAGACAGCATTTCTGCAGAAAGTGAAATCCTCTGTTTGGGCCTCCTCAGGCTTCCCAGACGCGTGTTCAAACTGACATGCTTGTAAGTTACCAAAAAGTCTAAACGGATCACAGCCATACACATGCTCTCTCTGTCGGTGCTAGATTATACCTCTTTACCACAGTGGTGGTATTGATCTGCTGTTGAAGCCTCTGCCCCTCTTTGGTTCCCTAAACGATATCTATGTATCTATCTATGAATCCATCTGTAACTGGTGCTGAAATCCACCTCTATCTGCTCAGGCCTTTATGTTAATAGCCCAAATCCAGTTACTGGCCCTGCTTCCAGACTTAATGATCCTGGTACAATTCTGCATGTATAAATAATTCCTGGATTTCACAGCTGAGTTTTCCTGGGTAAGCTTTAAACAAAAGCACTCGCCATTTGCTCAGTTTCTGACATAAGCCGGACTGTGTGGAAGTAAATAATCACCACCTGAGACCTTCCAAGCCTCCGTTTTCTATTTACAAGTGCGACACAAACACTGCAGACAGTATAAGGGACTTGCAGCAATTTGATAGCACTGATTACACTGGTCAATAAATTCTTACTTTCTTTGTGTTACACAAATCAAAATATCGGATCCTTACAGTATTGTTTGTGCTGAATTCAAATATCTAATCAGAACTGACCTATCATGCAAGCACTTGAGTAATATACAAACTTCACATTATACATATATTTACAGTGCATGTTGGAAGTGACTCATCTTAAAGAGAGAAATGTATGATTTTCTGCAAGCATTCTGGCACACCACTTGCCTTGATATCATTTTTCCATATCAAAAGGAGAGCAGGACTCTGTCAACAACACGCACAAACATGTTACTGCCTGTAATCTCTGGCAAAACAAACTTACAAAACTTTACATCCTTGTGTGAAGTCCTAAAATGTTCAACAATAGAATTAAAATATTTTTTCATAAATTACTCTTACATATGACCATATATTCTTAATAAGAAGTTACATATTATCAATACAGCCTAAAAATGACATCACTGAAAAACTATGGGTGACACTCTTCAGATGTTCCGTGAAAAAAACCTTTAACCAGTGTTAATGCAAAATACCCATGATTTAAACACTGTACAGTAACCATAACAAAAATGGCCATTTCTCAATAACTTTATGTCATGTGAAAATCATAATTTTTGTGATCAGCAAAATCTGTCTGCCACACCAAAAATAAGGGAAAAAAACCCTTGCAAACTAGAATCATGATCAGTTAAAAGTAGCAATAATAAAGCTATTAACACTGATATTACTAACAAAACAAAACAAGAAAGACAAAAACCTGAACCTGAGAGAAACTAGACCACAAAACAGCTTTTCATATATTTTATACAGAAAGATTACTTAACACAAAAATCCAAGCACTGTTATAAAGCAGAGCAGAAAAACGTCCAATATTAACATCAACACTAGATGTCATGCATATGCAATTGTCACATTGCAAGGACTACAACAGGTAGCTGGGTTGAAACCAATAATAATTTATGCTAAAACATCTTTAGGCAGTGACAGGAAACAACACCCAACAAGATTTGCAATTTTAATCATTGTTCCTTTTCAAGATTATCTACAGTAGGTCTAGTTCATGTTACAAAATTAGTCTAAAGTTTAATCGCTGCTGCTTTTGCCTGAGCTCCTCATAGGATCAGAGCCAATCATAATCGTTTTCATCCTTGCTGTCATACTCACTCATAAGCAATGCAGCACATCTGACAGGAATTTAGCAAAAGTGATCGAGGAGGAGAAAAGCAAACATGAACTGGTAACCAACAATTTGTCTGACAGAATATATTGTTTTATATATTGAACCATCAAAAGATAGCCTTCAGTTCAACTGGCAACCATTGGCAGGCCTTCAAAGCCCCAGGCCTGTGTACTCGGGATGACAAACACACTGTCATATTCTCAGTGCCAATTCCTGATCTTGTCTGGTTAAAGAAGCACATCACCAGAGCTACGGCATGAGCTTTCATATCCCCTTACAGCACATTTAGATCTAAAATACAGCTACTCATGTCTTTAAAATAAAAAAAAAGACAAATTGACACAAGAGTAAGACATTAAACTAAGTGGGGGATCTACAGTCCATTACCAGGCCATTTCCTGAGCGCGGCGCGACCAATCGGTTTTTGCTACTCTAATGTACTTAATTATGAACAACTACAGCTACTGGCAAATTAGAAATATACAGATATCTGAATTTTATAAGAAAGAACAGCAAGACAAATCCAATTTTATTCTGCCGTGGTTACTGAACAAGCCGTATTCTGGTTTTGTCAAAAAGAGAAAAATACCTGAAGGTCATGTGTACTTTGACAATAAAAAAAAAGCAAATAAATTTCCAGTGGTCACCCTCCAAAAACTGCAGTGGGTACTGGTTTCAATCTGCTGAGAAAACAGTGGTTCGGGGCAACAGCAGGCCCAGAGTTTTATCCTGGGTAATGATCGGCCCTCGTCTTTTCACTGAGACCTCCTGTCGACATGCCGACAAAAAGCCAGCCTCTCTCCTCAGCAGAGGTTTCCGGAAAACAGCGGCCAGCAGTCACACTAATGAAAACAGCACTCAGCCATCTACGGTAAAGTGCCAATAAGAGCTTCTGTCACCGATGGTGCTGCCGGCACCAGCCGCTCCCCCCACCCACTTTCCGTTCTGTTCTGCTCATCCAATCACTGCGGTGTGCTTTCACCTATGCTATAGCATAAATGAGGGAGAACTGCAAAGTGTACCAACTCAGTGTGCGTTGCTCCTTCACCATATGGCCGCCAGTTCAAGTTATCCATAATAGAGTATTTGTATGTGCTCTGTCCAATATTAAGGTTAAGGTTACTTTATTGTCAACAGCTTTATACATGTAAAAAGTGTGATGAGACATTTCCCAATGGCCCCAGTTCAACATCTAGTAACACTGAACGTATTAATTCGATACCTTTATATACAAGTGATTTTATTGAGATCACACACACACACACACACACACACACACACACACACACACACACACACACACACACATACACAGGTTTGTAACTATATCTTTGTGGGGACTCTCCATTCATTTCCATGGGGAAAACTCTAATCCCAACATGACACTCTTAACCCCTACACACCCCTAAAAACTTAACCATACGTAACAATTATGAGGCAAGGCATTTTTATTTTTTTTGATTGCATTCATGGATCTTTAGTAATTCTCTCTCGCACACACACACACAGAGTGAAAAGTTTGGACATGCCAAGCCGCCAGCAAAGCATTTTGTTTCATTACATGACCTGGCCACCTGACAGGAACCCAGTAGAGATGTTTTGAAGGAGTTTGATCAGAGTGTCAAGAAAAAAAGTGGCCAATGAGTGCTCAGCATATTTGTGGAAGCTCCTTAAGAACAGCTGGAAAAGCACCTCCAGGAGGTCACCTCATGAAACCGGAGGGGTCACCCTGCTGACCACAGGATCTGAACCAGCAACCTGAGTCCCAACCCACAGAGCTGCCCCCCCCCCACCCCCGAACAATTGTTTTGGTGGTTGTTCTTTTTTGGTCACTATCTCCCAAATGTGCTCTGTCATCTCCAGCTCTTCACTGCTGTCTTATATTAATTTTCAAGTTCACATTCATTTCTATGGACAAAACCTGAATCGCAACAATGACGACCTTAACTCCAACCCAACCCTTTCCTTGATCATAAGTAACTAAACAAAATAAAAGACTTGTCATTTATAGTTTTTTGATTGCAATCACAGATTTCAGTCTTCCCTTTGTAGGGACTGAAAAAAGGGTCCCCAAAACATCAAAACAATAGGTTTTTATCACATTGTGGGGACATATGATTCCCACAATGTAATATATACCTGACCCACACACACACACACACACACACACACACACACACACACACACACACACACACACACACACACACACACACAC
>JAODKF010000009.1:8405263-8425886 GCA_026779585.1 Mormyrus proboscirostris
ATAATATCTGGTTATTGAGCGTTGATGACTTCATATGTAAATAATATGCGGCCCGTGAGACTTGAACTTGGACATAGAGCGGCCAACTGCAAAAAAAGGTTGAGAACCACTGCCCTACAGACTATTTACAAGGTAATAAAACTGTGACATAGGTGTAAATGCGTGTGTCTGGAATCGAAAATCTCACGCCAGCCGGCTCACCAAAGTTGACAGCCCTGCATACTTGCAGCAAAACTATCAGCGTGAAACTCCTTGGTAATAATGTAACTGCTCGGCGGCAGCTTATAATAAACCAAGTCCTTACCAGGAGCTGCACTTAGACCTACTGTATTACTCCAAACGCGGCCTGGCGCTCGGGGGTCATGGGAATAGAAGTCCAGCATAAGGGCTCCGTTAATGCAACCAACATGCTAAATCTAGCGCCAGTGGCACGGAGAAATTGAGGGGGGAGAGGGAGCTCACACTCTCACAGAAATAGTTCTTGTCGATGATCTCTGAGGCCAAACCAGGGCCCAAAGCAGCGGGAGCTGATGTGCTGCTCCGTGTCCGAGTGTTTTCTTCGATCTGCTGGTATTCCGCGGTACTCTAGCTGGCATTTTACTAAAGAAATCGGTAACGCGTTTCTGTGCCATTGAGTCTTAGCTTAAACAACGTAATAGAGTATCTTGCTATATAACGTGACGTTTGTTGACCATGATGCATAGCGTTATACAATAGACTACTTATTCAGAATTGGTTATTATTTCTCAAAAACTTCATCAAGTATTTAATTTTTGTATAAAAACAAGAGGGATACCATTTTAAACGTTTTAATAAGTTTATTATTATTATTATTTTATTATTATTCATCGGACAGGGGGTGATGTGATGTTTACTTTTCCAGCAGGGGGTGCTGCAGCACTTCCACTTCCCAGGGCTATGCATAGGAGTCGAACCAGAGAATTGGGTCAAGCACTTGGGGAAACTAAACAGGCTTGTGGAGACATATTCGATCATATTCGATCAATTAAAAATCTCACAACAAAACTGCCTCCAACTTCAAGCAGAGGTGAGACGCAAGTGTGACTCTCAAGCTACGCTGCAGTCCATGCCCAGACTGACGGCATGACTGAATTGCGTGTGCGTGCTTGTGCCATGTCCAGCAGGCAGCCCTCTGCCAGCCAAGCCTGCCAAACCCCCAAAGGAGACAAGTGGCCACAGGGTGAGGGGTTGTGTCTCCCCTACTGACACCAATCCCAGAGACAGGGCGTGCCTCCCTTATTCACACCAATTTCAGATGAGAGAGGGTGTGCCTCCCCTAATGACACCAATCCCAGAGGAGAGAGGGTGTGCCTCCCCTAATGACACCAATCCCAGAGGAGAGAGGGTGTGCCTCCCCGACTAACACCAATCCAAGTGGATGGGGGGAGGGCGTGTCTCCCTTACTGACACCAATCACAGATGAGAGAGGGTGTGCCTCCCCTAATGACACCAATCCCAGAGGAGAGAGGGTGTGCCTCCCCGACTGACACCAATCCAAGTGGATGGGGGGAGGGCGTGTCTCCCTTACTGACACCAATCACAGATGAGAGAGGGTGTGCCTCCCCTAATGACACCAATCCATGTGGAGAGGGGGGCGGTCTCCCCTAATGACACCAATTCCAGAGGAGGGGGGGTGTGTCTTCCCTACATACTCCAAACCCAGAGGAGAAAGGGGGGGCGTGTCTCCCCTACAGACACTAATCCCAGAGGAGAGGAGGGTGTGTCTTCTCTACAGACACCAGGTGCAAAGAATGCAATGAATCCTGGTTTAGTGAGGATGCAACCATTGCATCCTTGATATTTGAGGTGGGGCAAGAATGACATCTGAGGGTTTCTACTGTCCACTATAATTCTGCCCTTAGTATTAAAGGTGGTCTTCTGCAATGGAAGATGACTTGAAATGGGTACGTAAGAACCCAAGTATGCTTAGGTGTCCATATTTTGTATTTAGTGATCAGTGGTCATTGTTGACGCAGCAAAGCACACAGTGCACAACAATGAAGTGTGTCCTCTGCATTTAACCCATACGTGACAATGTGACATAGCAGGGGGCAGCTAATTCAGCGCCCGGGGAGCAGTGCTTGGGGGCGGTACCTTGCTCAGGGTACCTCAGTGGGGCCTTGCTGGTTGGGGACCTGCAATCTTTGAATTACAAGTGCACATCCCTTAACCATTAAGCCACCACTGCCCACATATCGAGAAACACCCACCAGCAGTTTCACTTAAAGACACTCTGCCCACAGAAGAGGGGGTGTGACTCCACATCAGACATCCCGCCCACTGTCTCCCCTACAGACACACTCCCTGAAGGAAAGGTTCCCTCCCATCAAAAGAGAACAAAAACACAAAAATGAAGGACGGAACTCTGGGTTACAAAGCATGAAATGAGTTACTAAAAAAATAAATTATATTTAATAATGTCCTGTTTTGGCTCCGTATACTAGATCCAATGCAATACTAATTAAAATGAAAATTTTGTATTTAAATGATAATTAACACCTCGAGCTACAGTACAGTGATAGCAAGAATGTTTGATCTAGTCAGACACAGATATTCTCCTGTTCACCATCTGCCTCTGGGCACTGCATGGACCCCTAGCCTTACTACCACACACCCTCTTCCAGTTTCCTTCCATGGCACCTCTGAGGCACTAAACATTCCCCACCAGCCATGCTCCTGCTGCACCGGGTGGCCCCAATCGCCTGCGGTGCTCCATCCGGCAGAGACCGTTTTTCACGACAAGGATTTTATCACTTTGCTGATTAGCCAATTCCCCCCAGGCCAAACAGACATCAAAACATATTTCTATATCTTACAGGAGTAATATGGGGTAAATACCAGCAAGAGGCTCGTCGGAGCTTAGAACCAGTAGATTTCGACTTCTGAGCGTGTGTGCTGCAGCACTTTGCTCTGTGTTTGGACCCTGCAGTCTGGTTGGAGTGGCCGCTGCCAGGCCCCTGTGCAGTCAATCATATTGATGCACTGCAGCACTGCAGCAGCATACGTGGGAGTATGAAGAATGTGTGTCCTCCAGGCCTCTTCTCCACGAAGGCAGATCTCCAACTTCTGCATCGTCCCCTAGCTAAACCCCCATTTCTAACAGGCAACCAGCCACTGATTTATGATCCCAGTGCTTATTCCTGGGAGTATAAAGAATGGCAGAGGTTTCACTGCAACTGAGAGAAGTGTTAACGATGATGTTCTTTTAAGCAACATTACAGTTTGTGATTCAGCTGGCACTGGGGCCAGCAGGAAGATGGTACAAAAAGTATGCCACCTGAAACAGTGTGTAACAGTTGTAACAGTCTGTAAAAATAAAGTGTGACAGGACACACTCAATGTGCATATGAGAGTGAGCGAGTGAATAAAATGAAGTGAGACTTTGATGCTGTCAAAGCCTCATTTCTTTTTTTTAGCGGAAAGGCAATTGGAGATGCTTTTCAAGTATGCAACCACCATGCACAAATACTTGCTGCAGGTCAAGGTTTTAAAAAAAGCAGGACAACAACAAAAACGTCAGGGACACCAGGACAATAATTACCAGCAAAAAAATCCTGCAGCATCCTGCAGGAAAAGTGAGTGTCCTTCTAGTATGAAATTCAGGTAGCAGTTCTAGAATTCATAAGCAAAACAGTTAACAGGCATCTTACCCAGACAGAAATAAATAGGCTGCAGGAAATGGCATAGAGGCATGAGGAATTTTTAAAGGTGCTGCTTAACGCTGGGCTGACAGGAGGGCCTGGAGCATGAAGAACATGCTGCTAATGTTGTTGGAGCTGCACTATTCGCTCCTCTCCCCTCGGTAGGGTGTTAGACCTTGTCAGGTTTGTGGCTCTCATAAAATCTAAGAACTATGCTGCCTGGAGTTTTTAAACCCCTGTCAGAGTTAACCATAGCAAACAGGTTGCAGCAGAGAGCTACTGTCGATCTTCCCCATCAGTGATGTAGGATTGTATCAGCAGCGGATGATCACACTTGTAACGTCAACAATTCAGTTTCAAGCTGAACGGAAGAAGACAACTGTGGACCATTTCGTTTATCATACGCAGAAAACCTGGATACACAAGAACAAATAATTATATTACGCTGATATAATGGCTCTCTGGTCCAAAGGCACTCAACGTGCTAATGAGAAAAAGCAAGGATCTTTTGGAGTACAGCTGAAGTTTATGATGTGGCTGGGTCAAAGTCCTTTGGTGGTCAAATAACTAGCAAGAAATTAAGCACCAACAACTGAGTGAAACTAATACATAAAGATCCATCCATCTTCTACAACTACAGTACCTGTTCCAGGTTCCCATGAGGAGCCTGGAGTGTATCCTAGGAAGCACATGGGCCCAAGGCAGGCAGGAGACCATCATAGGACAGCAAGAGAAAATAGCACTATGTTGCTACACCTGCCTCTCAGAACATCATCTGAGTATCTGTCTGTTCAGGATGGATGTCACTCTAGGATGAGGGGAGAAGGACTGCAGAAAGTGCAACCAATCACCATAATCACCTACAAATCACACTCATAAAGAAATAATATGAAACGTACCATCCAGAGCCTTTTGTGTAGATTTTTATTGATTATATTGACTTATTTAAAAAAAAAAAAAAAAATTACAGGTTAAGCATTATCCCCAAGGCGATTTGATTCAATTATGGTTATTGAGCGATAGTTTCAATGCTTTGGAAATCTTTCACTACCATCACGATTCAATTAATTGATTATTTGATTATTGTTAAAACCTAAATTCAAACTTTATTTAACTTCACTGAAAAAAAATATGATCATAGAAACATTCATTTTTATTGTTATTATTAAACTGGGAGAACAAGCAAGTGTACATGGTCAAAAGGCTGAACTACTGAACTGTACAGAAAAAAAAATCAAACACTGGGTCTATATTAAACTTGCCAAGCTTGCCGGTGCAAATTAGTGGAATGACGTCACATAACTTTTTTATTCGGTGGGAAATCAAAGATGAATTTGTAGGTACAATTTAAAAATATATTTTAGACATGTCACGGGCCGGTACTTTGAGGCCTCTTCTAAGCCTCAAATGAGCCAACAAAATCTGTCATCCTCCATTACAGAAAATGGCTGATTGTTCAACTAGAGCATCTCCATTATTTTAGTAGTTGTGTCTTTAGCTCTGGTGCCGCTAACTGCAAAGGTTTAACTATTGGCTGGTAGTATCGGTCAAGATTGACACATCAGACCAATGCCAATATCTTGCTTTTCAGTGAATATCACCCCCAATCATCCAATATGTCATGCATCACTATAAGGCTAACATTACTTTTTAGATAGATATTTAGCTACCTCAGGATCTTGACATTTCTGAGATACATTTCCCAAAAAGCATCACAGCGCCAAGATTTTTAGAGAGAGCATTCTGTGCTAGAAACAGGGGCGATCTTTCCAAAAGCATCATAGTGTAAAGATCATCAGCACTAGGTCCTCTCAGTCAGAGAAGCTGAAGACAGCACCCAGACACCCTCCAGAAGGGAAGCCTAACAGGACCGCAATAGCAATAGCTTTAATTGCCCTCTGTAGCTTCAAAATGCAAACAATTGAATGGCCCTTGGGAGTACATATGTCAGGTTTCTCAAACACAAACGGTATATTTAAAAATGTTGTTTCACAGGAAATAACAGTGCATGTCATGTCTGCAGTATTTTTCATTGGTAAGTGAAGTGTTGACCAGCCGTGAGCGGCCATCGAAGCAGGAGACATTTCATTGCAGTTCACTGACCCATTTCTTGCATTTTTAATCTCTGCCTAATCAATTTAAATTAAATGAAGCTTCATTTGCTGTAAGAATACAATGGCCTTTGCATATCCAGTCTTGCTCTTTGTTTTTAAGCTATACCCATACCTATACAGTTTAGAGTGATGCTTGGGCTCTGTGTGCAGTACAAGCCAAATTTCCCAGCTCCGCTACAGCATTTTTCAGAGAATTAAGAACCTGCCTCAAGGGCCCAACAGAAATGTGGCCGATCACAGGCAGAGAGGCCTCACAACCCCCTGCCATTCATTAAGCTTTTGATCACTTTAAGGTTTACAAACATCACTGTTATTTTGCTAAATGTGCTTCTGTAGGTTCCCACACACATTGCATGCACACCTAACATTTTATCAAACAGACAGGCTTAAACTTTCCTAACTGCACATTAAACAGGGAGCACCGGGCTGACCCGCCGGATAGCGTTTAACCCTGCGCGGTGCTGTAAACCCAGGGCCCGTTTCTAATTACAGGCATAGCTCAGGATGAAATCTGCTGCCCAGCACGCATGCTGCGTTTATTAAACTCAGCATGATGAAATGCATCATTAGTTAAAACTGTACTGTGCTCCAGGGTTCGTGAACGCCGCTCATGTGCTTTTTGGGGGCAAGAAATGTCTTGGTTAGATACTAATTAGCCCATTTTCACACAAAAAAATAAGCGTGAGGATGTAAAAAAAAAAAATAGAGGGCAGCGTTGTGTGCTGATTAATTCAGGTGGTTGCAAACAAAACGTTTATAAAGTCATTTGTAAATGATGATTGACAGGTGGAACGAAGGTTTAAAATGATGATTTAAAATGATTATTAGCTTAAAAAAAAGATCACGGCACAGAAATCGCAATGTTTGTTACACATGAGAAAGATCTCTATTATTCCCCCATTCAGTTCATGCATGCATATTTATTATGAAATGTTTATTGTGCAATAAAGTTGGTTTTCCCCATTAGAATAACTACAATGTTTTTTTAATCAGGCAAATATCACTGGAATGCCTTCAGACTTGTCATCATGCACTCAGATACGCCAAGGACCTATTGTGTCCCTTGGAAGACACACAAATATCTGCTCGTAGTCTGTTTTTGCTGGAATCAACAGTTAGCATATTTACAAAGCATTACCTGGTTAAATCTGATTAAAAGCCACCAGAAGTCACCTGAAACACAGCAGAACTTGTGTTTGTGCAGCAGTATTCAACACCAATACTGACATCACACTAAGGGCCAACAGATGCCACCACTGCATTAAACCCTTATAGACTATTTAAGGTTGTTTTCACATCTCAGCATCTTTCTGCCTTCAACATGCATTTAGAGGTCAGAGGGCCTGTGGAAGGAGAAAGACCACAGGAAGCAAAATGGCCGGTAGTGCATGCAAAAGACAAGTGTCACTGCAGGTTACCATGGTTACCTGGGAGTAGTATTGGAGAACAGCATGGCATCCCGCCTAGTCTCAGTGCTCATGCAGCCCAAACAAAAACACCAGCCTCAGCCAGGAGTCAGGGCCGCAGCACTGTGTCATCTTGTGACCCAACAATCGATCACCTTAAGACCCTCCCACCATGGTCTTCTTACCTTTCTCCAGAGTGGCAGTGATTGACAACAGACCTGCCTCACAAACGCACACACACACACACACACACAGAGGCAGACACACACACACACACACACACACACACAGAAATGCATACCTCCCTTCGATTGTTGCCTGGGATCCAATGGAACAATCAGTCTCAAGCTTTAACACAAAGCAAAGGAGTTCTGGGACTCTGGTATGAGTATCCACACCCTGGCACGTCTATATTCCCCTACAAGTTATCAAAGACCATGGATGAATCTTTCCCAGTTGTTACAACTCGGAATATAAATAGACTGGAGTATACACAGCCGGATACAGGAAAGGACACAGAGATGACACAAAAGACAGAAATATGTTGAAGTCGTTTTTTTTATCTATAATTTAGGTGTATATACAATGCAGGGTGGTACTAGGACAGGTTGGGCCTATAGACGACACCAAAGAAAAGAAAAGAACAAAACAAAACGTCCCTATACCTACTCTGAGTTTTATAATGTATTCTATCTGGTCTCTAAACAACAATCCTAACTACAAAATTTTCAGTAACGTTAGTATCCCCGGGGGGCGGGGGGGAAGCCAGTTGACCTGGGACCCCCAGAGGCTTTCTTTCCTCCCTACTTGGGAGTTTTTGGTTTCTCTCCTCCATTTCTCTTACTTTCTTTCTTTGTCTTCTGGCTTTCTTTATTTAATTTCTTTCTTTCTCTTTTCTCGTTCTGTATCTCTCTCTAATTATGTTTTATGTATCACAGCACAACCCTGTAAAGTGCTTTGGGACAACTTTGTTGTGAAAGGCGCTATATAAAAAAATAGATGTATTGTATTGTGTATTGTAAAATAAAATGTACAAGGGTGGTGCCGACCTCTAATCTAATGTATCTAATAAACAATTACCTATGGCCCCCCTATTCAAATCTGGCCCTTGATTCCAAATCCAGGCCTTATTTTCAAGTAGTTAGCTTAATAATTTTTGGCTCTGATTGGCCAGAGGCTTCACATCTGGCTCTCAGGTAAAAGAAAGCTGGAAAAGCAGCAGTGCTCTGCCCTTGAGGGCCGTGATTTGAATAGCCCAGGCCTATGGGATGCACAATGTATGTATGAGAAAACCGCAACTGGTTAACTAAGAGTAAACAATATTTACAATAGAGCAGATACAATGAGGGAAACAAGGAATGGTAAGTATATATACAAAGCAACCCAGGAATGTGGAAAACTAACCCAACCCAACCTGGCAAACAACCCAAAGTGAGCTATATAAAAGCGAACAGTTATTCTTAATCTCAAACAGCTTCATAACACCAGTGCAAGTATTAAAGCCACAAGATGAAGATAGGAAAGACTTGATTCTTAAAATATAAGTAACTCAACAGCAGCTCCACATGGAACTGAAATATTAGAAAACTGGCAAGTTTACAACAAATGTAGTTATATCACTCAGCTAATGAGGTCTGCATTCGTTTCAGTGATGACGTGCCAAAAAAATGGTGGGGAAACCCAACCGCAGACTGCCATTTGTAAGCCGATGGCCGATGACCAGACTGCAGACACTACTCACCATCATTCTGGCAGGGAACCATGGCGACAAGCCCAACACTGCACAGCACAGCAATCATGTGACCTTCAGGGACAGAGAAGGACCCGCTCTAACTCACTTCGTCTGTCTTTCAGATTTTCAACTCAGTATCACTGATTTTCAACAATGAGAAAAAGCAGATGAGTGCTATTTTTATATAAACCTACAAAAAATGCAAAGTGTAAGAAGACACTTTGGATATGTACATTGAGGAGACACCAAATGAGAGGAACTTCCCAGAAATACATATTCAGCCATCATTAGTAGATCGAACTGTTGCCTACAGCTTTTGCATGAGGCTAGAGGAAAAAAAACAATCAAATTTAGAGAATCCATATATTCATCTGAAGGAAGGAAATACTGGGGACAGCACAGTGGTGCATTGCACAGTGGTGCAGTGATTAGCACTGTTGCCTCAGACCTCTGGGACTAGGGTTCCATGTGTATGGAGTTTGCATGCTCTTCCCAGGTCATCGTGGGGTTTCCTCCGGTTTCCCCCCTACAGTCCAGAAACATGCTGAGGCTAACTGGAGTTACCAAATTGCCTGTAGGTGTGCATGTGTGAGTGAATGGTGCATGAGTGCACCCTGTGATGGGTTGGCGCACTATCCTAGGTTGTTCCCCTCCTAGTGCCTGTTGTCTTCGGGATACGCCCCTGAGCCCCAGTACAGGACAAGCAGATGGATGGGTGGAACATAAACCACATCACAGGCAGATAACAATTTAACAAAACATTCAACATTTGAACCCACCTCCCTCACACAGACCAACATGAATGTCATCCTTGTTGCTTAAAATCACGAGACTGCTCATAACAGGCCTGTGGATCATATCCGAAGGTCATCCATATTGGGGGTGTTCCTTGACAAGAAGATTGCTCCTGCATAAACAGCACTGTGTCTGCCACCTCTTTCCCCAGATCACCGAAAACATGGGTCTGAATCCAATATAACCAGCTGTCACACCATTTTGGATTCTTCACCTCTAAGTTCAATTTATAGCCCTTAAAGCAAAAATCAATGGTTTTTCCACTGGTCAGCATTAAATAGAACATTTAGATAAATATGTTCCAATTGAGAAGGTACCACTAACAGAAACATTAGAAATTAATTATCTTTAATTTGTAGCTGTCACTTGTGGGATTAAGACCAAGAATCTTCATTTTGAACCAAATACAGATTCTTACCTAATACTAAAACAAGATATATGAGGTTTTATTGCTGAACATTTCAATTTAACATGTCCAACAATGTTCATCTGAAAGTGTCTCAGAAAAAACTAGCAGGGTGAAAAAAGTACACCTCTTCATCCTCAGTAAGAGTTTTCTGTTTCCACCAGCTAAGAGTTTCTGCTGATCAGATCCAGTAAAGTTAACGACAATTAGTTTGAAAAGTTTATGTATACATTAATTAACAATCTTTATTGCCAGATGACCTAGAAGTTATTACATAATCCCAAAGGATTTAGCCTACTGATCCCTATATTCTATACCAGTTTAAACAAAGTAATCATGTTTATCCTGAAGGTCTCACAACATAACCTCACAAGCTAGTAAGCTGGAATGACATTTAAAGCAACTACTCAAGGTTAAACTTGTTCTTTAACAAAATTCAGATATTTGAATTATAATCTTTACTAGCCATAGCAAACTGGGTGTAGATGACTAAATTTATGTCTACGTAATTCTTCACTATATGGCTTTTCGGCACACATGCACACAGGTAACTGCTAAGCAATAAGGTTTTTGAATAAGCAAGAGCATTCTGTGTCACTTCTATAAAGCTGTCATTCTATAAAGCTGTCACATCTACAATACGTTGTATATTCTTCGTAATGTATTATAATGGCCAGTATAAGAATTAATGACGCATTACAGCATCTTCTATTGACAGTCATTAGAGATTATGTTGATATTTGTTATTTGTTGAGTGTTGATTATAATACTTCAAAAGGTCCACTGAAGCTCTACTCTGTAAAGCACTATAAATACCTTCATAATGCCTTACAATAGCCAGTATTGTAATTAAGGATGCTTTGTACTGCATTATAAAGGTATCTTTTGTGTGTTATAGATGAAAGCTTCATAAAGCATTCATAATGCATAATAAACATGGCTATAATGTGTTATAGCTTCTTATAAATATTTATAGCCCCATTTATAATGCTTTATTAATGTATTAAAATGTTTTATGTGTTTATGTGTTACAAATAGATTGTTATACATGTAGTCATAGAAAATGTTGCCAAACATTCTGCCATACGATAAGCAATATTGTATACATATATTTGTTGTATTGTTTATAATACCCCACAAATCCCTGGTGATCTATGTTCACTTCTCATTTTTCTTTTTTATAATAGGAAATTGTGTTGCACTGCATGCATTTCCCATTCATTAGTCAGACTGCATATTTATGAAGCTTTACTGTGCTGGGAATCCTTATCTCACTAAATATAGTGTACACAGTACAAATACAGTAAAGGTTATTTCTCAATAATATTATTTCTTTTTTGCCCTTGGGTCATTTAACAATACATTCCCCCACAAATTGCCAGAATAAAGAACTTAAATTATTACTAAAGCTCACAAGAGTGAGCTAAAACACAGTAATTGCTACCACCGTCTATAATGCATTTTTAGTAGTCTTACATAACATTTGCAAAGGAAGTATTTCCCAAATACTGATTTGAACAAACAACTTACATTTTCCTTGCTTTAGACACAAGGGTTATACATTTACAGGACCAGATGCAAAGAAAAAGCAAGGATTACTAAGAATGTTAACTTTGTATTGATTGCAACATGAATAAACGAGACTAGTCTCTTAATTGAAATATGCAAATAGGATTCAAGGGGGGATATACAGTATAGGCCCAAGAAAATGTGTTAGTTATTAATTAGCATGCCTTGATGGAATTATGATGATTAATGTGTGTTTCTAAACAGGCACTCAAGGAAAACTGCATTTGCTGGTTTAAGGTAAATGTACTGTAATGGCTGTTTGTGAGAGCCTCCCAAATCCTGAACAGTTAGACTAGTCAAACCTCAGATCATGGACAAAATGAAACATTCTTATATAGACAGCTGATTGCTCCTCTTACTGTTTTAACAATAAAATAAAAAGAAAAGGACACCTGGCTTAACAATCATGATGGCTGACTATCAGGAAAAATAAGGATAGTTTAAAACTCTTCACTGTTACTAGATTTGACAGAATTATGACAGACAGACTGAAAAAAGCAGGGGAAACTAACATGACTTTATAACATACATTAGGTCTTAGAGTTAATCCAAATTCCGATTATAGTAGGAAAATGACAGCGGTCGCTCAGGATGCTGTGATAAATTAGAAAATCCATGTCAGTAGATCATGTGCGTGACCTGATCTCACTTCATATTAAATATTCTTCTAATTTTTTTATGAACAATAAAAACCACAGTCCAGATAATGGCCTCTTTGCTAAAGTGCTTAAAAGTGTTTCACGCCCACAAAAAGTATGCCGGAGGTTACGATTTTTCTACATTAAAACATACACCAAATCCTTTCAACCACGACCAATGGACACAAACACACACACAGGCAAACACACACACAGTTGTGTAATCATATCTTTTTGGTGACCGCTCATTTATTTCTATGGTAATATGCTAATGCTAACTATGACAACCTTAACCCCTACCCAGCCCTAACCATAACTATAAGTAACCAAACAAAATGCCAGCATTTTGCATTTTTAGTTTTTTCATTGCAATGACTTATTTTTATAAAATAGAGTTTTCCCATATTGGGCCCAGGAAATTGGTCCCCATACGGTAAAAAAATGGGTATTCATCATGTTGTGGGGACATTTGGTCCCCACAAGGTAAGGTATACCTGGACCACACACACACACACACACACACACACATAGACAAACACACACAACTAGTTTTTCATATTTCTTCCACTTCTAGCACTTCAAATTTGCCATATTACTTCCAAAAATATTTGCAATACTAACATTGGTCTTTCTAACTTTTTCAAACTTAAATTACACAGTCTGAATACACTGACACAGCATAATGCACTGACTACCATCCAAAACTCAGTGTCTATCCATATTCCATAACCTCTCATCCAGAATCATGATGCAGCTGGAGCTTGTACCAGGAAGCACAGGGCATGAGCAAGAGGGCACCATGGATGACATGCCAGTCCATCACAGGGCACACACTCATATACAAAGCCACTAACTATGGGCAATTTAGAAACATCAGTTCTCCCCTCCCCATACACAAGGATGCAATCTTCACACATACAGCCAGTGATAGTAATCAAACCTACAACCATTCAGGTTTGAGGCAACAGTACTACCCACTGAACCACTGTGCTTCCCTGCTAGTCACTGAAAACAAAATGTTAAACTAACACTGCACAGAATTTACTTTTCCAAGGCATTTTACCATACACTTTCATTTTTAAAAATGGAACAAAAGCTTTAAAAGTCTAAACATTATGTCATTAGGTGCCTTATCAAAAAAAAGCTTACCATCAAAAACCTTTGAAAAAACTTGGTGACTTTGTGTCGCTTAAAATAAACAGGCTCCAGATCTAAATCATGTTTGCTTCTAAATAATGAATGGAAATCAATTTTTCAAACATCAAATTACAGAAGATTTTTCAGCATGTGAAAACCACATAGTAAGTGATTCTTCTCCTCCTGGGGATAGTATCCAGGTGCCCCATTTACTCATTACTGTCAGGGCCTGAGAAATTACCCAGCAGGCCATTCTGCTGCATTCCCATCAGTCAACACACAAGTCCTGTGGATCTATGGAGTTGAATTTGTGGCACATTCCTGATTGCGCAGAGGGACATTCGCAAGCGCTCAGCTAGGCCTGCATGCTCACTCAATCTGCCCCATGCACGCTCAACTCTTCTTTTTCTTTTTTTTTCCAAAATCACTTTTATTTAAAAATAAACGAGGAACAAGGATCATAGTCCATACATTATATAGAAAATTTAGAACCTTGCCAGGGGTACATACAAAGATGCATCAAAGAAAAACAAGAAAAAAATATACAGAATTTGAAAGCCTCTAATAATCTTACTCTCTTCAATGCCTTCTTATTTTTGGACTTTTGTATAAGATGTATGCATGTATTACTTCTCAAAACACATAAAAAGTTAGGTTCAGTACTAATCCATTTCGTTTTATGGATATCAAAAAGCAAGCAATCAAAAGATAATCTTCCCTATTAGTAATAGTAATTGAATAACATATCATTTGTTTTGCTCCATGTCAGTCCAGATAAAATACAAAATTACATCAAATAAGCCAATTATTACAAAGTCCCTCAATTTGTCCTTAATAAGGTTTTCACAACAATCATAAATAGAAACACTGAAAAAAACATGCATAATATTTTCGTAGCATAATATCTTTCCCTTCAGTCCCACAAAGACACATATGTTTACAAAGTTAAACCTTTTCAAAACCTGTATCACTAGCTAAATTCTCTGTAGTACTCTGTAGTAGAAGTAAGATACTTCTTTAACTTTGTTATTGATGAGGTAACTGCTTTGGATATTCCATGCCTTTTTTCCATTGAATATCATCAAATAACTATGCCCAAAAATGCAACATTGCAAAAAATATTCCTAATAACTTTATTATTAATTTTACGTGCCTGTAATCACAAGGTCGCAGGTTCAAACCCAGCTTCAGCATGTCTGCGGGTCCTTGAGCAAGACTCCAAGCTCCCTGGGCGCCCCAACAGGTGGCAGCCCTTCGCGGACAACTTCTTCTACAAAGAGCAAGTTGAGGGAGGCGTAAAAAAGAATTTCCTCAACAAAGGAATTTCCCCACGGGGATCAATAAAGTTGTGATTAAAAAAGATGTGTTCAAATGTACCAGACCAATACAAATACAGACAATCAGGAATTCCTCAAAAGGAATAATTAACCTCTGGGAATTGCATCAAACACCACCACATATTCCTTAGGCTTCATGGGCATTTGAAATTTTTCAAGAAATTCACTACATGTTAACAACTAACCTTCAGAGTTCAACAGCTGCATGGGCAGAAAAATCAAACCAAAAATGATCAAAAAAGCAATATTATATAAGCAATATTTCTAAATAAAATGTCTGTGTTATTCCAAATAAAACACCTATGTAGTGAAGAATTATGCTTGTATACTAAACTTTAGGCTAAATGTGCCTGTTTATGAAAATTGGCTAATTTTACAGGGAGTTTGTCAATTGAAACATTACATTTCAGCAGGAACTGAATGCCTCCAACCAAGCCAAATAAATGATTAGGAAAGATATTATACAAGCTATCGTTATTTTTCAGGAAGTCAATGATCCATTTGATTTTAAAAGTGTAGTTCAGTGTTTCAAAATCCAAAACCTCAAGTCCCCCATTTTTGTTAGTATTACAAAAAACTTCCATTTTTAATGAATGAGCTAGATATTCCTGATTATAGTTTTAGATATTTTGATTATAATAAAACATAACGAGTTGCAAGTAGAGTCAGATGTCAATTTAAGAGCAACTCGAATGTGACTCAGTCTCGAGTCACAAACTCAAGTCCCTATCTTTGTAATATGCATCCTAAACATTATACAATTAGGCCTATACTGTACAATGCCATATCCTTCTGTTTTGTCAGTGAATTTACTACTTTGAATTTACTGTCATGTTTTAGACAGTTAAAAAAATACAAGGAATTATCCAGCAAAACAGATTTTAGCACAAATCAGACAGATAATTATCAGAAAATTTTGAATGATGTGTTTACAAACAGTAACCTACAAATCCTGCCTCATTCATAAAAGAAAGGCTCTCAAGTACGAATCAGTTCCTTTTGCTTGTGCTGAAGAGCCGTTCAAAAGAATCGGATCTTTCACAAACGTCACATCACTAACATTTAAAGCAAAGTTCAAATTCAAATGACTGGAGTAATAAACATTACATTAACCTCAAAGAAAACAATGTATAAATGAAATAACTTCTCAAGATACTGTAAGCCTCCAAATATACTATCTGTTCCAGTTTCTATAGGTTTTATTGCACTATTTATTAATTCCTCTGAGACCAGAAACATACTGTTAAATCTAAATCAGCTGCCCACTGATAAAGGTAAATATACTATCTTTAAGTCAGTGCCGCACCACAACTCAAAGTATGGATATTTTGTGGGGGTTTATAGGTACCATAACCTACAGGATACACTGTTCATACATGTCCTTTATGAACCCATTAAAATATAAATACAAAAATAATACAGTAACATACCCAAGCTCTCTGAGACCCCCGGATGCATGAGACAGTTTCCAGACACTTTTGGATTCTGTTTTTACCAATGGTTATTAATAGCCCATGTCATTCTTCTGCACAAGTGTTAGATATGCTGGTTTTTGACATAATTTGCACATGCACACTCCTACTTTAGTTACATATCATTTTTTTTTTATTCTTTATGTCTTTATACTGCATTCTACTTGTATTATACTGTGTATGTATTGCTTGTTTTATTTTATTATTCTATTCTATTCTTGTACAGCATTGTATTCTTTATTTCTAGTATTTTAAAGCTCAATTTTTAAATCCGATGAGAGGTATGCCTTGGCACAATAATTACCCTCAGGATGTATAGAGGTATTGTCTTATCTTATCTTATCTTACCTTATCTTGCCTTGTCGACAGTGACATTGGTTTCATTTTGGTAGGTCAAACAACCCATGTTTTATTTAAATCATACTAAACTCCTCAGAACATCTCTGAGGATGATAAACCATAGGCATGTGCCAAAATAGACATTTTTGTTAGGCTACATCATGCGGGATAGCCTTTAGACTACCGTGAATGGGATGTACTGTATGGTTGTTAGCTGCATTCAGCCACGTGCTCAGCCCATTCAGCCACATGGTGGCTCAGGGAGCAAGGGGACAAACTAGAGACAGTGAAAGGCACCAACCATAGAAAGTAACGGGATGATCTGTGACACCTGCTGGCCAACCAGGGAAATGACAGACATTGTAGGGACTGATGCTGACAAAAAACAAATGATATCACTAGGCAATGAGATAAACTGTGCTACCTCCTGGCTAATATACACACAATATTAGTCAGTTTATTATGATGCTCTCAAAATAGTTCAGTGAACATTTGGGAATAAAACAAATAATGTAAATCTAAAACCTATATCACTAATGGCTTTAACACAGAAGCCTAGCAACCATCCAAAGTGTGCTTGATAACCAGGGAAAAAAAATCTTCATTTATGGTATAAGCCTTCAACAAATAAAACAATTGTAAACTATGACATTTTTACCCTGTAATCCTGAATAGGACAAGCTGTTACAACAAATACAAAAAATCTCTTATTCTATGAGCTGTCTGGCAATGTTTAAAAACAGAATCAACAAAGTAACGATTCCTCGTCTTTCCCCTCCATCAGCTTCCCCAGGAGACACTAACTGAATGTTTTGAGTTTTTTGCTAGTGCGTAACTTTGACAGCCCTAATTCGTATATTGATATAAACAGTATTCATTTCATATATCTCATTTAAAAATATATCAGTATACCAATGTATATTGACATAGGACACTTACATCTACTGTTACTGTACCTTGATAACCGATGAAAAGTGACGCCATTTTAGTCAACTTTACCCTGTCTTCTAACACTTTATTTCTCTTCAGTTAGCCTTTTCTGTGTTCCACCTACAGTATATATTTTCCTCTATCCTTCAACATTTTTATTTTTGCTTTTATTTCACTTACCTGCAGTCAATCGTGGTCCTTGAATATTCAATTGAAAACTCCATTGAAATAAGCAAGTCATAAGTTTTAAATTGCACGCCGTTCGTATCGTGATAAAATCTAGTGCCATCCTACCACTGTATATGCTACCTACCCGTTAGTCACAGCAACCATCTCAGTTATCAGATTGACCATCATGGTATCAATGCTTGTGTTCAAGTAACCCAGCCTTTAAATAATTGTTGTATTTTATTATTAGTTATTGTTGTTGATATGTTTGTGTGTAATTTATAAGTTAAACTGTATAATAGGTATGTTTATACACGAAAACCAAATTATATGTGGTATTTGCTACTATAGGTCTTGGAACGTAACCCCACGGATATCGGGGCACTGCTGTACTCAGCCTTGGAGTTGGCTTTGCATTGACAACAGCAAGCTGTAATATAATTATATTTATATTATAATGTAATATTGTTTTATATTTTGGACACCAACACATAATGCAATCTAAGGATCAGTCTTGATGTCAGAGATGTACTTTTTAAAAAATATAGTAACTGACAATATCTTTTGATTGCCTACTTTTTGAAGTTTTTAGTCTGAGATTCTTTAAACTCAATGCCAACACATATCCCTAAAATTTTAAAGAGTTATCAGTGTCTACAAATACTTGATTCATTTTCAGTAAATTCTGAGTAATAAACCTTTAGTTATTTCAACATAAATCACTAACATGTTAAGGCAGGAATCTGTCGCGAACCTGTTGGTCTCCACCACGTTTCCCAACCTGTGGGCCACGGCCCCCTAGTGGGCTGTTAGGGTATTGAAGGTAGGTCAACAAAAAGTTAAGCTAAAACCAGCAGAAAATGGCTTTCAATCTATGGCTTTCAACAGGATCAGTTTAAAAAGACAAAAAAGAAAAACAACAAATGAAACCAATAAAGAGCAAACAGATACATTAAAATGAAAGGCTAGGAGAAAATATTTGGTCCTTGGATTATAACACCAGCCCTGTAATAAGCCATGTATGTTTACAATAAAACAGAACACTACTTTCACCACAGCATTGCAAATACGCAATGAAAGTTGATGTTTGTTTTCAGATTTGACATGTTTGCACATTGGCATTGGTGAATATGTTGCTAATAATAAGGTTGAACCTTTTTTTTCCAGACCAAATATGAGTATTTACATTTGTATACTTGCCGATACCAAGTACCAATATGAGTACTTAAGACAGCATTTATACCACTGAAAATAACAATGGCCTAACCTGGCATAACCAGACCAATACTCAAATGAGAATTTATCTGGAACCCATCAGTTCATTTACAGTTTTCATGTGGTGTAACCAATGGGTAAATTAATCTTAAGAGTTGGTATGTTAAACCTTTTCAAAAACCTGTTATACAAGGCTAACAATTACCATCACAGTGCAAAGAAGTGGAAGAGGTTTTGTTTTAGTCTCAGATTTGCTTAGCTTGTTACAATCGACAAATTTTGTGTAAACGAAGTCTGTGAGATAAAATAGTTCTCCTTCTCAATTTAAATTATAATGCAAAGAACATTTGTTAAAAGATGTGGTATGTACTTTACAACAGAATTATGTTTTCTGAAATGATGCACAAGTATATTGGACTGTGCTTTCAAAGAATCCAATCTGGCTCTCCTTTTTAATGCATACACCACCCTATTGAGGTGAAAACGAAGCTTGGGATTTGAGAGCAGGGTCTATCCAGCATTTTTCGTGAGTTTATGAGCATTGCTCAAGGGCCCAACGAAGATCTCTGACACTGCCGTGAGTCGGATTCAAATTCAATACTAACTAATTAGTACTTATTATGTTCTAATTAGTATGTACTAACTAATTATGTTCTTATGTTCTTACTCTCCTTCACAACGCAGAGTAGGCTATACGAACGAAAGCACGATCACGCCAAGCCACCTGGGCGCTGATCGCTAACTGTTCTTTCTTATTCTTTCGTTTTGATAAGGAGAACTTCGAGAAAAGCAGCAATGACATTGAAAACTGGCAGTAGTGTAGAATTCAACCAATGACATAGTCGGTAGATTTACCCTAATGTGAATGATAATACACAGAAAAATTTAGGGGCATGGTGGTGTCATTTTTTACCACGGGGAGTGACATCCACGTGCATCCCACGACAATTCGAGTCTTGTATGTAAAGCATAGATATCACACACATAGGCGCCGCGTTGGTCACTGCTGTTCATTGGCGCTATGCGTAAATGCAGACGCCATCTTGGTACGGGGTAGTCACTCCTTCTTAATGCACGTCCACCTATAGAAGCAGAGGTTTATCCACAATTATAATCACCATAAATCACCGAATTTTCATTATATTATCAAGTTTGTTACGAATGTGATACTTGATCATGATACTTGATCAAATTAAAAATTGTTTTCATATTTACGGTCTAATGTAGACAGTAAATAGTATTTCTCTTCCAAATTACTATTTTTTATAAGGATATTGTATTTTCATGCTCATTGTAAAAAGACTACCATGGTGTATTTTGTTTATAATTTTTGAATAAACAAATATTTATTCATTTTAAATGTATACAGTGTATAATGTCCTAAAATGAAGTGAAATGCTATTTCCTGTCCATTTATGTAAATAACTATGACACTGGTTACTCCATTAATGTAATTATATGAACCTACTCAATTACACTCGCCAGTATGTTAAATAAGTCGGCAAATATGGGCATAATTGTGTTAATTACTTTTCTGTCCCTCATATTAAACGGTTACGCGACTCATAAACGCATAAATCTAGTTCTGTTCAGCACGTTTATTTGTATAGCTTACCGTCAAGTTTGTTATAGAAAAAGATATTTATAATAATACACAACACTAATAAGTAAAAAAAATATGAATAAATGTACGTTTCACTTAC
>JAODKF010000009.1:8425972-8440283 GCA_026779585.1 Mormyrus proboscirostris
TTATAGAAAAAGATATTTATAATAATACACAACACTAATAAGTAAAAAAAATATGAATAAATGTACGTTTCACTTACTTCAGATCGAGTTAATCACGCCGAGGTGTCGTGGCGCGAATAGCTCGACTGCACGCGACAGAATGGCGTCACCTTCTGCGGTTCTACGGACTCCGTCGGTTCATAAAATAATTGAAAGTGTGCTTTATTCTAACACAATCACGTGTGTAATGCAGACATTTTCATGCAAGCCAGACAATGCTGTACTTAAAATTACCTTTAAAAAGAAAGAGTAATAGATAATATTGACCTGCGAGAAAGCAATGACTAAAAGCCAATTTATATCCAAAAAAACACCACGGCGCCAGAATGCATTAAAATGTCTGCTTAGAGCTGAAACCATGGTATTTATAAAATAGCACAGCAAAAGTAATAAAACAAAAACAATGTCCAATTTGCATTTTATTAGATTTATTAACATCAAGGTGCTTACAATGGCTAACACATCTTTTATTAACTCTGTGCCTGCCGTATTGAAATCAAAGGAACATTAAGTAAATAGTGAATTGTCTGAGATGCTACCGGAACCTACTCGCCTATAGGCCGATCAGCAGCTGTCCTGTGCCTAAGTTTATTGATAACAACAGTAATAGTAAATGCACGTTGTATATATAGGCATAACATAAGTATTCACTAAAAAACTAGTGTAAAATATGCGGTCAGCCTATATCAGTAATTTTAAATTAATTTCAAAAACGTGTCAACTGACTTTACGCAGGCAAGATAAATATCAAATTCCAGACAACCTTTGCCTCCTCAATCCAATGTCCCAGGCCTAAAGCATGTACAGAGGTTTCAGGAGAGAAAACGATTTTGATAAATAAAATACAAGCATCTTCTGAATAAGGAATACAGTTTACATATTTGGCATAAAGTGTGTTTAGGCAGTGAAACAGTGTAACAAACACAATGGTAGATTCAAAACAGCTCACAAAACCTTTGTCAGACCTTTTAAAAACTGCCGTACAAATGTACTTAGAACGCAGCTAATTTAATGCATTGATCACATTTCAGCTTTAAACTCAAGAGATATTCAGATTTGGTTTTAAAAAACCGGCAGAGGGCAGCACTATATCGTGCGTGGGTTTCCTGTCGCGATTAAGACAGCCGATGACCACGGTTTTATATTCCAGATTTCTCCGATATTTCCTTTGTTAGTTTATCCCAATGTCTAATCCTGTCTATAACTATTTACACTGAAAAATGGCTCAGTGTCTTATAACTATAAAACCAGTACAAAAAATAAAATTTAAAAAAGTTAACCCCCACAGGAGCAGCTCTAGTGGACATGGTTAACGAGTGGTTCCTACACGGACAGTTCATCAGTAAGTCGTTCATCGCTTTCGTTGTGCTCACACCAAACAGCCCTAACTTCATTTTCATAAACAGTAAGATTTTTGTATTTAATTGCCCCTCATACAGTCTATACTTGGCACTTGAAATAATATAATCCTTGTTTTTTTTTGGTTTTTTTTTTTTTAAATAATAATAATCTAGACCTACTTCCTTCTATTTATATAACTGAATTGAACTGTTATAGAATACTTCATTAAAAATTAAGAATTTGGAAAGTGGTGGAGCAGATCCTGTTCTTAAGCAATATTACATTAAGAAATCAATTTTTCTGAAAAACTAAATTCACAAATCAACAGGTAGGCAAGGTGTACACCTGGCGAGTGCTGGTAATTTGTTCAATTCTCATAATTATGGCTTTGAATACCACCACAATGGATTTGACATGAATCAATTTAGATGTGATTTAAGTGTAGCCCTTCAGCTTTAATTTCAAGGGGTTTAACAAATTTATAAATTACATCCCCGATCAAAATTAACTGGACAATGACTAATAAGCTGTTTCACAGCCAGGTGTGGGCTGTCCAAATTCTAACTAAATAAACTGTGGTGGATGATTGCAGAATGCTTTCTTTGGTGAAAAAAAGCCCTCTCACAGCATCTAACTTGAAGTTGAACACTCTCTAGGATGTAGGCGCATCATTGCCAAAGTCTGCAATCAAACGAAGACTTCATGAAAGCTTTGTAGAGTTTAAAAAAGTATGGAGATGGGGAAAGAACGGCTGATGACCTAAAGCATACCACGTCATCTGTGAAACAGGGTGAAGGCAGTATTATGGGATAGCACATATGGCTGCCAGTGGAACTGGATCATTAGTATCTACTGATGGTATGACTGCTGACAGAAGCGCCAGGATGAATTTCAAAGCGAATAACACCTTACTATCTGCTCAGATTCAGCAAATGCTGCAAAACTGATAGGGCAGCACTACTCCGTACAGAGGGACGACGACCCGAAGCAGAACACGAAAGTAGCCCAAGAGTTTTTCATGCCAAAGGAGGAGAATACTTTTCAATGGCAGAGTTGATCACCTGACCTCAACCTAACTAAACATCCATTTCACTTGTTGAAGACAAAACTAAAGGCAGAACGAGCAACAAAAAACAAGTAGCTACTGAAAACAGCTGCAGTACAGGTCTGATGAGGCATCACCAAGGAGGAAACCCAGCATTTGCTGATGCCTTTGGGTTCCAGACTTCAGATAGTCATTGACTATAGAGGATTTGCACCCAAGTACTAAAATGATCATTATTTTTACGATATTGTTAGTTTGTCCAACTAATTTTGAGTCCCTGAAAATGGGTGGAGTATATTTCAAAATAGCTTCAATTCCTAAACGCCTCACGAGATTTTTGTTAAACCCCTGGTATTAAAGCTTAAGGTATATACTTCAATCACATCTTGACTGCTTAATTTCAAATTCATCGTGAACATGTACAGAGGAAATTATAAAAATTGTGTCATGGTGCAAATACTTATGGACCAAACTGTATGTACATCGAAATAACTGACAATTTCCTTTGGACCCATAATTAGTGCTGATGAGCAACATTAACTTGATGTAACTGGTGGACATACATGTTAGCAAATCCCACTTTTCACCTGCCTAGCAGAGAACTCCCAGTGCCGATGGTTGGTAAACATGCGACACACTGTAGTACTGTGTAGCACCAGCTCTCCCCAGTGCTGGCGATGGGGCCCTTACATGCGAACACTGCTCAATCAGCCCTGCCGGCCTTTCATACTCTTAACAGCTGCATTTGCCTTTCGTCTCCTCCTTCTGCTCTGCCGTCTTCTCGGTGGTGCTGTGCCCATTTGACCTCACCGTGCCATCTGGGATCCACGACTTGTCCACGCAGCGCTCCATCCTCTTCATGATCAGGTCCAGCAGAACCTCCACGGCCTGAATCACGTTGGTGCCGTTTGCCGCGCTCGTCTCAAAGTAGGGAATTCTGCAGGGAACCGTGGTTACACAAAGAGAAGAGAGAGAAAAACAAAGGATTATTTAAGTCTTATTCACCAAAAAATGTTACTGACTACCTCCTTATCTCCTGAGGAGCATAACAAAAACATAGCAACCAATTAGTCTAAGAAAGTGGAATGACTCTTACTGAGAATAAAGTGTGTTCAGTCCTGCCTTATGAAACCCATGACCAGCTTCAGTGGTGATCAACAAATACTTCACGGATGGGAACAAAGCCTGAGCCTTCCAATCGCCAATCAACACAAAGCCACATCACAATCACTGCGATTTTGCTCATCATCGGTAAGGTGAGGCCCCTCCTCTGGTCTGTTTCAGAGTGCCTGCACTTCAGTGGCAGGTGAGGTTCGGGTAAGGCTGTCTGCCATGAAATTCTGTGATCAGACCTGATATTTGAGTCATACCTAGCCAACTGTGGCAGCTGACCTTTGCTGAACATATGGGGGTGAGGGAGTTTACAAAAGTAGGTCTGGAAGCACAAATTCCTTCATAAGTAAATGTACCACCCATCACACAATATACTCATTTTAATCCCTTATTATGAATTTATTTTAACAGTAAAATGACCTACTATTTACTGTAATATGGAAACGACACAGGAAATGTACAAATAGTAATCATAAACATTTATTTTGGTAAACAGCATAAATCTGAATCAACTGCGGCACTTTATTGCTGGGAAAAACAGGAAAAGTAATGTTTGAAAGGTGCAACCTATCAAGAATCAGGACATGGCGCCTGACATATATTGTGCAAGTAAAGAGAAGAAAGCGACTTCCCTGTGTGATCCGTGTATGAAGTGTACACACACAGAAACTGCCGACCACATTACATTAGATGGATAGCAAATGCTCAGATTTGTGTGAGTTTCGCTTGGCCCCACCTTGGGAACACTCCTCTACGCCCCAGCCCTCTTGAGGGCCACAGGAGGATGCATACCCATACTTGTCTGCTAGCTCCTTGGCCTCCTCTTCTTTCACGGCTCTCTGCTCATCCAGGTCACACTTGTTACCACACAACACAATGTCTGGGTTCTCGCAGTATGCGTGCATCTGTAGCTGACCTGGAAGGTGGAAGAGCAATTCTCATCAGGTTAGGCTGGAGTAGGTGCCCTGTGAAATTCACCTGTCGATGCACTTTCAGTATCATACGGAACACACTAAATCAGTGTTTGCCAAGCCAGTTCATGTTTTTGCTCCCTCCAACCTCCCTGTCAGACAGTCCACATTTTTGCTTCCTACCAAGAGCTGGGAGAAGGCAAAAACATGGACTGTCTGTGGGTCCCTGAGGACCATATTGGGAAACGTTGTACTAAATGATTTTAAGGAGACTTACTCATCCAGTTCCTGACATTGAGAAAGCTTTGTTCATTTGTGAGATCAAACAATAGAAGAAATCCCATGGCATCTCGGAAGAAAGCTGTCGTCAAGCTCCGAAACCTGAGGTCACAAAAAGGTCACTTCTGTTAATGATCTGGCCTCATGTAAGGGTGACATATCAGTGGATGGGTAAGTCACATTGGAAGCTTCGGACATGTCCCATTCGTGCCCCACCTTTCCTGTCCCGCTGTGTCCCACAGCTGAATATGGATTCTTTGGCCTTTTCCCGCTACCCCATCCGGACCGTTGGATTTATATACCTACAGCATGTAGACAGAACAGGATTTGCAGCCAAACCATCCCTTAACACAACCAAGCCTGCATGAGAGAGCTGGAAATTCATCTCAAGAATTTGGACAAATGGAACCCTGCACTTGACCAAAAAGCAAAATAAAAACTTTGCTGGTAGCTGACACTGGGCCTCAGGAATAAACGTGAATGGCGTACATAGCCATGGGCTCCTACACCAGAATTCTTGCTTGGCACATTTGTTAAATATTTATCTTATAGGAGTGTGCAAACCAAACAAAATGCTTGGCACGTTGAGTTTAACGTGGACACTCCTATCGTTCTCCACTGAAAGTTCTCCTCCTTTAATTGAGAATTTACCTGGAGACGCCAGATAACATATTTTCAGGGCGTTTTCAGTAATAATTAACTGTGGGACAACAGATCTTTCTTATGGAGGAGGAGGATTTGAGGAACTTCCACAATTCTATGCCCCCCAATTCAGGATGCTGACTGTCAGTCCAGATTTCCATTAGCTATACACTTGATTGCACTTGTCAGCTAATTATAAAGCATTTTATTTCCTAGCTCTGAAATTCAAGTCGAATAGAACAGAGACAGGAAGTGGTTAGAGGTGCCACTGAAGCTGTTTATAGGTACATTATACATGACTGGTCTATTCCAGAGCTGCACACAGTTAATCGGATTCATCTGAGAGCCACAAGATTTGCTTTATTTCATTACCAAAAGACTGGAAAAGCGTAAAACACTTTCATCGCTACTGCCTCTCAGGTTGATCCATTCAACAGTTTCCCGTATTCAGCAAGTAAATGTCTACTAGCTACATGTATGCCTTGTTGTTTCTATGGAGACTGATGACTCAGATATAAAAATAAAATCTTATCAGTGAAATGCTCTCAGCTGGCTAGATAGCAGTTTTCCGGAAAAGGGTGGGTACGCGCTATTAATTTTTTCCGCCCACAAACAGAATATTAAATACAGACTTGGAGGAGGCAGATAAAAAATGTGATTGATGGTCTGCCGATGCCAAAGATGGGTTAGATAGAAAAATCAGCAGCTGACAGGATAGCAACACCAAGACCAGCAGTCCTACAACTTCAACAACTCTACACTCAAATTGTTCCAAAATATTATAATTTGAATATTGGTAAGAAATACTGCTTCTAAAGTTAAAAATTAATGGAATTTTAGTTCCATTTTGGCAATTTAACATTCCGTTATAGGATGTACCAAACTCAGCAAGCCCATCTCTCACATCATGACATTACCAGGAATTTGACTTACCACCCGCTTTTCTCTGAAATCGATGCCCACTGTGGTGATGAACTTGGAGCTGAACTTGCCATCTGTGTACTGATACAGGAAGCTTGTCTTCCCAACTCCAGAGTCTCCAAGAGCTAGGAACTTGATGAGGTAATCGTAGTCCCCATCAGACATAGTGAGTTCCTATATCTGTCCTGTAAACCACACAAAGGACTCAGCGTTACATCTAAATGGCTAGAGGTTTGGTGGAAACAATGCAGTCATAGTTATTTAAGATATTCACAAGAAAAGCTGACAGCAATTATGATTCTTAGTATCATGTTATCCTGAAATGACTAACAAGGGTCACACTGAATGAAAAGTCAGCTAGACAATTGGAAGCGTGCTGGGGAGATATTCTCGGACAAAGAGAGTAGAGAATAGTGTAAATTCAGTTAAAGGGAAATTCTGATTGTTATAATAGATGTGTGCTGGACATTCGGAGAGCATTTCAGTAAAACAGCAGCTCTTTAAAAGATGACGACAAAATCACTTTCACTTTCTGGCATAGGCTGCCCTCACAGGGTTATGCCATAATTTCCTGTTAACACCAAAACCCAACTTAACATGTTTGTAGTTCAGTAACAGTATTTCAGGCTTATCTTTACAACTATCCATTTCTTTAAAATTACCCATGAATCTATAATTCTCAAAAATTATTTTCCTAGACTGAAATGGTCCCTCCATTGCTCTTTATACTCTGAGATTTATATTACAGATGATGTGACATGTTGTTCAATTTCATTTCAGAACTGTACTATCAAAAACATATACAGTATATTCCTCATCCACCTACTACACATACACATGTAAGTAAATTGAGCTACATGTATAAACATAGAACAGGCTGCTTCAGACTTGCAGAGCTTCAGTATCCATGACTTATCTGTTTGCCTATTTAGGTTGGTATCGCTGATTTGGCCCTTAAAACCCACAACATACCGCAGAATTAAGACACGGCACTGCTGACAGGAAAAAGGGCCACCATGTAAAATCCTCCAGTAATGAAATTAGTACATCTTTTGTCACCAAGGCAGACCTTTGTGTTTGAATTGAATTTAAATTGTCCCCTAAATGGAATTAATCATTATGACTATGTGTCAATTTTTATTTCCCTTGCTAAGACCATCATGTTATATTTTTTTGTGTCAAATGTAAATCATTTTAACAATCAAAATACCTTTTAGATGGGAGTCTGCAAATGGGTAAATCCCTGCATTTTTTGTTTATCATGTGGCACAGCAATTTTCATTTCGCAACTTGTTGTTGATTGTACCATAAGGTACTTGGCGATTTTAAGTCCCGCTGAGCCCGTTTGTGAGGATTAACGCTCAAAAAGGCCAAGACTTACAACTGCAGCGATAGGCTCAGGCAAGCATTCTGTTTGCACCCAATCAGCCAATCAACAAATGCATTTATAAATGTTTAAGACTAGACAAAAAGAATTGGATGCCAGACTGACCAAGTAAACAGGCTTATTTATAAAGTGATTTTCAAAAACACAAGTTCAGTGTGACCCTCAGTGGGAAAGCTAGAAGACTGTCATATGACTGCACTGGGAAAGGCAGAGAAAACAAGTCATACATTCTTTCTCCCTCAGCTGTACTAAACCCCCATCCTCAGCCTTAAGTGGCTTAACGTCCAGAAGAAAAAAAATAGCTCTGTGAGAAATGCAGAGTTACCCTCACCCTGCCCCTGGTCAAATCTCATTGGAAGGAAAGGAAAGGAAAACATGGAGAGATTTGTGTGACAGCCTCACACGGATCCCAACACTTAGCGTCCTGACAGGTTGCAGCCTCAGAATTCTCCTGTAAATCGAATTAGTGGGAATGCTTTGGGAAGTAAAAATGCAGTCTAAGCGTCAAGCTCATTATCTCATTACGGTAAAATCACATGGGGGGCCCTTCAGGGATTAATGAAGAACCACCAAAAACACAGTGCTATTCCAGAAGAGGACTCTTCACAATTACTTGTTTCTACTCTACAGAGGGCGAGACAACGTGCTTCACCCCCCGTTAATGTACATTTCATGTGTTTTAGTCATATAAGGTTAGTGCCATTTCTTCAGTAATATCTCCCATCTTATCTCTTGCTTACAAATTTCCTCCAGTACGTTCTTCTCTAGAAGTGATCTCTCCATCCGAGGCACGTCTTATCTTGGCGTTAAGAAGGAAGAACTAACAGCTGCTGCGGCAAAATGCAGCATGCGGTCAGCAATTGCAAGCAATGCCCTGCAGGAGACCTAGCAGAAGAGGCACAGACACGGAGGGAGGGGGCGGAGTCTGGCTGCTCGCTGGGCTCACATGGTTTTTCTCCCAGCCAGGGAAGGAGACTAATCCCCCTCAGGATCAATTCGTTTAATGTCACTGCATGCATTTTGGATGAATACAAATAGTGAAAAGCAGTGTTACGGCATGTTACACTAACTGAAAATGCTCACATATTGACAGAGCAAAGGGCAGAGGGAGGCAGGCTCATCGTGCTCGGACCGGATGCCGTCCGGCCTGACTGTACCGCCAAACCATGCCGCTTTTCAACATGCATTCCGAGATTAAAGTTTCACAACTTTTTATCTGTTTAAAACACCGCAGCATCAATGAAAAATGTGTAGCATATCAGAGAGGTAACCTCCAGTTTTAGCCTGTACTTTTGTGGCGCCGACCTCATTACACGCTGCACAGTCATGTTTCTCCACCTTCTCTAAATATTTAGACAATTAAATTTCACACTTGCGACACACCCTTTTGCTAAACCTTCCCTCACAAAAATAGACTGCTGGACACAACATGCTGTGGAATTACGCTAAACTTCATACTATTCACCGTAAATTCTTTCCATAACCACAGGTGTTTGTTTATAACATAAAATGTCTTGTTATGTAAAAGCTTACCACTCCGCGATGACACCATGAGAACGCTTCCCAGCCGTAACACCGTGGAGATTCCAGCCCCACCCCTGAAATCGTGCCGGCTTTGGATTCACAGAGGAAATAGCATCCAGGCCACATAAGTAACTTCAAGACGACTAAGGGGAGGGGTCAGCGCCTATCCGTCAGGACCTCTCTCACCCTGTCCACTCAAAGCCATTTAATTTCATCATGTCTCTGCCTCAGAAAAAAAAAAATATTTAAAAAACAGGGACGGATACATTTAGGGAGGTCTGAATCATTTAATTATATGGGGTGCATGATAAGCCAGCTGACACTTTTCTTGGTTTACGTTAACTTGTATAATGGCAGCTAAACCTTCTCATTTCCTTTGTCGCTGGATGGAGAGAAGGCCAGACATCCTCCTCATCCTCATTATCACTCATTAGGCTAGATGTAACTGGGTGTTGTTATTTAGATGAAACAAGACACACAAAACTATGCCAGCAATACGAGCTGGCATACTAGACAGTTAATGGTCTATACATCTGTCATAAACTTTACGGCTACTTTAATACTACGCTATTACAATGACAGTAGACATTTTTTGCCATGATCTAGAGTAGGTATACATAAAGAAGGCTCTAAGATGTCTGAAGGATTAAGGTAAGTTATAAAATCAATATAGCTTCCTACAGGAAGTGATTCTGCAAAGGAAGTCCATCCATTCATCCATCCATCCACTTTCCGCCTCTTATCCAGGGTTGGGTCTAAGCAGGGATGCCCAGACCTCCCTCTCCCCGGCCACCTCCTCCTGCTCCTCTGGAGGAATTCCATGGCGTTCCCAGGCAAGCAGAGAAATAATCTCTCCAGCGTATCCCAAGTCTGCCCTGGGGCCTCCTCCCAATTGGACATGCCCCAAAGCACCTCCCCGGGGAGCCGTCCAGGAGGCGTCCTAGTTCGATGCCCGAACCACCTCAACTGACTCCTTTTGACGTGGAGGAGCAGCACCTCTACTTTGAGCCCCTCCAGAATGTCTGACCAGACACCCTGTGGAGGACACTCATTTTCAGCCGCTTGTATCTGCGAGCTCATTCTTTCGCTCATTGGCCAGAGCTCATGACCGCAGGTGAGGGTAGGAACGCAAATCGACTGGTAAATTGAGAGCTTTGCCTTCTGGCTCAGTTCCCTCTTCACCAAAACGGAACGGCACAATGTCCGCATTACTGCTAACGCTGCACCGATCCGCCTGTCAATCTCCCGCTTCCTTCTTCCCCCCACTTGTGAACAAGACCCCGAGATACTTAAACTCCTCCGCTTGAAGCAGTACCTCATCCCCCATCAGGAGAGGGCAATCCACTCTTTTCCGGTCAAGAACCATGGCCTCAGACTTAGAGGTGCTGATCATCATCCCAGCCAAGGAAGTAAACTTTCTACATGGTCATATCCTTGGAAATGGGTGTCTACTTTTAACACCAAGTGTAATCATTTATGCCAACTGGGATTGAGCTGTAAGAACCATTTAATGCCTGTAAGGGATGCCTTAATCCAGTAATAATTGGACATTATAAAGGACTTCAATTATATGAGCAGCGAACAGAAAGGGGCTCACAATGACTCCCTCCCCCGACTACAAAAGCGATTTGAAAAGCTCTCAGTCAGGGTCTTTCTTTGCAAAGCATTGATTAGCAGACATTAATCCAGCTCCCCACACAAAATACCTCATCTATAAGCATCAGCTGCTTCTCATGTGCTTCCCCTGACTGGTCAGGTGACCTGAGGCGTTTGACAAAAGCCCAGGACCCCATTAGGTAACTGCATCTTACCAACCCTGGCGAAACTGCTGGGCCTTGCAACACAAAACAGCTACTGGAAGCAAAAATATACATTTAACGTTGAAGTAATGTTTGATAACTAACACAATAAACATCATATAGCAGATATAACTCTGAAAGCAGATGCTATAAACTAGGTTATTTACTATATGAATCCCTACTGCCAAGAGAGGTCTTCACTACATGTATTCAGAATGCTGGCTTCTTTTTATGCTAAGGTATGTGCAACAATCTCGCAAACCTAGCTGTCAATTCATCACCAGCTTTAGATAAACCGGTACCTAAGTCAGGCCATCAGCCTATCCGCTTCTGAGAAACTTGTGAGGATTTCACACTGGAAGCGACTTTAACCATGCAATTTGAGAATATTCTGGAAGATTTCGTTACAGGAATTTGTTTCTCAAGAAAAATAAGGGCTTCTTAGGAAAATAAAAACAGGAGAGAGAGAAATTTAAACCTGTTTTTTTAATTAAAACATTAATATGATGTGTGCCGTACAGATAAAAACCTAAAAACCTACTGCTAAAAACCCGAGATGCCAAATTATCTACTGAAGTGGAACAGATGCTGAACATTAACAGACCCCTAGAAGTCTAACTGCTCACCAAGCAACCCAAAAATCGTAATCTTAGGAATGAATAAGTATCTAGGCCTACCTCTTCAAGATTTAGACACAAACAGTGTACTTTGTTTGTACATTGTTGAATATGCTTGATATACTAGCAAATACACAGAAAGGTCTTTAGCTGAATAAAGCAGAAATGCCTGTTTACTTTTGTCCTCATTGTACATCTGGTCATATCCGGGTTACAAACACCTACAAACATATTTCTTTAACATTTTGATAAAATGCAACCACTGACACAGCTGCCATCATTTTAGGAATAATCAATGAATTTAAAGAAAATTAAGGATTTCCATGAAAAGAGCCCACATTTTGCAAACTAGGGAAAATATAAATCTATTTCTTGATGCTAAATAATATTCAGATTTTTGTTATAATAATGATAATATATCATACCTTTAAAGTGGGGTCAACTCGCTAAATATATTATACTACACCGTCAGTACGCGTTTTCAGTTGAAAATACTACCACGACAGAAAAGGTCACCATTCACAATGAACACCAGCCTTCTGATCAAACTTTCAGCTCTCTACTGGCGGGCAGTTCTTATAACTTTAAAATACTACCTCACCATAAACATCTGTTGTCTTTTCCCACAATATCTCTAGAGGGTTACAGAGCTAAACTCTCTGCCAAGAGAAAGGGTGAAGTGCCTGCTTTTATTCAGTATTTTACTCCTTTTACTCACTAACGGAGGGGGATGTCCGTGTATGTCTTGCGAAGCACACCTAGAGTATGGTCTGTATAAGGAAAATGTCCTCAAGGAGTTTTACAGCAAATAAGCCTACTTCAGCATGGCTGCGCATCTAAAGGCCTACAAAACTGTGACCGTTTTGCCATTTATTTTAACTCCTGTGATCTTAGGCCAAAACAAATACTAGTTTCGAACACAGCATCTTTCCGTATCTGTTTGCTGGTCTGTGCATGTGGGACAGATTGGGACACTAAAAGGTGCTGAACTGTTCGCATGTTTATAAAAGACGTCTTAAGAAATGTCAAAAGTTTAGGCTGCAAGTACCGCAGGCTCTCCACCTCTACTGAAATGTGTTACCACCAACAGTTTAAAGCGACTGGGAAAGAGAAAGGCTCATAACACAGACCGCAGTTGGAGCCGAGCAGCCGGGAGCAGCTGTGCGCTTGCGGGGAGCTGCAGAGCGCCCGGTCTGCGCTCGCTGTGCGCACTTCGTTAAAGTCAATAAAGTCGATGGAGTCCTGAATGGCACCTGCCTTAAACTGAAATGTCACAGTCATTATTAAAATAATCGAGACTCTTTGTTCTGGTAATAATATGTATGCAGTAGGTTTTATGCCCAAGTTGACGTTTGTGTTTGCCACCAAGACCATTCACAATTAAAGAAATTAAGGTCTTAAAACATCTTCAGCATAGATTTTATCAGAGGAATGACTAAAAAGTCGTCACACTTTAAATGGAAAGGAAATTAATATTTATATCTCGCTTTATACAATTTTCACAACTTCGCTTCATCTCGCCGGAACGTGAATATGCTGTTCAGATGAACTCCAAACGGTACAGCCACTGTCAAACGCATTTTGGCGTTACATAGCCTGCCTGCAGGGGAACTTAACGGAATAAAGACTAACAAAGTTAAAGAAGCCGCTACTTTGATAGATATAAAGATGTTTTTATTTAATCTGGAAACCTCGTGGAGTGATTACTCATTTAGCTGCTCTTATAAGTCGTTTACGGAACCAGTTTAAGACATGCCTGCTGCACACAGTTACACTCACCTCTGTTGTGAAAAAAGTCAACGATGATACCCGAATCCTCTAGGAATTTAAGGATAGATTAAACTTCCATTCGCTGTTCTGTCCTGCTACCTACTACGTGCCTTTCAAAATGTCCCCTTTGTTCATATACTGTGAGAACAGCTTACAGCCCAGTCAAATGTGAACGCATTTCCCGTTTTGGCAGGCAGAGCCCCTCCTTCACTAACCCAGGATGTGGAGACCTCCCGGGTGAGCTGGAGCGCCGCCCTCGCCGTGACATCGCAGGTCTCCTGGGCTCCTTGTGCATCTGTCCTCACCAGTGGACTTGTGGACACATGCACTACCAAACACAGTTAAGTGTATTCAAACGTGTAAAATGTGTTAACATTTTGTAATACTGCAATTAAACGTTTCAGTCTTTGGGTGATATTCTGTAAAATCGAAGTACACTGCTTTGCCTTCACGAGTGAGCCCTGCGATTTGACCGTGCAAAGATTGGCGTGATAAGGGTTTCTGTATAGTGCCACCCAGAGGCATCTAACAGGAACAAATACGCCCCTCTTGTAATCGCCAACAAAAATGTGTGTGTAAAAATAGCAGCACTCGATCTCTTATGGTGGCGATCTTAAAGTAATATCAAGTTCTTCCAATACCGCCAGTTCCCTCGCAACTGTGAAACTTTGCAGCAGTATAACAGTTTATTCAGCTCACCAGCCATTGCCAAGTTCACTGTGTTTGAGCAGGTTAATTTGCAAAGTGGGTCACAGACTGACCCTCCAGGCCCGGAAGTGGGGAACCATCTACTCAAGTTAGTAATGCCCTCAACATCAAGCTTGCGACGCTAGAAACCATACATCACTTTTCTTATCAAAGAGGAATATTTATGTACGTTGTGAATACATAGGACAGTCTTATTTATATATTAATGTTAAAGT
>JAODKF010000009.1:8440383-8459382 GCA_026779585.1 Mormyrus proboscirostris
TGTGTGTGTGTGTGTGTGTGTGTGTGTGTGTGTGTTCCATGTATTTAAATACATTTTAATAAGCCTACTTTACATTGGGTAAGCATCGCCAAGAAAAGCTCGAAGCTCCTTTGCAGAAAAAAACTTCAGACCAAACAATACTCCGACAACATGACGAAAACATGTAAAACCATCAGCAGATATTTTTTTGGCAATTAGTTTTATCCAATGTGTCTTACTGAAGACAAGACATTTATGAGCATTTGCCTGCAACGTGAATGATGAAATCTTCACACAAGGCATTTAGACAAAACTAAGCGTTCGTGCATCTTCCTACCGATTAGTTCAGAAGGCAGCATATCACTCTAGACTGATCAGGGCACGATCGACCCTATTTTATATCTGATTTACAACTCCCACCACGAAGTAATTATGTCGATAATTAAGTTCTTTGACCACATGCGGCGTTATCAATTAATGGGTAAGTATTTTTTATTTTATTAATGGGTGGGGATTTCGAGTCTTCAAGTGTACAACAGACATTCCTACAACCTGCAAAAAGTCTTGTAGACTAAATAATTTATTTGACCAAGAGGAGCATGATTATATCACAGGATTATGGGTTAATCTTTAATATCTTCTTCTGCTTTGCCCACCACATTCCCGCCGGGGGTTGGCTCAGAGGAGCTGTGCTTCGAGTCAGATGAGTCAAAAATCGGTCTGTATACATAAATGCCACCGACAACCCCGACAATCACTGCCATGGCTATCTGGTGAAAGGGAATGCGCCGACGAAACATTTCCCATGCAAGTCTTCCAGCAGTAAACGTCCACCGATGAAAGAGGATTAATGTTTTGAAAAGATAATCCTGTTGAGAATGAAAATATATTAAAGACAAAAGACCTAACACAAGTTCAATGCACAAGAAGTTCTCAAACTCTGTGGTTGAATTCTGTGTCAGCCACCTTACTTAATGTTTTGATGGAAATATCTAAGCGATTATTTAGTCAGAATTCAGTGAGAAGCGCGAGCAAGTGTAAAATAACATTTTCGGCTATAACACATAATATTTCTGAGGGGTCATTAATAACGTAAAGGGTATTCATCAGCCAACAAGTTTACACTGGCAAACTGTCGCCTAAAACCAATGCCTCAAAGCACATTATACGAGCATTTAAAAAAAAATTTAAAGTCCGATGTGTGTTGGATAGATATTTTTCATTAAGAACAAAATCCTCCTTTTCCATACCTTGCTATTGTTTTATAAGCGCCCCACACACGAGTTCGTTTTTGGGTCATTCGAATATCTGCATAGAGAGGTAAAAAAATGCGCTGATAGTACAGCTTCCGCACATTCGCTACTTATATTTCATGGCGATATGACTGCACATATAAATACATGTATTTTACAAATAAGCGTTACCTACATTAACAATTATTTGTCGCATAACGCTGAACTAGGTCCAATACGATTGTTGAATATAGCAATAGCCTGATGTAATCGCTATATGAAAGTAGAATTTGCGAACAAAAATCAAAGATACTTTTTACTCGGGCTGTGTCGGCATACTATGTCGTCATCCTCCGTCACGACTGAAACACGGAAATGTGAATTGCGTGCTTTTCAATGAGACCCTGTGCAGTACTAATGTGGATCCATGCAGTATGGAAAGGCTCCGGGAACGACTAAGCCGACGGTCAGCCTCTGAGCCTGTCAAACTGAGGAAAAGAAAATCTCATCTCTACAGCAAAGATTGTACAACCGATGTATTTGAGAATGGTAAATATATATACCCCACTGAAAGCCACTATAAGTCACAACTGTGCTAAGCGTGTTCATCAAATATCAGACCTACTTTACAAAAATACAGTCTTACCCGATTTGTCACGTACCTCGAAATATCTGCACTCGATTATATTACACTTTCAACAGCATAATAATAATAATAATAGTAATAAGGATGATAATAATAATCAGAGTTTAGGGTTCATAGTGAAAAAGTATATCGCCTCTCGACGTTATACGTATGTATCACGTATGTATTTATTTTTCAGGATTCGCTATCATTGGTTTCACGGTTGGATTTAGGCTTATAAACTGCTTTCTGGTGCAGAGCAGCTACGTTCCTGATGAATACTGGCAGTCCCTTGAAGTTTCCCATCGCATGGTTTTCGGATATCCTTTCAGCTGCAAACGAAATCCAAGCAAAAATGCAGTATACAGCTTCAAAATAAATAATGTTCACTTGGGTGCTGTACAATTTAGAATTAAAATACTTGATTCTTTTCAAACTACTTCCATTTCTTTCGTAAAATCCTTAAATATCTCACCTATGGTTACCTTACTTGGGAATGGACTGAGAGGATCCGGAGTCACTCTTACCCAGTCCTCATTGCAATACTGTACAAGATGTTACACATTCTGGGCTACGACACCGTTCAACTGCTGGTTAGTTTGTGACTGTCATGCACTTTCATAATTCATGGTGAAGGGAGCTGCAGGCTTTTTCTTATTCCCCAGCCATATGATTTTGGAAACTGCAGGTGTGGTCACCTCGCTTGATACACGCGTTCCTCGCTGCCATGGCTGACGTCAAACTTTATGCTCTTGTCCGAAGACTGGAGCATCGTGATGTTGCCAGATGGACGGTAAGGGACTGTCACGCATTTTCAGGGATGCCGTGTGCCGAGAGTATGGAGACGTCCTACAGAGCGGCAGGGAAACTGTCTGATGTAGCACCACATGGCTTTTGTTTTGTTCCCCATAGTACTTCTGCCAGCTTTCCTCGTGGTTCACGTGGTACTGCTGCACAAGGACTCTGACAAACACCATGGAAACCATCCTCACCACTCTGGCCCTCTGTTATTATCCAGTGCCTGGCTCAAAGTCACACAGCAGGTGCAGTGAGGGAGCACTAATGCTCATTGGCTTCTCTGGAGTTCAGCTCGGTTTAACATTGAAATAGAATTCATATAAAATGTAATTTTTGGGCGTAATAGGAGTTGTTGGTTATATTTAAAATATAATTTAATTTCTTCCAGTTCAAAGTACTTAAGTTTGGTCGCACTGGCAATCCTTGTTCGTCCGACAGCTCTTATTGTGTGGCTGCCCCTGTTGGGATTCCATTTCCTCCAGGAAGATGACAAACTGAAGCTTATAATGAACCATGCACTTCCTATAGGGTATGTAATGTCTCCAGTCCATTCTACCATCATCACTTAATTAGGCTGTCTATTGAATTCAAATGGAAAATTTATTTATTTTCTTTCATTTTCCAGGGCTTTTACACTGGGGTTGTCAACAGCTTTAGACTGCATACTCTATGGCAAGGTAAATATATATGTGTGTGATGTGTACTTATATGCACGTTATTATATAATTTTGACCATTGTGGACTTAATCCCTTCTTACGCCACGCTTGAAAATAAGGCATTCCCAACATCCCATTCATTGCTTCGTTCTCCTTAGTGGACACTGGTCCAGCTGAACTTCCTCAGGTTTAACATCTGGCATAACGTGGCCGAGTTCTACGGCTCTCACCCGTGGCACTGGTACTTCACGCAAGGTTGCCCTGTCGTTCTTGGCCCTCATCTCCTCCTCTTCGTCCACGGTTGCACGCTGACACCAAAAAGATACAGGATCCTACTGGCAGCGGTGATTTGGACAGTCTTAATTTATAGGTATGTGAGGATTTATCTGTATTATATACTATGTATGAAATGTTACAGACTGCTGAAGACCGCTGATAGATGAAATCGCTGTCCTCAATATGGCCCCTTTAAGATATCTTTTGCGATTGTGTTTCCGTCTAGTTTGCTGCCACACAAGGAGTTTCGCTTTGTTTACCCCGTGCTGCCCTTGTGCATGGTGTTTTGTGGTGAGTGCTGAGACGCTGCATTATGCAAAATTACAAAACCACCAATGGAACCAAAACTGCAAGATTTCTTCTCCCACATTCAATGGAAAAAAAACCGCTACTTTTTGAACATCGGTGACCTTCCTGAAAGCATGACAAAGCATCAACCCACTGGGGGTCAAAACTGCTGAGGATATTTGCTCAGTTTCTGCATTTAGTATGTGGATTCATTTGTACTGTATCCTGTGCATTTTTAAGAAGTGCTTATTTTCTCAGTCTCATTGATTAAGCTAATGAAGTGTGCTATGGTGATGGAATGTCAATAAGTTCTAAGCTAACTTTTGATGGAAAAAGGCATTTGTACAGATTTCATAAACATTTTAGTAAGGACACACCATGCTAATCCTCTTTGCATATTAAGCACCATGGTCTTGGCTTCAGGCTTTTCCCTGGCCAGCCTGAAGTCCTGGAGGAGAACAGCAGCAGGTGCCTTGGTGCTAATGAACCTGCTCCCTGCTCTGTACACGGGACTAGTCCATCAGCGTGGAGTGCTAGACGTCATGGGCCACCTCCAGCAGCTGTGTCACACTGCCAGTCCTCACCCAGATGTCCTTTTTCTCATGCCCTGTCACTCAACACCTTTCTACAGGTAATGGGCTTGACACGTCATACTCCAGGTGCCTCCCTAATAAGACGAACGCATGCTTATTTTTCGTGTTCTCTCCCAACATGTAAATATATTCATTGTGAAATTTTAATAGTTCAGTCTGAACTTTGACTCCTTAAAATATCACATGCAGCCACATCCACTGCCCTATCAAAATGCAATTCTTGGAGTGTCCTCCTGACCTCAGTGGAAACAAGAGTTACGTGGATGAGGCGGACTTATTCTATGCCAACCCGAAGCATTGGCTGGAAGTCACTTTTACCCAGCAGGCATTGCTTCCCTCCCACCTCGTGCTGTTTGATGTACTGGAGAAGGTACGGTTTGTTTTTGCGCAATCGTACTAATGCATAGAGTCTGCAACATGTATAGATGGTGATCATTTGTATTTGTGTCTTCTCCTCCAGGAAATCCTTACATTCTTGGAAGTAAATAAATATGTACGACAGAAGGAAGTGTTCCATACCCATATTCCTGATGGTCGGGTCGGAGGACACATCTTTGTTTATGAAAGGACTTTGAACGATGCCTCTGATTAATTATGTAAATCAGCTTGGCATTTACTTCGAGAATAAAACCAAAACCTGCTGTGCGAGCTGTATAATGGGGAGGATTTTTTTGTGTTCTGTTTTTTAAATAGCTGATCTACCTTTAAACAGCTGTCATAAGCTGACTGACATCAAGTCGAATGTAGTGAAACTGTTTACATCCTTTTATTATTGACTGTGTTTTAAATTGTTTCATCTGATCAGTTGTTTGGTTGTTGGAAATATGAAACCTTAGCAGAAGGAGGTCATGAAAATATAAATAAAACAAATAAGCAGACATTTAAAGCTCATGCATGAGCCGCTGGTGGTAGCACAATAAATCATCTTACAAAGTTTCACTGTCACAGGAAAGCCTTGCTTTACTTTTATACACATCTGCTTATTTTCATCCAGACAATGGAAAGAAAACTGCCACAGGATAAACTCAGTTTTATTAGACAACTACGGTCTAGTTTTTTTTCTTCCTAATTGCAATCTAAAGGAAATTCCATCAGCCCAAGGAAGACAAACCACTACTGGAATGTTAAAAATTAATGACAGCACAGAAAAACAACTCCTAAGCCAATAAACGTCAGCTCTGTACTTCCGGATGATTATCTATTTAAAGGGGTGGCAAAAAGAGTACCAGTTCTCACAATATGGTTGGTAAGATAAACTTCTGCTACAACTGATACAAGTGCTTAAAGTTATTTGTACGATGATTAAATTTAAGCTGTTATCCTGTTAAAATCCAAGCAGAGTCAAATGTATATTTCAGATTCTTTTGGTCACAAACCATTCTTTGAATTCTGGGCTATAGTGCTTTAAAACTTAAAGTAAGTTTTGCTCATTTTAGTAGAACGGAAGGAAAATTTACCTGGAAAAAAATGACTGACAGTTCTAATTTGAAGCTAATATTTCAGAATCCTATGTTTTACTCAAATGAAACCTCAACACTCGGGCCAGCCTATTACAATAAATAGTCAAATCTTTTTTCTTTCAGATTGGATTTACACAGTAAAAAATAAGTGCTGTTCACTTACAGAATCTGTAAAGTCTTCCAGTCATTGGCGATTTCAGAGCGTTGCATTGCCAGCCAGACTTCGTCAAAGACGCAAGCATTAACAGGTACTAATTAACCTTCATGTTTTAAAACTAAGGAATTCACAACTATTCCCCACAATGCAAATTAAAACGCATTGATCTCAATGTCAATAATTTACAAAACAATATTGCAACAATTCTACATCGCTGAGTCATGCCACTCGTATGAAACAAAAGACACGTTTCACAATTAGCAAACCAACCCAGTGCTGTCGCACTGCACAGCAAAAGGAGATCAGTCAGCCAGCAATAGGGTTGCATTCCTAAATCCATTTGGAAAGAGAAACTGTGCAAAAATCACAAAACAGGAAGAAATTAAATATCTGCCTCAAACACATCTATAATATGAACTGTAGCAATGACAGAAATTCAAGGAAAAAATGTTTATATAAACTAAGGTTTTTTTTTTTTTTTAATATTTTGGATCAAGTGGCATCGGCCCCAGCTGGATTTTAACGTTTGGCACGTGCCTCTCAGAGCCACGGGCCGACTTGCTCCATTTCCTCTCTGCCGGGGGACGAGGGTGGCTCCGCAGAGGCCTGCGCTGGTACCGGTGCCATGTCTGTCCGTCTTCATTACTTTTTGACACGGGCCTTTCAAGGGGTCTACTGAAAATTTGCAAACAGAGATAATACGCGCACAGATACACATACATGTGTATATACATACGTTTACGCAGGCACATGTATAAACAAACATCATAGCAAAATGTTTCCCCCTTCAGTCTGCCGTGTCTTTTTTTTTTTTAATCTTCACAATTCGTGCAGAGCATTCACTGAATGTGTAGGAATTACTGACTTTCCGACCTATCAACAAACAGAAAAGCATGGTACACTGAGTACGCAGTCATGCAACTGGAAAAGACGCATCACTCGAAGCACATTAGAGAACCCCCCCCTCTCCCGCCAAAAGCATGCAAGAGGGTACCCTTTATCTTTTCTAGATCATTCATCTAGGCCACAATACATTTCATTCCACTTCATTTTTTAAAAAGTCAACCTATTCAAAAATGTTAACCAAAAATAAGAACCATGCGCGCTACACTGTGTAAATTACACTCACCTAGGCCCATACTGTTTTGAATAGGTATCTCCAAAAAAGTGCCTGTAGACATAGTCATCAAGATCTTCAAACACGTCATCGTCATAGCGCTGGTACTCATCCATATCCTCCAGGTAGTCCTCCACACCACTGACGAAGTCTGTGAACAGCATTTGGTCGTGGATAAACACGCCGTTGTGAAAAAAGCGATTGATGAAGCTCTCCAGCTCCCTCCAGTGGTGGAAGTGGTCCACTTCTTGCTGGAGGTAGCTGTGGATCAGCTGGTTGAACTCGTCCGCCCTGATGGGATCCAGAGCCTTGTTGAAGAGGCTCATGGACTCCTGATAAGCACAGTCAAACACACCAGAGCAGCCCTTGGAAGTACTGCTATAATCCTTTTCTTCTGAATCTTGAGCAGCATGGTTTCCTGACTTCCGTGTGTTGGAACCTACTTGAAAAGTATCGACAGTTGATTTTCTTGGGTGTCGATGGAGAGGCTTTTGGGGCCAGGAGTCATCAGAGTTTTTGGACTTGGACTCCTTAGAACATTCCTGTTGCTTCTCAAAATGTTCAGCTTTAGGATCCTTCCTTTCATGGAATCTCCTTTGATGAGGTCGGCGAACCTTGTCGAACATGTGTGTGGCTGAGTCCTTGAAATGACGGAAGGTAGACTTGACGGAGTCAGAGAACTTGCGAAGGTTCTCCTTGACTGCCTCCTTGGCCTTTTTGATCTGCTCCTTGTGGTGGTGCACAAACTCCTTGGTGGAATTCTTCACGGCGTCGAATGTCTCCTTCACCTTGCCCATCACACTGTCCTTGCCCTTCTTCACCCTCTGCTGGTCATCTCCCTTCGCACGCTCCTCCTTGGTCTCGACATACAGCCTCTCCCATAAGTCAGAGCGCTGCTGCTCGAAGCTCAGCTTCTTCTCCAGCTCCAGCAGACGTGTCTGCAGCTCCTCAGTCTCCAAGTCGGCTATACCCCCAGCTCCTGATTTCCTGCTACTCAGCTGATCCACCTCCTCCTTCAGACGGTCAGTCGCCCGACGCTCCTTGTCCAGCTCCCTTCGCAGCATCTGGGCTTCCGCCATCAACGTCTCCTTCTGGCTGAGGAAGCTCCGGATTCGCTGCCTTTCATCCTCCAGGTGACCCTTCAGCCTTCGGTTCTCCGATAGGACGGCGTCGGCCGCCTCTCCCTGCTCTTCCAAGCTCCTGATTTGTGTCCGGAGGTTGCGTAGCTCCTCCTGGAGAGAGGAGACGGACTCTTCCTCGCGTTCCAAGGAGCTTTTCAGCTGCCGATTTTCTGTCGTCAGATGCTTCTCATGAGATGCTACCTCCTCCATCTGCTCCACGGTCTGCTGTAGATGCACGGACAAATCTTCCTTCTGAGCCTAAACCCGGAAATAAGCACATGGGCACATTTACACGGCGTCATGTGACCCACAACATGCCTGTTTGGCCTTTTCGTGAAATGATCGTATCTAAAGCACTTACCCGCAGTTAGATGCGATGCATAACAAGCAAAAAAATTAAACAAAAATGGCAGGACATGGCACATACAATTCAAAAGAAATTGTTCACACAAAACAAACACTGGTGAATTTTGTTGCTGCACCGGAATGCAATTCTGTTTTATATAACACAACATTCTTCTGTTGCTATCATTTTCTTTGTTTACTTGACTGTTTCTGATGAGCTTACTGTTTAATAAGCTACAATATTAACAAGAATTACCTGTAGCTGGGCCTGTTTGAGTCTAAGCTGTTGGTTCTCTTTAGTTATCTTATCCATAATGCCTGTCAGGGACAACAGCATGTCGCTCTTTTCCTCTAGGTCCTCCTGCAGCCGCTGAACCACTTCCTAGATGTGTGGAAACAGCGGCGTGAGGATGGAGAGGCCCCTTTTGCAAACTCAGAGGTTTGCCACTCAGAGACGGACATGACGTTTAGAAGATTGCGAGGGGTTAAATGCAGTTTTGTTTCGCAAAGGAGGCATCAAGAGCAAAGAAATGCTACTCTCTGCTTGGAATTAAGGTGACATGATAGAATTTTCATTTCGAAACTGGCCATCAATTCGAAACTTTTCTTGGTTACTCGAGAAAGCAAAAATTGACTACTTCTAAAGTGACAAAACATCTACCCTGATATCACTATGACTGCAGGTAAACTAATGCAGAGTATAACATACTGCACGTAAAAAAAAAAAAAAAAAAAAAGATTTTCCAAAATGAGTAGAGAGTCATTTCATGTTGTGGAAGGGAAGTTGTTTCTAAGAAAACAACTTTCTCCTTGACAAAGACAGGAGGGTAAAAACTAGAAAAAAAAAAATCAAGAAATCAATAAAGCCGACAGCAAAAAGATAGCGTGATAAACCACAAGGAAGCCTTCAGAGATGCAACTGGAAACACAGGCAAAGTATAATGTCATGCCAAAAGGAGCAAGCATTTCGTCAGCATGTGTCACAACGTTAGTGGCAAACCGAGGCTGTGGAAGTGTTTGAACCGCTTGAGCGGTGGATCTGAGGCGTTTGTGTGAGAACACTGCCCACATTCCTGACCTTGTTCTTCGTGGCGACGTCCTGCTCCGACTGGCACAGACGTGAGTCGCCTCTCATCTCCGACAGCTCGTTCACTCTGAGTTTCTCCACCACCTTCTGTCTCTCCTGAATCTGCACGGTGCCTGTGGAACAGGAAAAAAATAAATAAAATAAAACATTGATGGTCTGCACATCTAAGCTCCATCTAAGAAAATGAAGGAAACTGCAGGCAGTTAAATTAACATTGGGGTAAAAAAAGCCTTGAGATGTATGTGAGAACAACCCAATGAGATCCTACCTAAGTTACTAAGATGCATAAAGCTGTCACACTGCAATGCCACACGGCGCCTGGACTCGGGTCTCCGGCAGCCAACGCCATCATGCCTGACATGAGCTAACGAAGTGTTCTTGACACAGCAGTGACCCATTTGTCACCCACTCTCTCATACTCAAAGCAGCATGCAGAGTCTATGGTCATTCCAAGCCGCTCAATACCCATGCTGAAGGGCTTTGCCATGCGCCACCATGAGCACAGGGCACATCTTCAAGCCCGACTATGGAATGACAGCTCCTGGCCACGTAAAGCTACTGCATGAAACATCCACTTGGCTCTAGTTAAAAGCAAAACAGGCATCATGCATTACCAAGGACTCACCATGCACTGCACTCTCAAGTTTTAAAACATTTAATCACATATTCAATTCACTTTGCCCAAACCACCTCTGAGGACACATTTGACTGACTTTTCCCATCCAGGCAGTTTGACTCAACCCCACTTACTTCATACCTTCAAATTTCCCTGGAAAGCAAAATCAACACAACTTTCTGGGAAATGCCAACTGTGCCAGTTATCAGAGCAAAGAACACGAAAAACCCACTAATTTATTCAGACTGACAGAACTAAACTAAATTTATATTTTGCTGTCCTGTCGACTAACTGGTGCCCCATGTGACACCGGTCCTGATCCCCGTAAAGGCTTTTGGGGGGGGGGGGGGGTTGTGCTTTTAATGCCCACGTGAGGCAAACACATGAATATTTACTCAGATAGAGGATACATCTCCGTATAGATGCCAATACCCCCTTAATTACACATTGACCGCATCGTTACATTGTTCATCTGCACATACAGTACTTTACATTACTGTACTACGTCAAAGGACTCATGTTTGTTAAAATGTATCTATTCAGCTACATAGAAGAACGCAACAGGCGTTAAAAGGGCCAGCTGGCTGCTGGATCGCCGTCTCACCATAGAAGTGCCCGAAGCCCATGCTGATGGCGACGACCAAGGCCAGTAAGATGCACTTGTTGAGGGTGCCACTGACGTGTCCTCGAGGGGCGGGACCAGGCGGCCCCTGTGGCTCCGGCTGCTCGCCGTGCGGCTCTTCCGCCTCTGCCTGGGTGACGGTGGGTCTCCTGGTCCTGCGTCTGCGCAGCGTGGTGCTCGGCTGCGCCTCCGTCTCCGTTTCGCTGCTGCTGGAGTCAGCCGGGGGGGGCGAGGGTGGGAACACTGTGATACAGGGGAGCAGACACACTCAGGCAAGATGCAGGACCCTGGAGTTCCGTTTGCTGTTTCAATCGCAAGAAAAAGATAATTTCTTTCTTAAAGATGCCTCTTCCCCCATTCGCACCTTCATGCTGTCATAATAAAAGATCTCTTCATTCCTAAAAGCATTGCAGTCTCGCCCCGTTGAGTCGCCTAGCAACAGGTCTCCATACCACAATCAGCTACCAATTACAGAAATGCTTTAAAGAGCTCTCACCGCACAACATATTATTCTTATGAATCATTACAGAGAAATATGCATCACTGGCCGGAAAGAGCAAAAGCACGCTGCCCTGTGAGATTCTTTCCAGAGCTGGTATACAAACACAAAACACACCTCACTGCTCCTTCATAATGGCAGTTATGCAGAGCTCAATGCCTGAGAGGCAGGAACAGAGTTACAGTTATCGTAGTAATTCCGGCAGAGCAAGTGCCATTTTTAATCAGGGCAGCCGAACATTGCCTTGAAAGCAGTCCCTGACTGACACCATCTGTGACCTTCACAACCAGGAGTTAAACAGAAATCTGAGGGAACAGATAATGAGGAAGGACCCCAGGCAGAGAAACGCTGGCAAACTGCTTTGCAATATTATCCGACAGCTTCTTACGGCCAAAGGCAACGCACCCATCATCTCTCTGACACCACATGTGATCAGGGATTCCAGAAGCTGACTGGAGAATCACACCGGTGTTACACAACAAAACTGGGACGTAAACAAGGCAGTGCCCATATCAGGTTTGACTGTGGTAAATAAGTAGCCCAACGGAGTGAGCATGCCAGCAAAGCGGGCCGGGATTCATGGTACCATGGTATATTCTAAGTATGGAGAATCAAACAAAGAAATGTGACAAGATTGACTTTGAAACACGTCTACCTAGCTGTCTTCCATTGGCCAAGTCAGAAGAGGTACATTAGAATGACATTAACAGTAAATATGTGTGGGTTCTCCCACCGAACCACTTCCACAACCTTTGGCGTGTTTACCATTCGTCCCGGCCGAGCACGCCCACACAGGCAGACACACAGATCCCATCATGCATGGCGCAGAGGTTCAGAGGCCGCATAAGCAGAGGAGCCTTCAAAAACAGCAGGGCTCCTTATAAAACCCAGGCAGCAAAAGGCCCGCGGGACCGTAACTGCGTCACTAGTGCCGGACACGCCACCGCCGTCCCTCAGAGAGACCTGCCAAACAATCCCATTTCAGGCGTGTCCTGGGTGCCGGAGACCCACTGGAAGTCTCCAAAAACTCTAATTTGTGCTGAAATGCAGAGGAGTGAAGCAATACTTTTGGCTGCCTCATTTCTCCTCTTCTTCCAGCGACCCCCACCCACCCCGTTCCCAGGAGTCACTGAACAAAAGAAACATTCAAAACACAAATATAAAAGACTTCGCTAACCATGTGCTTTAACGTATTTTACAATGCGAATATCGTAGGATTTCTCGCTGCAGTTGGCCGCCTTATCGGTGCCTCGTCGCAGCCGTGACACGCACTCTCAGAGCGGACACAAAGGGCGAGACGGCTCTGCTCACGGCTCTCGGCGGTGCTGAAGGTGTACTGGCTGCTGGAAGGGGTCCCCATGCGCTGCTCCCCGGGGGCCGCAGAGGCGTCCTCCCCCCCGCACTGCTCGGCCGCCGACGGCTCCAGCGTCACGATGTCAGAGTGATCGCTGCCGCTCAGGGTCACCTGCTCGTCCACGGCTGCCTCCCTCACCACCTGAAATGGGGACCCGCCAAGTCCCTTGGTATCTCAGGGTCTACCAAACCCGCTGACAGGTAACACACACAGATGCAGGTTTCATTCTTTACAAGAAAATGCTGCACATGGATTTTGAGACGAGCCAAATGATAATAATAATTATTATTATTACCATCTACCTAGACACATCTTCCATAACTGTCTATATAGTTCAAGGGCGCAATTACTAGTATTATCATTATTATCATCAGATACTAGTACCAGCATCATTAACTTTCCTAGTTATTATTGTACCTCTGAGATGGGTAGACTTTCTTCAAACCCTTCAACTTTCAAAGTGGAATCAAGCGACATCTCAGCAACCTCCTCATCAACCTCTTCAGTGCCCTCAGCTAAAATAAAAAAGGCTGTGATTTTAATCATCATGTTTACAAGGTTTACAAGTTTGGCAGGAAAAACACATGTACCAGCTGTTTATCTGTATTAGGCTCCACGACTTATTTCAATGTAATACCACGATTTAACTCCACTACAAAGTTGATGATACAATGCGGAGAAAAAAACCAGAGATGAGAACATAACAAGAGGCTGCCCTGACCGGCCACTTACCGGAGCACGCGCTCAGCTCCTCCTGCTCCGGGACCGGAACAGACCTGCTCGGATCCGGAGTACCCTCTGAACCACCATCGAGGCCGGCGTCTGCTCCGCCATCCACTGCAGTCTCTGGCCCCAGGGTCTCAATGTCTGAGCCCTGACAATAAAGCAAAAAAACTTCGCAGCCACTCTGGAAAGAATACACCTAACCATGTGCATCACTGGTATAGTTACATACAGTGCTCAGTAATACATGCACAGGTTCCACACATATGCTGTGTGGGTGTCCTCCAGGGAATCTGTTCTCCTCCCTCTGTTCCCTTAACATGTGCTAGGACAATCTGTCATTGGCAATTTGCAGCCAACTTGGCCGATGACTGATTGTGTCTGTGCGTGTGTGTGTGTGTGTGTGTATGAGACCTGCGATGGACTGGCATCCTAAGTAGGCCCCCATCATGTGGCCTACGCGTCCCAAGATAACACCTCAAACTCACACTGAATATGCAGCTGAATAACGGACGTATTGATGTGGTCCGAGTCACATGACTAATTGCAGCATTAACAGAAAAGCAGCGACTGCCTGGCGAATGAAATGAACATCAGGCCTTGGATTTGTTTACTTCTTGAAGGCACCCGGCAAGTGTGATGACTTACGTTAACCACACGCTGCTGCTTCTGCCAACAGCATGGTTATATTACCTCCCTGGGATCTCCGGGAATCAAAGAGGATAAAACAAGGGGGTGAGCTTTGCAACTGGAGACACTCAGAGCTCTAAATCCAGCCCGGTGCACGCTCCATATCTCAGGAGCCCACAAGGCTGTCAAGAGTCCCACAGAGGAGGGAAAGCGACACCACGTCTTAACAGGGTTAGCTGAACTGCAGGACCCCCCCCCCCAACACACAAATGTAACAGAACAGCGAGAAACATCTTTGGCTCTCGCATCCAATCACACGGCTGCATGCACCACCAAAAACCAACTTGCACGATACACAGGATGTGGAGTCTCTCGAGAATGACATCACTAACAGCATAGCTCTGGTATGTCCCCTCAGTCAGACACACAAAGAGTCAGAATAGTAAGGGGGGGGGGGTTAATTCTGCTCCATATACAAACCATCAGGGTCAAGAGGATATATTTTCTTTAACCCCAGGGATCATAATAAGGTAAACGACGTGCATAATTCAGGTAAACACAACCCGCTGGCTGTCCACTGCCTAGGTAATCTGAGCAAGCTGGCGAACCATTAAATTAACATGGAGCCCTAGATGACTGTGGTAGTTACCAACACAGTCACACATCCTGAGCGAAAGAGGCAGCTTCCCTAAGGATAGTACTTATATAGACTGACTCACTTATCTGTACAACGTATCACACAAAGATACTGTAACAATGTCCTCACAGTCCCTCTGGATTTTTTAAATCTACGCAAAAAGGTAAATTGAATTAGAAGTTGCACCAAAACAAATGCTTATTCCAACTCCAGTTACTGCATTAACTGGCATGTTTAAGATTTTTCCATATCACAACATGACATGGACTTCAGCTTTCAGTTCAAATTGCAGTAGGAAGCCTTAAGCACTTAAAGCACTTAAGCAAATACCCATCACTTCCTAACAGCTGAACTTAAGCTGAACAACCCTGGAAATACCTCACTGCATCAGTGGGCCCATATTGTAAATCACCTGCGATAAAAGCATCACTTCAGAAAACATTAATTTCACCGGGCCAGAATGTTGAAGACATGTACACTTTGCAGTTCAGCTGAAATGTCAATCAGAAATTAAACGGTACTATGGGTACTGAATTACACCGTTTATAACATGATTATTGATGCTGTTATATATTCACAAAATGATCTATTATATCAAACAACAACTTATGCCACTGTCCCCAAAACAAAATGTAATCCATTCTAAATGCCAAAGCAAATATGTACACCTTCAACACATCATTTATTTTAAGGGGATAAAATACAAAAAACACCGATAGAACAGTTCTGCGCTTATTTTTCTGGGCAAATGTTAGACTGACACAAAGCAGATTCTGATGAATAATTCTGCTCAAGTAAGTGTTTATTTTATGCTCTATATCAATATTGTTACTGCACTCCATTGCTACATAATGATAATGCCAAAGTCACTGTAAGTTAACTTCACTCTCGTCTGTTAGGGTATCAAGCTATTAAAAACAACACTAATTCAATTAATACGATTTACTCTTAAAAATGTATATCTTCTATTAAATATTAATGCACAATATCAACTTGTGTACAAATTAGCTTTTTTAAAAATGCCATGGGAGGATTAAACGCACTAAACACACAAAAACTGTAAGACTATATAACACAAAGGCAAAAGAAAGATCTTTATAGAAACAAAATGCCTCCACCTTCCAAACGCTTACCTAGTGATATCACAGGACAAACACCATATGGTTACATTGGAAACAATGATAAACAAACATACTATTTTTCCACTCATCTTAAAAAAACATGCCTATTAACAGCAACAGCATCAAGATATAATTATTTACATCACAATATTAATACAAATCTACCAGCCCAGCAGCTTTGCACAGCCTTTGACAACATGCCTCTCAATAGTTATCACTCCAAACCCCTAAGAGGTACCACACGTCAGTAACAAAGTGGGCAGGATCGGTAACAACGAGCGAGAAGGTTTGCGAAGGGCAGGGATCTGCTGGAGGACGCTTGTTCTCCCGCCGTTAGGCTACACCCGAGCTCACCGTGGTTCACCAGCGCAGTGGCTCACCTCGTTGTTTATGATGGTCCAGCCGCAGGAGGACTCGGTGTCGCTTGAGCTCTCTGACATCTTGCCGCCAGCTGTTAATAAAACGTGAAGAGTCCTTTAAACCGTAATCTGACACTACAAAATATGAGTCTTTTGGATTTGCTAGATACTTTCCCTTAATATCAAAATGACTAAGCTGATCTATAATACTAAACCCACATATCATAATCACGTGTCATATGAAGAGCCAAAATATTGTAAAACCCACATCTAATAGATAGTACCAAAAGTAGGCTAGTTTTAATACATTTTAACTGCCAACTGAAATTCAGAAAAAAATATAACCTTTGTATCTTATTAAACAATATAAATTACACTTAAATGTCATTACATATATTCCCGATTTAACGTCACTCATTTCACATTATCTTTTTGGTTTTGTGACGGTCTGTTTTTTGCTGCTTGGTGCAACAAACTAAAGAAAACCAGTATTACATCGGACGAGAACCACGTAGCGCATAGACAAATGCATACGCCTCTGAAATTGATGGAGACCTATTCTGGTGTCCAAAATGGCAAAATGTCAAATGTTTTATTATGAAATAACCATGTCCAGTTGTTTACTGGGAATCCCGCGCCGTTGTTGCGTGGCAGCTCCGGCCTAAGTGTAACATCAGCTCGAAGCTTCTCAATAATAACGCAACTGCAAATAGAAGCTAAACGCACGAAGACTCATGGGGGTGAGCAAATAAGTACGGCACTTAAGACCACATTGGAAATAAACCCAACAGCAGCGCTGTCACGATGCTGCACTGCAGCAAAGCGGGTGCGATTTTATCAGCAGAGAATCATAAGGCTAGCCAGACTAAGGCTAACCACATAGGAAACTTCGTCACCAACCCGAAGACACATATTTGTCTGGAGCCGCCAAGAGGTTACAATGCTTCGAAAATGCCTACCTTGTATTTTAATATATCCAGTGAAGAGTCCGAGGATGAATCAGTGAAATGTACAAAATAAACGAAATTCCCTTAATTAACCAAGGACGGAGCAGCGCCGTCACATCATTACGAACAACAAAACAAGACGGTTCGACAACATAATAAACTGAGAGCGGATGCAGGGATGCAAGGGAAATGTAGTTTTAGTTCGTATCGCTAACTACCAATAAACCCTCACACTTGTTGAGGAAAAACTACATCTCCCATTTATAAATAAAACATAATGCACGGAAAATGGCTTGTGACTTCGCCGTCCAACCAGAAACCGTTGCTAGGGTGAGGTAACCATAACGAAAATCGGGCCTCGAGGCATTTTCTCTCGCACCAGAGTGAGGTAATGTACATGTATGACATATACATGACTTTGTCTTATAAAATAATCAGTTAATTAAATATTCTAAAGCTTCACGAGTCCAAATAACTGTATTAGTATATAAACATCGGTACGTTTATATTATTTTATTATTGTATAAACATAGAATAACGTTCTGTGTATAGTATAAATGTATGTATAGTTTCCATATTGTGTTTTTATAATATGTACGGATAGAATTTTTTTCTTTTCAATAGATGCCATGCAGGTATTTGGTTGCATTTCTAAAACATCGCTGATCTGTAATAATTTTATATTAACGATTGCACCTTTTTTTGTTTGCTGTGATTTCTGTGATCTTACCATCTTGTTTGTTTTTTGTCTCAAGTCCCAAAATACTTCACCAGCGATGTCGCGAGCAGTTCATTCGAGGACAAGTCACAGTGACCTAACGTCGTGTGCAAATCCTGGTAACCCTATATTTTCCTGCATGGTGACAACAGTGCCAACCTCAACATCTGTGGGATTTTCGACCAAACTACAAAACCCTTTCTACAAGACCACATCCAGCGACTACGGAGCCCATCCTCCGGTGTATGAAACGGCACCCTGCACCTACCACCCATTATCACAGCAATTTTCCAGGGATCTCGGAAACTGTGGGATGTATCGCGATAATTCATTTAACACAAGTTTGGATAGTAGCAGGGTGTACGACTGCCCAAATTTACAACACACTCTCTAATAGCCACTAAAGATAGTACTACTACGGCGATCTCCATGTACCGTTTGTTTCTACTCACTAGTTCTTCCGTTGACTGAATTACACATTACATTTAAAATGTATTCCTGTGTTGGATACTATTTAGCATTTTATTATTAACTGTTAGTGTTTAGAACATTTGTGACTGCTTAACATTGCTTATCCGTTACATGTCCATTTTAATGCAACTGGTCATAAGACTGTTTATTTCTTTGTTCAAATATCCCACTTAAGAATGAATAAATAAATAATTATATGGATATCTTTATTGGCAATCAATATGCTGGCAACCAGCTATCTGCACAACAAGTTATACATAGATAGTGGCAGTAGACTGTTTTACACATGCAGAATAATCTCATTTTTATTTCGAGCCCTGTTTACTTATGCATCACACTCAAGCTATTAAAGGACACCTGTGTGAACTGTGAGGCCTACATTTTCTTCTCGGGGTCCAAATAGTCAGGCATACTTCCTTGAATGAACTGTCGGATTTTCTCTGCATCAGACAGAACAGTTTGGTTGTAAGGGTCTATCTTGAGAGCCGCATCATAATCTTGAAGACCTAATAAATTTTCAAGCCAAAAAATAACCAGCTATCAGATATCAGATATGCAAAATAAGTA
>JAODKF010000009.1:8459482-8480034 GCA_026779585.1 Mormyrus proboscirostris
ATATAATTTCCCCACGGGGATTAAAGTTCAATTATATATATATGGCTTTAGAATGTCAAATTCTGGGAATATCTTGTCGTAGGAGAAATGAGAGCAGAGGCTGGTTAACAAGCAGTCCGGTTCAGCCTATCACCCACCATACATATAATACAAACCTTCAGCATAGAGTTCCAGCTCACAGAAAGCCGTTCCCCGCCTCACATAGGCTTTCATCCTTGCGTCCGCATTGTCGGCAACTGCCGGCACCAATAAATCAAGCGCCTGTCAAAAAATGCAGTTTTAAATTGTACTCACACTTATTTATGGTTAAAAGGGGAGCATGCACTCTTTCAAAGAGACCAAGAACTCACTCGAGAGGAATCTTCTATTGCTTTGTGCAGGTTTTTCAATTTAAGGTGGCAAGCAGCTCGGTTTAAATATAGTACAGGAATCTTCCTGTTCAGCTGTATGGCAAGGTTATAGGCATTGACGGCTGCGAGGTAGTCACCAGTCACAAACAATTTGCTAATAAAAAAGAGAGGAGCAAAATAAGCCATAAGCATAATCACGTGCTCATGTAGCGTGGCTCGGCAGTGTCCGCCGTACTCACTTTCCCTTCTCTTTCAGCCAGTCAGGGTTCCGCTCATCTTCCTTCAGGTCATTCAGTTCTGATACATCTGTGCTCTTTTGTGTCCTGGCGTCAGCTTGCTTTTTAAGCCACTGTCAAACACAACCAGATGTAGTGAATGAAAGCTACGAGAAGAGTATCCCTCAACAAACGCTCAACAGTAAAAAGATTCGGCTACTCCAATAGTAGCATTCTGTATTGTGAAAGTTGAAACGTGGCGGTAACATTTTCTTATAATTTGACTGTTCCCGCAACACCTATTAGCAGATTAGTTTTAATCGTAGCAGCGGACCAAAATGGCTATTTATTGGCACCAAATCAAATGCATTACTTCCTCTTCCTCTGGCACTCTGGATTCTCGCAGGGCTGTTGGAAATACTCGTGGGGTGAACTGAATTTTGATAGTGCAGGAGGCCCTCGGAGCAGGCAAGGGTGTCGGGTTTTTCTTGTCATAATCTTTTTGGTCTGCATGATAAAAGAAAATAGACTTTTGTGTACGTAAAGACCTAAAATAAAGATGTCAAATAAAAACATTGTCTGTTTTAACAGATTTTGATAAAGTTATTACATTTAACGATGCCTGTATTTTTCGTAGGCGATAACTGGGATATATGGTTGAGCTGTATCTTCTGCTCTTGTGTCTGTCTTTGCCTATTTTTGCGAGCTTCTTCCTTTTCAGCCTCCCGCTTTTGTTGAAGTTTCCAAGCCTCCAGCTCTGCTGTAGCCCTCTCACGTTCATCTGCTTTTAATTTCTCAATGTTGTTCCTCTGTTCCTCCTCTATCTGAAGCAGTGTAAAATATGTATATTTCATAGTGTTAAATGTGCAAAACAAAAGATGCCAATGGCGTAATTTCACTGCACCTTCATCATCTTCTCCAGCGTGTATTTGTTTTCTTGTTGTTTTCTCTCAGCCCTGGCTTTTGAGTCTGCTGCTGACTTTTCCTGAGCTTTAAGCACAGCTCGCTCTCTGATTGCTTTTAATATCTCTTTGTCAGCTAAGACGAACAGGAAAAAGTATTAATATTGATATGTGTTCAATTTAAAAACATACTGTTTGACATAGGCCATTGTATAACCAAATCGCTCATCAGTAGTGGCGCCGCACCGTCGTCTATTGCAAGTTGTTCCCACATCCTGTCCTCCTTTTTGCGCAACGTCAATACCGCTACACCATTTCCAATCTTTGCGACGCTTGTGTCATCGTCTATGGCTTCAGAGAAAAAGACTTCTAACAGAAAAGGAGGAAAATGTACCTGAAACAAGCGGAAGCATGGTTATGACAAAACATCAGTTGGAGTTGGAAATACATGGTAAAAATATTACATCAACGTTTCGACTTTGCCAGATACACATTGTTGCTGCTGCGAGCTCGAGTGAGTAACTATTACAAACGCAATGGCACTCTACCTTAAGATATTCGTCTGTGGCGAACACATCCACCTTCCTAGGGTTTGCTCCCTTTAGCGGGATAGTTAAGCATATTGAAGACGGCGTCTGAATCCACGAGTAATCCTTAACAAGCAAAGGCATTTTTGTTCATCCAGTTGCCATCAAACATTTAATGAGCGAGTCATAATGTCGGTTGCTATAGACGCCTGAGTGGTTGCTGGGGGCGGAGCGCGTGGCCTTTTTCCGGGGACGAAAACAGCCCTTTCCTCCTTCCGGTTTCTGTAATGATCTTTTCAAAGGGGCATGAAATCATAGGTCGAACACCAAACATCGAAGTATTTTATTAGCTATGATAATTTGATTAAACAACAGCACATGGCTGGCAAAAAAACAAAACGAGCGAAACATTCAAAGGATTTATTCATCATAATACTTCATGCAGAATAGAGCAAAGTTTTGAGAACTTTACACTACATAAGAAGTATTGAATTACCGTAACGTATTTTTGCCCAGTGCTTAATTTACTTGTCATTGCATTCAAATATTTTAACGAACTAGACTGTGACCCTTTGATTTTTTTAAAAAATTCACCATTTCGTAATAATCTGCTGGTCAAACCTCGTAGCACGTAAGTGCTATCAGATTTTGTTATTATCTTTTACAAGCATTTAGGTAATAACAACTGCAGTCATTAGAACTTAAACACTAGATGCGCCTTTGTGATACTTCAGAAAACACTGTCTATACATTTAATAAAAATCACATCACCTTGTATATAACAGAAAAAAAACACTTTAAAATGTTGTACAATTTATGCACATTCAACGCTTGTAATGAGAAAATGTGCACATCCGAATACGTATTTCTTACGAAGCATTTCTCGAACGACAAATCGAACCCTTGCAATTAACAGAAACGCAGCATGTGAAATGCATATCATCACATGTACGTGTACAAAATGCAAAAGACCTGCCGAGTCCACACTGAACCCACGTTACAGTTGTGACCAAACACATTTAAGGCACCTGGTGTCAACAGTCATATAGCTTTAAATGTAGATGTGCATAAGACTATCTTCTATTTTAATATCTATAAATTAGATGGGTGCGGAGAGTGCATTATATTAAAACAACATTTGCAACATTTTGAACAGATTCCACTATACAATAATGGAGCATGTTAGAAATCACCCCCACACAAAACATTATCAGCTAATGACGAAGAGCGTAACAAAAAATGTTAAAGACCTTAAATTCCAAAGAATCCTCTTAAATCTCAACATTCAATTAAGTTCAGCTGGGCTGAACTGAAACTTTATTCTGTCATTTTTATATTCCTTACTACTTCAAGTGAAATCTGATTCAAATGTGTAACATACAAAGAAAACCCTTTTTTGGCATTCACAAATACCATGTAAGGAGAAAAAGAATGTTGTAATAAGTGTTTGATATGTGGTAACAGTACATAAGATAAGTAAACAGTAATATTTAGAAGTTGAAAACATTGTGTGCCTTATACAAAAAAACTAGTCAAATTCAACTGCATTAAAGCTACTTAACCAATAGCCAGACGACAGATCATTACCCACTTCAAACAAAAAAAGAAAAAGTGTAGAATATGCCCGTCCCTGCTGGAAGTTTAACTATCACTATTAGACTGGATGTAGCTGCTAATGTGACCTACACCTGGCGTACCACCATTTAGCTGCAAAACAGCTTCACCACTCCATAATTTATCAGCAATCGTCATTTTAGGAATACCAAAGAACACGGTATGCCTTATTGCACAACCAAACATAGGCAACTTGCTGGTATCTGGCAGGTCAACGTACTATAACTTACTCATATTTATTAAAAATTACTTGCCACAGCTCTTTCAAAAAATATAACAAAGATTTACAGTCTAACTTCTGTGTTAAATGTAAATAATCTAAACAAATCATACTCCACTCCAAATGGTACCAGTCCTATATTATTTTGTTTTTGTTTTAGAATGATGCAAACAGGATTGCATCTTTAAAATGGTCACCTCTCTGTATGTATCTGTGGCCATGAATGACTAATGAAGACTTGGAAAGTTCCAAAAACCTCTGCTCAAGTCTGGAGGCTTTCTGCATAACTATATCACCATCTTTTCTGCAACATTAAAACACTGCACCATCAAACAAAATCACTTTTACAGGAATGACTAGTACAATTTGATAATGTAAAAGGAGAGAAAGATAAACCCTGCAGTCAGAATAGAAGGATCGCGCTCACTGCAGGATGCCACAATATATGCTGAAATTATTATTTATAAATGTGTAAAGAACAATGAAAGGTTAACAGCAAATGCAAAACTGTTTTTAAAACTTTCGGTAACACTTTACTTAAAGCCATGTTTCTAGTAATTTATAAACACATTCATAATGCATTATAATGCATTTATAAAGCATAAACACAGCTATGAATATCAAAAGGCATAACGCATTATAGCCATGTTTATTATGCATTATGAATGCTTTATGAAGCTTCCATCCATGACATTATAGATAACCTTTTTTATTATTTATTAATGTGTTTAGAAATGACTAAAATCATGGCCTTAATTATTGCCAAACTTTCAAAATAATTTCATTCTCTGTATTTTTAGAAATGGTCAGAGGATTGACCAAGCTGACACACACACACACACAAATTCACCGTTATGAAAAGCTATGGAGACCCTCCCTCTCACGCAACAGTAATCCTTACTGTTAACATTACGCCGCTATTCCAGTCGCCGTCATTTCCCGGATAACAGAATTCTCTATTAAGAAGAGCATGTAAGCGGTTATCCATCGCAGGAAAGAACAGCCATAAGAAAAGCAGATTTCATTCAACCAGATCACTGTCTGGCACTTTCAGTATTGTGAAAATGCAAAAACCCTCTAAATAGTAAATGACGACTCTTTAAAAAGAATATAGAAGAATAAATCTGATGCAAAATAAATACAAACACTTTGTTAAATTAGGGGAAGCCGAGACAGTAATTAAATATCAGACGGTAACGAATTGCGTTTAGCTCCTTAGATGTCTGCATAAAAATGGCCATCTATGTTCATTATGCACTACAGAGCCACGATGAAAAAAACCATAAGGGTTTAGTGTAAAATGTTAGGAGACTGGAGACTGATTCCACAGCAAACTATAACAGCAAAAAGAAAGATGTCAGAGATAAAGTCATTCTGACGAGGCTTTAACGGGAGGGACGTTACACTTAGACACTAAGACAAAGCTAGAAGTCAAAACGGAGAGCATCATCAAGGAGAGACAGACTCTAAGAGAGACTCCAAGTGGAATTCCTGACTAAACGAACGAGAATGCGCTCACCACCGGGAAAGAATGCGGGAATAAGAAAAATGAAGCGTTTAGAAAATAAGAGCAAGATAGGCAGGAGGAATTGAAGCAAAAAGGGAAGGAGGGCCAGTCTTCAGTGGGGCCCGATATCCCTAACTAGTGAGCGCAGGCGGCGCGGCGAGGTCCCTGGTCCTCAGGAGCGGTGCCCCCTTGTCCTCCATACAAACGTCACAGCCCCACACGGCCGAGGCCTCTGCCGTCAGCAGGTTGTACGCCGTCTCCGTCATTCCCGTGCAGATCCTGTGGAACCACTTTTGGCACGAGGCTTCGCACATGATGGCTTCCTGGTCATCGTTCACTTCGTTCAGGCAGATCCCACACGGGTAGATGGGGTCTGCGGAGCAGGGGCCCGGCCCGCTGGGTGTTACCACGGTCTTGTTGCCGCCGGTCCCCCCGCTGCCGTGTCGCCTCTGGCCCGCACGGGGGGGCACATCTTTGGGGCCACATGGCTGGGGGGAGTTTTTCAAGGCGTCAGCGCTGGGGGAGATGATGCCGTTGAGCTTATCTACGGCGTGAGGGTGGGCTGGTTCCTGGCAGACGGGAGCATTTCTGCCCTTAGCCTTCGGGTCGGGGGCCGCCTCGTGACAGGGGCTCTCCTCCAAACTAGGGCCCTGCTTCTGGGGGGAGCTGCCGTGAGACGCGCCCCTGCCTGCGGCCTCGCCCAGCTCCTGTTTGGGCACATGATGCTCAGGCTGCTGGTTGCTCTGCTGCAGCGTGAAGCCCGCTCTGGGGTCCACGCAAGTCCGCATGGCCACGTTCACACCAACACTGCCCTCGGGGCCAAATGTGGGGCCGTCGCAATTCGTGCCTCGGTTCAGCATCTGGGGGAGGCCCTGGCTGAAGGCGTCTCCGTGACCGGCTCTGTAGGGCTGACTGCGAGCCAAGGGAACGCCGCTAATAAACCCCGGCTGATTCACGTACGCGGGGCTCTCAGGGTGCGGGTAGCCGAATCCCGGTGCCCTGACTAACCCCATGCCCATCTGGTTCTGAGCAAATGGGTGCAGCTGATTTCGCACCTGGTAAGGGCCCCCGTAAGGAGAGGGGATGCGGGGAGACACGTGGGGGGGCATCCTGTGTGGGGCGTAGCTGCTCAAGCCCGGGTAATGCGAGTGGCCGGGGTATGCGTTTCCGGAAGGCAGTGGCTTGAACGACGGCGCATTGTAGCTGTCGTCAAAGGGGTTGGAAGCCACCAGGTGGTCCGCACTTGGGTTAGGGGGTGGGGCATATTCAGAGAGGGGGGGGAACAAGGCCGGCTGCAGAGGTGGAAAAACATAAGCAGAATCACTGAAAACAGCAAAGAAAAGAATTGCTCATCTCTAATAAAGCCCTAGTATGTCAAAACTTTGCCATCTGCTGTGCACTAACTCCAATTTCAACGAGTAGGGTGTTTACTAGCATGTGATACCTTTAAATTTTTAATATGCGCTGAATGTACATCAGGGAAAAAAAAGATAAGAAAAAGGAGTTACCTCTCTCTACTCTGATATTTGCAAATACTGAAACGCTAGAAATGCAAGGTGCATCACAGCAAACAGTAAACTCAGTTGCAGCTACCTGAGTGTTTGACTTGCGCTTTTTCTTATCTGGGCTCGCCAGTAGTGCACCCGGCCCTGCTAAACCATCCAGCCCACCGTCTCCACCTGCAAAATCATATCCCAACGCATGTTAGAGATCCAGCCCGCAAGCGCCGCCAACTGCAACACCTTCCCCGGCGAACAACGCAGTCCTATGCCGCCGAGCATCCGTGTTTGGCGTAGCGCTGAAATATGCAACATCTGCCCGATCTCATAAAAATATCATCGAAGCCATTTAAGACGAGCTTATTATTAGATTGGCGACCATTAAATCGACCGGTTTGTTCCGACCAAACGGTGGTAAACTTTGTTTTCCAAGTTCGGCCCAAATTTATATTTATAAATTCGGCAGGGCGACAGTGTTAACTTTATGAACTACAGTCCGATTCCAGAACAGCGCAATTCGATCATTTTAATCAAAAGCTTCGAAATACAAAACATGAGTAATAACTTTTCTATTGAAAATCTGCCTCCTTCGGTTATTCGTCACGGAGTTAATATCGATCCAAAACAGTATTTCATTGCATAAACTCGACGAACGGCACAAAAAAATAAACTCTCAATACGTTTGACGCAATTACACTGCAACTGTAACAACACTTCCGACTGGGAAAAAGGCTCAACTTGTAGCCTCCCGCCCGCAAATTTACTTTAATTACAGCTACCGACGGCTATAAAAACGTCAAGAAGCCGCAGTAAAAGTTCACGGCACTTTCCAGCGCCAGTGCGCACATTCCGGTGTGAAAAACAAGGCAGACCGCTTCGGTGCGGCCAGATAGCTAAACGCACCCGAGGCACTGCGTGCACCGTCCCCCCTTCCCGAGCCCCCTAAAGCCCGCTGCGGCGCGGCTCCATCCATTTACAGAGTTTCATTCAATTCTTCAAAGGCCTCGATGTAGGCCGACGAGCTCCTTCGCGGTCGTAATTACGGCCGGGACTTGCGTACGAACCTACCGTACCCCCCAGACACCGACACGGCGACGCACCAGCGATCGGAAAAAAGAACAGAAGGAGGAGGGAGGGGGAATGAAAGGGGAAAAATACCTCTGTTTCTTTTGAGAGACAGCGCGTCTTTATCCTGCTCTGTTGACATCACGGAGTCCCTTGCATGACTCGAGGGGGGGGGGGGAGGTTGTGTGTGCTGTTATTGCATTAAACTCGTCGGCTGGAGGGTAAAGTGCGCCTGTCTTCACCCTCCGCGGTGATCGCGTGTGGAGGGGAAGCGGCAAAGGACTCGCAAAGTTTGGGAGGAGCGGACGGATTGAACTGGGCGATATAAAGCGGCACGTGGCGCAAGCGGCGGGGAGCCGGACTAGCGGAGGGCCGCGTATCTCCGGGGCGAAGGGCCGACGCCGCTAAAGCGCCGCAATCTGCCCGCCCACCCAGAATGGTTATTAATGTGACGAGGTGGAAACCCCTGCACATTAGCGTGTGAGTGTGTCTGCGACGCCTCGTCTGATGTAGCGCCGCACTCAGACGCCGCGATGAGCCGCTGATGTAACGCTGCGACCGCAGGCTGCCCCTCTCTTCTCCCGGCTGCCTCTGATCCTTTTTCTGTTGCTGAAACGTTTGATCCCGAGTTTGAGTTTTTTTCTTCACTGTCGAGGGCGTCTGTTGTTCGGGACGTCTGGAAATGGTGAGAAAAGGATTGCTTTAAGTCTTTTGTATTATCGAAAGTGGACTAGATGTGTATTAAAAAAAAATCATGCACCTGCACAAAATACTCAGAGTTTCGTTTTATAATTTGCCGTACTCCTACTCATCGTTTTGTAACTATTGGGACAGTTCTACCACTTATATAGGCTAAGTGATACAGTGGGCCCTTGAATTACGAATTCATTTAATTCGCGAGGGCTAGTTGTAACTCAAGTTGGTCATAAGTCAAGACTTTCTTCCCATAAAAAATAATGGAAATACTCATAATGTGTTCCTAATCTCCCACAACACTCCTTACCTAACCTCTTCATAATAAAAAAGACTTGTATAATGAGTGCAATTTACCAGAAACGTCAACAATTTTTGTAATGTACTCACAAAAAGTTATAAAATATGCCTAGCCTACCAGAAACAACAATTTTTATTGTACTCATATATTATTGTACTCAACATACTGTACTCACCATTCAAGTTGACATCTTTAGCTTGCAGGACGGGAAGAGAGGGGATGAAATGGAAGTTGGAAGGAGAGCTGACATTGTCGAGATGGTGGATTTCGACACGCTGTACATATTAGCGAGATCGGTCACACGAACGAACTAACGTTAATAATAATGAATAGTAATGATACTAATAAAGCGATGGGGTTTTGCACCAAAGGTACAGTTTTTCTTCAGTGGTACCTCTGGAGGTCAGCCTCCATCTGAACCACCGACTGCCGTCTGTCCGTCCTGCTGTTTCTCCTCCATCTCCTGCGCTCTGCACTCAGATCGGGTGGTTACAGACCAGCCCGAACAGGGACCCCTAACAAGGCAAACATAATACAGAATCAGGTTTTAATCGCTATTACACTATTATACTAACAAGGCAAACAATACATAATACAGAATCAGGTTTTAATCGCTATTTCACAGAATTATTTAGAGCTGCATCCAGAGGCATTGCTTTGGTCCCAATAAGGCATATCATATTTGGCCCCCCGTCCACACCAATTTAGTTATTTTCCAAATTTCCTATGCCCCCTGTCACTCAGGAACCTCTTGGAATTGCCTTACAGCGCCCCTGGTAGCACCACTATCTAATGCAGCCAGGTTTAATGCTCTGGTGCTGAAGAATGCCCAGAAGAGGAACATTGACCTCGAGCTCCGGCAGGCCTTATCTGTCATTCATCACACAGATGGAAATTCTACTTTTTACAGAAGTCAAACGCACTGCTACAAAATTTGGTATCACTGAATATGTTGCATGGATTTTTTAATTGGTTGACTGTCGGTATGCATGTAACAGCAGTGGTTTGAGTGTTAAGTATTGTTCTGACTCTTGTATTGGCTAGTAATTTATAGCGTATCCATTTATACATATTAATATATTTATATATTGTCATTGTCCAAAAGTGAATGTCTCAGGTAAGCACTTTATCACAAATTAAAAACTTATCTTATCTGCCAGTTGAGAAAATTGGTATTTCTTCCCCATCAGCACAGCAAATTTACTCTTTGAATACACCTCCTTGTAGAATAAATGCAGATTAAAAGTGTATCCATTTACGCAGACAAATGGCATATACAACTGGTGTGAAATCTTACCTGCTCTTTCAAACACAAAATCCATTCATCCATGTTCAGGGGCAGATTCAGCAAGCCCAGCATTTTATTGGGGCCCCTGAATATGAAACATGATATTTTATAAGCTCAGCAAATTTTATCCTGCCCACTCGGTAAATTCTATCTACCGTAGGGAACTGATATTTCTTCAGGTCGCAAAGAGGCACTCCAAGGTGACATTACATCAGTACGCTCATGCGCGTGTCCATCTTCCAACTACTCTAATGATTCTTTACATGCTTACGTACATAAACATTTACACAATGATGAATGTGAAATTTGCATGATAAGAATCTATCTCTAAATGACTCGATGTTTTCAAGGCACCACTGTGCTTTATTAGTGCAGTTGTCTCTGATTCGGCCCTTAATGGTGAAACGTCATTTTGTTGTAGTGCAGCTTATTACAGCAGAGGGCGCTGCTCTCTACATTACATAATCAGCCTTTGTCAGGTAATGAAGCTGCATTTCCCATCTGAACTTGCGTTCGGTCGGCTGCTAGAACACGTCGTGCGCTTCAAGATTGCTGCGCTGCTGTAGGTACAAGGCGGGCAGTAAACCAGTAATGGATAGTGAATATATGCTGGAAATTAAGTTTAAAAGCAGGAGCAGAATAGAAATGAAGCCATGAATAATGGATTGTGTGGAACAAATATTTCTAGAAAACAATTCAAGGCAGAGTTATGAATTTTGAGTTCCTGGTACCAATGATTCTTACACTACCAGGAGGAAAAGGTCAGTGCTAAGAGAACTTTTAAAATGAAAAGTAGAATTTTAATATATATTTAAAAAAAAACTTTATGATTATCTCTGCAAAAGAAACAAGTGAATGTTTTTATTACTGTCGAATATATGTATGTAATTTCACAACACACTGTGGACTTCTAAATTCTAAAGGATGATTGTGGACGGGCACAGCAGCAGTGTTCAGTGTTCAGCACCACCAAAAGCATGGATTTTGACCACAAAGTCACTACACTGACTCGGAGCCCCAGAGAGCACAAACTCACCCCTGGATGGGCAAAACATTCAAACAACATAGGACAAGAAATCTCATGACAAAAGAAAAATGCACTAAACCCCAAATCAAAAATCATTTAAAAACAAAAAACAAAAACAAGCTCTTTGCTCAATCCATAAAAAATCACAAAAACCCACTGCATCTTTCATGAAAAATTTTATTTAATCTAAGCAATTGATTATTTTCACAATTTATCTGAGCTTACAAAATCATTTTTTGGCATTTAGGTATATTTGTATAGCATTTTTGGCATAAGCATTTATGTTGTAGCAGAGACAAGAATCTTGGACACTGAGAAAAATATAAATGTTATGAATAGATAAAGCAGTAATACGCAAAATAATAAGTACAAGACATACATTCAACACTGGAGGCTCAGGCCCGCCCTCCTCTAGCAGTGGTGGGGGGCTGCAGACCCCCTGAGCTTAACTGTATTTGCTGCCCACAGCCCCACACAACGGCCGGGTCGGTGCTGAACGTCCAGCGGCTGCCGTGCGTCACCCAGCCAGGCCGAGACTCCAGTCCAGTCCCTTTCACATTCAGAAAAGAACAAGCTTAACAACGTAACTGAATATTCCTAATAATGCTGAAAAAATGCACAGGATAAGGTCCAAACCGGTCCATCTCCTGTATAGCACCAGCTGTCGTGGAGTGTTCGATCCCTTAATGCTCTGCGAAACCCAGAGCTGGGATCTTGCTACAAACACTCACAATACATTCTTGGACATTCATTATACATAAGAACTCTACAACTGTAACAGAGGTATTCCTTTACATTTATGGTTTGAAATGTTGCAGAAAATGTTAATTTCACAGCAAGAATAAAAGCAAAGGAGTATCTTTGCTAGGCCTGCAGAGTCTCAAGTTGAGAGGTTACTTGGAAATTGCCTGAATAAAAATTACAATTTTCTGAAACCATTTCAGAGCTGGATTCCAGTCACTGAATAGTAACAAGATGTTCAAATTACACAAGGGGGACAGAAAAATCCAGATCACATGATAATGACAGAGTAACAGCTTCCCAAGTTAATGCTCTTATACAACATTTTAAAAGACAGTTGCACTTTAAAAAATATTTAGGCATCTCAAGGCAAAACCTAAATTCAGTTGCTGCTTTTTCTCCTGAACACTGGGGAGTATATTTTGCCCCTTTATGTAATAGAGTAAAATGCATTTCTCCTCCAGTGAGAAATGATAAAATATACCACTATAGAAATATCTGCTTCTGTTTGCATAAATGTTTTACAAATAAATGTTTTAAAAGCACTGATGGTGAACCACTTCCATCTTGGCTTGTGGTTTTAAAGACACCTGATATTAAGGATAAAAACAAACAAGGGAAAAAAAAACATTTAAACATCATGCAAAGATAGGAGCATGTTGCTTTCTAGGTGATTTGCAATGGTAACCGAAAAATCTTTGGTATATATTCTTTGCACTCCAAATAAAACAAAAATGATTGTGTCACTTCAACGCCCAATCCTTAGAGTCTCATCAACAAAAATATTATCGTAACATCATCTTGGGAAGTACTGTAGCTAAATCAGTACTTGGATTGTTGGATAATACTTAGGCGATGAACATCATAAGAACTTTCCCATGAGATTGAACCCCCCCGATCCCTCAATGTTATGCACTAAGGAAGGGGAACTTGAGTTTGAGAAGGCGTTTTTCTACTTTATATACAGCATGTCCACTGTGGAAAGCTGCACTGACCATCTCTGATCCACCACTTTATCCCCAGGACCAGTACAGTCAACCGAAATCAACCGAGGAGGCAAAAATTCTTTGGGGAAACGCGTCGATTACCGCTGCGTACAAGCTAAAACTTCTACAACTCAAAAAAATCACAAGCTGAAAGTTAACTACGAAACTAAACATTTGTACTCAGTAGTACAAAGCAGCCAGCAAAAATATATCTTTGAAGATTAAAGGGTTTTTTTGGTGAATAGTTCATTTCATTGGTTCTTCAACACTTTCTCTACCTATCTCCCTCTCGCATGTCTTAAAAAGGTCCACACTCAGTTAAATGACTTTGGTATTCACGACTTATTCCATCCCTGACATCTGGAGGACCTTTTTCAGCATTAAGGCCATTTTTAAAGCTTTTAAAAGTTTGTTGTACTGTGCATAACAGCACAAACATTTTTTGGTTAATTCTTATGTCCCTTCACTAAGGAATTTCACAAAACAAACCCACAAATTAAAAACTGGCACAGAACAAATCTCTACAGAAAAGGTTCTACATGAAAATGAAAAAACTCTGCAGCCAAGAGTGACAAGGTCATCCCGAGGCCGTGAGCCATTACTGGCACTAAATTCTAGAGACACATTTATATAGATCTATAGCAACTAAAACCCTACAACAAACTAAATTGTAACAATATACCCTGTGAGTTAATCATGTGCCAACGAGCAACACGCAACTATTAAAACATACTAAACCTTGTTCCCTGAGTTAAGGAAAAGAACACTGAAACAATGCCTTAAAGGAGGTAGTATAAAACAGAAATTGTAAGGTCAACAGCATTAATATAACAAGAACAAACATTCAAATTATATGCCTAGGTTCTACTGCAGACGAAATGTTGTCACATAATGCTTCATGAAACAGAAGCCAATGTATCTAGATTTCTCCACGTTGAAATGTCGATATGAATCACTGCATATGGCAAAAACAGTCATAAGGGGTTTTAACTCCACAAATGACTTTGTTCTATATTAATTAATCAGAGACAAGTCTGCCACAGAGCAAACAGAGCTGCCAAGACAACTAGCTATCTATGAGTACAATGTTCAGAAGTGCATACGGTTACTACAATTTTACAAGCAGCCATGTTGATGCATACCAAGTGTCACTACATGTTTTTTTTTTCTTTTCCTAACTTCGGATGTCCTTGTATCTGTAGTGAAGGCAGAAATCCCAGGCTTTAAGTGAAGTGCTGTTTCCTTACAATAACTTACTTCAGAACCAAAGACAGACAGACAAACAGACTCCGACAAACACAAAGTATTGCTATAAGTTTGAACCTCTTGCTATGGAAATGAAATACCCAGTTTATATAATTCATGAAAGTAGTTAAATAATACATTTTTGGAGTTTACCGTGAGGCAAACTGAGGTAGATAATAAGCTAAGACTGGCCGGCCACCCTCTCAGCTCCAGTGATACACTCTCTTAAATATAAGTCAAAAATGTGACAGTCCTAGTTCACATTTTTGACAATCTTTGGAAACATTCACGGTGGGTGAGATTTTCTTGAACAGACACACATTTAAAATAAAGAATAATACAAAAATAAAAAACACATTCACAAAAAGACCCTGAATAAAATCTTGAGAAAAAACAACATTCTTCCATGGATCTTTCATTCCCGCTCTCCTGCTCACAGTCCTTCAGAGCAGTAGTGGGGTTGGGTGGGTTGGGGGTGGGGTTTGGGGATTTCCAACCCCTATAGAGGGAGCGACTGGGGGGAACCTGGGGTCCCGCCTCGAGGAAGGTTGATGGTCTCCACAGAGCACCCCATTTCCACCACCAGGTGTGTCGGCTCCCCCCCAGAGACCTGGCCCTCCCCCAGGTCTCCTCCAGGCTCCACGCCCAAGGGCGACGGCTGAGAGCCCGAGGACAGGTTGGTCATCTCAGTTTCGTCGTGCGAGTAGCGCCCCGAGTCGCCCGTCTCGTGGCTTCCTTCGCTGTTCTGGGAGCCCTCGGTGTCCTGTGGGGATCTCAGAAGGACCTGGAGCGGGGATTCCGGGTGAGGTGAAGAGGGAGCCTCTTCGTTGTACCTGAGGATAGTCATGCCTGGCTGGTAGGAACACATTCTCCTTTGGACCTAGATGAGGTACAAGACACCATAATCAGTGACGTCCAGAGTACGTCAGTTGTGCAGATTGTAAGGATCTAGCCCCCGCTGCAGTAAGCCTGAGGCACTTGGCCTTAAACTACAACTTTGTGGAACACAACAAATATAATTAGGTACTTGGAGAAACCACATAAAAGGAATACTGAAAAATGGCGAGAATTATCAAACGAAGAATGCACAGACGCCTACTGTATCTACATGAATTTTTACACATTTATTAAAAGACTGGATTGGAATCAACAAATATAAATACTGAATGGACTGGATTGGGGTACCAAAGAAATGGATTGGGACATTGATAGTTAAGATCATAGCCAAGAAGGCCAAAAAGATCCAAAAGTAAAGGTGCTTCTAAAGTATAAGATTTGATGAAATGGACAACCTGAGCTCTTACTGTGTTTAATGAATTTAAGAGGAACACTCTAAATTGCCTTACCTGCCCTCTCCCGATGTTCAGCTTCTTCTCCTTACCAAAGAACAGCCACTTCTTACTTTGGCTTTTGGGGTTGACCGGGCCGGAACTATTGATTATTAGATCTGACCCACCCTAAAACACAACACAAAAGCTCGCATCTGTATGCGTTTATGTATTTATGAAGCACATCCTAAAACATAACATTTCCACCCGTCAACGCAGTACCTTTGCATCCAGAAAATGTCTGCCTGTCACCGGAGTGGAGGCCTCGAGGTTCTGCGCCTGCTGATCGTGGGCCGGAGGGGATATCCCACGCTCAGCCTGATTGCTCCTTTGTCTAACTATTTTAGTAGCTGAAGGGTTTCTGTGAAAATAAAGGAGGAACAATTACCAATAGTTATAATAAATGGGCATGAAATTAAATTGGTCAGATACTAATGACAGCTGTTTCTTTTTAGCTCTCCCAACCCTAAAATCTGTGCTGGAACATGTAAGTCTACATAACCTTCTGTGAACGTAGACAAAGCTCCTGTTTCTGCAAACACAGGTGTCTTACCTTGCTTTGCCTCTATAGACAAGGATCAAGACACAAATGATGATGCAGGCCAGTGCAATGGACACTCCCACTATGATGCCGGTCATGGATTTCTCATCCAGCTGGTAGAAGCCATCGGAGAACTCTGCAAGTTTTAAGCATATGCAAAACCCATTAACAAGGCCAGTAAACATGACAGCCTAAGAGAGAACGGATTCGGAAAACTGCAGACATGTGAACATCGAGTGAGGAAACGCTGCCCGGACCTTCAGCTTCTGTTGAGCTGTCAAGGCGCTTCGAGTTGTAACCCAACGAGGAACCTGCAGGCAGAACCGGCAGCTCCACGGTGCTGGAAAAGGGCCCTTCTCCCATCTGATTAGACGCGGAAATTTTCACCAGGTAGATGTTCCCAGGCTCAAGATTCTCCAGCAGTGCCATGGTGGTACTCCCTGCAAGAAAGAACCATGTTTCTAACCATGTTCGCTGGCAGTTTTTGGAGATCGTCAGCAAAAGGAGATAAATCAGTGTAGATGTATGCACTAGAGCCAAAATTGTGGTAACACGTCCAATTTTCAAAGATTGCAGAACTTAATTCAACTGTCTCTCCAGCGACATCTTAGTTGTCCAATGTATGATATTTGTAACATTATTTGTTTATTAGCATTACTGCCAATATTCGTGTAGTAATTTTTAAAGCGGTGGCAAAAATGTTGTTGTTTCCTCAATTTTCGTCACTAGCGAATGCACGCAGTACACTAAAGAGCCGAGGTATGCAACAGTGTTTCCTTAAAGTCCTGAGTATACAAGTGTATACCACTCGATTGTAAGAGTACAAGTCGTGCAGTGTGAACTTAGCATAACGGACAGCGTTGTGTTTGGGACAAGACTCCAATGAGAGGTATGTTCAGTGACCAAACATGGTTTCTGAATGTCTCCCCATGGATCCTCCGTCCCTTTTTCCCATGAACAAAAGTATTTATGATACACTGAGGGGGATGAAAAAAAATCCATAAAAATCTCAGGCCTCTGAAGGACCTACAGGAGAAAACAGCCAAAGAACGAGCCACAAAAACGTCAAGTCCTGCTGCCCTTTGCCCACATAACACCACAGCAGTAACTGTCTGGGCATCAGTCATGATTTAGAGCGGATGAGGGCAGGGGGGTGAACGGCTTCATTTTGGAGCCTCCCCCCGGTGGCTAGACGCAAACAGTGCACGCACTGCATTTCCGGGGGCCATCTGCAATTGATTACACTTGAAGATCTAAACCTACAGCACCCCTGTAGACTGAGATGGGCAGGGGCTCGACCCCAACCCTCCTGTCCGTAAGGTCACCGCTTTATCCACGACTTTAACTCGCTATATGTTCTAATAAAGCATGTGTCACACAGATCATTTTTAGTGGTTTTGAAAATAAAACATTCTGTCAAACGTGCTTCTATCTATTCATTGATAAAGCAACTTGGAGTCATTATCTAGTTTGAAACAGAAATCGGTATAGACCAATGGTATACAAAGGAAGGGATTACAGAATGAAATGAGATATTGATTTCCAATGGAAACTGGGCCATGGAGAAGAGCCAAGTCGTTAAGGCTCCCTGGTGTGAGGGTGGAGTTAAGCAGGTGGAGGCGTGGCTTCTCACCTTCCTTGTGAAGCACCTGCCACTCGCCGGCGACCCAGGCCTTGCGCGAGGCGTAAAGGATGGTGTAACGCGTCACAACCACATTGCGCTCCTCCGGCGGTTTCCAGGACACCAGTGCCATGCCGTCTTCGATCAGGGTGGCCTTCAGCGCAGACGGAGGCTGGATGGGGACTGGAATGGAGAAGCGTTGCAGTCAGGAAGATGACTGGATGTTATGTTACCAAGGCAACCCTGATTGGGATAAACAGGATGGATGGATGGTAACAACAAAGCGTGTTTGGCTTACCACTAGGAAGAGTGGTTTGGTAAACAACAGGACTCCATGGGCTGGAGAGCTGGTCAACATGCAGGCGCACAGCAAACTCGTACCGCGTGTTCGGCTCCAGGTCCGACACCTGCAGACTCTGATTGGCGCTGCACGAGAATGAAAGGACAGCATTTCTGCACTGAAGCGCCTGCAGCCAATGGCACAGGGGGCGGTTGGCGTGGGAGAGGCCGGACGTAGAGCACTTACGTCTGCAGGTACAGCACCAGCGAGGCGTTCTGGAGGCCCACCGCATTGCAGCGCACGGTGTAGTTGACAGCCTGGCCCGTGGTGAAGGCGGGGCGGCCCCAGTGCAGGTACACCGAGGTGGAGCTGTTGGTCTGGGCGTATATGTGGTGGGGGGGCGGCGGAGGGGGCACCAAGCGATCCCTCACCGCTGGTAGAGCATTAGAGCAAGGCGTCAGCGCTCAGGTAAACGTGCATCAATAAAAGGACACGACACACAAAGTACTTGACATCTGCCACTCACTACTAACAACATATATGCTATCTAATTAGAATTTTCTTGTCATTAATCATTGATATTCCAATAAACCTATTTTTCGAAACCACAAGAACAATGACAACAAAAGAACATAAGAAATTTACAGACGAGAGGAGGCCATTCAGCTCATCAAACTCATTTGGGGAGAACTTAACTAATAGCTTAGAGTTGTTAAAATCTTGTCTAGCTCTGATTTAAAGGAACCCAGGGTTTTAGCTTGCGCTACACTAACAGGGAGACTATTCCATACTCTAACTACACGCTGCGTAAAGATGTGTTTTCACAAATCCATTTTAAGATGTTATCCTGCTAATTTCCACACGTTCTAGTATTTAGATTAATATTAAAGTAGCCATATGGCTAAACAGCTCCCAGACCTGTTAGACTTAGACTGTCAGACAGATTGACCACGTCGATTTAAATGGAAAGTCCTCGCCCCATCCACACTTTGAACTTACAGACGCATCCAGGGGTGCTGATAGTCCGGTCCGCCTGGTAGCCTTCTCCCACGGAGCTGTGAGCCAGAAGCTTCACGTGGTACTTTCGCCTGGGGTCTGGACAGGGAAATGGAAACATTGGACTTCCATCAAACTAAATGTGGCGTGTCCCTGGGAATGCTGACCATGCCTCTCACGCTCTTCTGTGATTGGTTGGGCAAATGAAAATGTAGCTAGAGTAGAGCTTCCGCCATAGTTAGGAAGACTGGACCATCGTGGGGCACCAAGTGAAGTCTAACCCCCCCAGTCTGACTCCCCCAGGCCCAGCCCATGTTTAAAGGCACAGCCTGACATACGCTGAGCTCCGGAGCACCGACACCTGGCCGGTGCCCCACCCCCTGACACTGCTCTATCATGCAGCCTTTCCGACAGACAGAAGGGAACGCCCGCCCTACCCCCTCGCACCCCTCCGTGAGGCCGTCCGTCTGCTGGCCAGTGGCTGCCTCCCTTTCAGAGCCAGGGCAGTTGGGGTCACACCAGGTCAACGTGGCCCGCTGAGAAAAATGGATGAGGTCCGCAGCATGGCCGGAATCTCCAGCCTCAAAGACCCCACGAGAACAAAAGCAGTAGCACCAGATGCTTTCCATCTCCTGCGGACAGCACCCCGTTCAGCCCGGAATACCGCAGATATGTCAGAATGCCTGCTTTTGCCACAAAAAGTCATCTTGACATCTTCACAGACTTCAGAGTTTTATCTGTTGCTTTGGAGTCTCCGGTTCAGAACATCAATGACCCCCCCTGAGACTGAGAATCACCCTATTTTTAAAGAACACTAAAAGGCTGTTTAATCTCTTCAGGACTTCCCCAACGTGACAGAATGATGGCCGCGGGCAAATGACATCCAGACATTTGCCACTTTTATATTTTTTTAATTTCGGAATGGCAGATTACGGGCACCCTTGCATCTACATGACTCTAGCTACCAAAAACTCATTTGCAAACCCAGTAGGCTGGGACTACAAAACATGACCACTAGGTGGTGCCCTCTGACACAACAGATCCAACACATGGCATCATCAGTGCTGAACACGTGGACCAAGTAAGAAGAAAACATAATTTTCACATCTTGATGTATGATGACTACCAAAGAGAAATACTGAATGCAAAAAATGCAAAAGAATCTATTCTTAGATGTACTCTACCCATTTTAAGAACAATTGACATGAAAAATAAAAACATCATATCCATTTTCTCATTAATCAGGATAATTATTTTTATCAGTATCTAGTTTTAAATCAGTAAAGGCACACTGACCACAGTGCCCATCCTCTTAAAAGTGACCACAGAAGTTCATCCTTCTAGCCCTTGTGCAACAAGTAAATCTAAACTTTAAATACTCTTTTAATGGTAAAACACCAAGATCACATATTTACTGAGAGCCATTTCCTCTCTGCCTCTCGTCAGGAACACTTAAAAATCAAGTCTGTTTTTGTAAAAGTTTTTCCCATCTCTCCGAGGCTGAGAGCTGTGTGGAGGAGGGAGCTGGGGGTTGGGTGGAGGAGGGGGCCGGGCGGGGGAGGGAGGTGGGGGCAGGGGGTCGCATGAGGTTTCAGCTGCTGGGAGT
>JAODKF010000009.1:8489396-8500938 GCA_026779585.1 Mormyrus proboscirostris
AACCCCCCGCCTCTGCAGCAGAGGAGGCGTGGCCTCAGACCAGTGAGCCTATCATGGCCTTGGATAGGGACAGGGATACGCACTACACCCTAAACGAGCCTGCCCAGAAGTGAAATGTGACGGGTGCAGAATATTCTAGAAGAAAAGGCTGGTTTGTTCCCATTAATGCCAGTGAAGAGGCAGAAACATTTCTTGGCAGGTGTTTCTTTTACAAATCACCCTCACCCCCTTTTCATTACACTATAATGCTCGTAATTCAACTCCGGACCTCGACTGTAAAAGTGTGTGAAACTCTCGCATTACTTAAATGCAAATCATACTTCACTCAATCAACATGACACGTGAAATAAGTGCTTTGTGGCAGCAGAAGACCTTAACTGGGGGGAACCAAGAAAAATAACTCTGCCACCACACAGGGTGTCTTATATAGACTCCTGTTGGCGCCTGAAAATCCGAAAGGCACAACCTCCCAGCTCTCACTTCCCGTGGGATGGCCATTCTGATTCTTTGACTGCTGCCCAGCAACTACCTACAATTATAGCCACTGGTAGCTGATCGTAGGGTTGCATGGCGGGTGAATGCCTCACTCCTGCAGGGTGTTGGTTCAAATCCCACATTCGTTCTGTGCGTCTTTAAGCCGCCATGTTTGCCCGCATCTCACCTTCCGCCTTCATGTAGTGCACGGAGTAGGCGATGACTTTGTCTGAGTTGTAGAGGGGTCTGTCCCAGGCCAGGAGGATAGCAGAGCTTGAAACAGTCTCGGCACGCACGTTCCTGGGGGCGCTGGGCCGGTCCTCGGACATGACCACGATCAGCCGGGCCGTGGACAGGACCGAGCCCTGCTCATTCTCCGCCAGGCACTGATAGATCGCATCGTCCTCTGGAATGATCTGGTTGATTACCAGTTTGCTGGGTGATGGAGAGGAGAGGAAGTTCATATTCACCATCAGTGATCTTACAATCATCAAGGCACACCAATCTCTGACAGACAAGCCAATAAGGGAGTGACCCGAGACTCCTACCGCAATGCAGAAACATTTTATAAACGTGACCGTGAGACAGAGAGGCTCCAGAAATCAGACTCTGAGGCCTCACACCAGATGGCTGCCCATCTTGTTTCCAGTCCTGATGTCTTAAGTGGTACTAACTATTCCATTGATATTGTTAAGTCCATTCCACTCCCCCATTCCTGTGTTGAGTGGATCTGCCTACAGCTTGCAATATAGTATCTATTTGTACTCAGTTGTTGCAGGTATGGCTGAAGAAGCCAATGCAGTGAGCATATGCGACGTGTGCGGGACACACACCTGTTGTACATCTTGATTCTCCCGTTGGAGTGCACCCCCTCCCCGTTCTTCAGCCAAGTGATGTGGGGCGGGGGAATGCCTTCTGCCTGGCAAACGAAGCGAGCAGTGCCCGCCCGGGGGCGAGTCACGCTCTCCGGCCACTCCACCAGCGAGGGAGGGGCTGTGGGACATTCGGGGGTGACAGGTCAGTGTCGGCCCGATATCATCTTCGTCTTGAAGCACATCTTGATCGTAACCTCATGCCGCAAGAGGATCTAAATGCGCAATTCCACTAGGAGACCTTAGGCTGAACTAGGCTGGACATGGTGTTGGTGTTCAGGAACTCACCCAGGACAGTCAGGTTTGCCGTGGCAATGGTGTAGTTGCGTGTGCCAGGCGTGGTGGCCCTGCAGACGTAGACGCCGGCATGCTGCGGTTTGACGTCCGAGATGATCAGGTTGCCGTTCCCCAGCACCCGGGTGTTGTACACGTCGATGGGCTTGTGGTCCGCCCTGCTCCAGGAGACGAGGGGCTTGGGCCGACCAGTGGCCATACATTCCAGGACTGCATTCTGGTGGAGCGCCGCGGTAAGATTCTGAGGCCCTGCCACGATACGGGGTCGCTGCGGGGGCTGGAGAGCCGGAGCTGGGTAGAGAAGCATCATGTTCAGACTTTGCACGCGCCCTGCCCTCTCACCCCGTCCTCTCGCCCACATGCCCCGCCCTCTCACCCATGCCCCCCGCCCTCTCGCCCACATGCCCTGCCCTCTCGTCATCCCCGCCGGCCAATGCCAGGTTACCTGGGTTGACGATGAGCGCTGCTTCCGTGCTCCGCCGACGGCTGGCAATGTTGGTGGCCACGCAGCGGTAGTTCCCAGCATCCCCCTGTTCCACCCCATGGATCTGCAGAACTCCGTTAGGCAAGGCAGTGATCCTGGACAGAAGGCCCAACACTCATTATGGCGTCCATCAGCTAACAGAGGGTCGAACACAAACAAAGCTCTCACACTGAAAACATAGATGGCTTTTAAAGAACTTTAATGCCTTTGTCCACCTAGTTGTAGAATAAAAAAAACATCTGGAGAAACTACTACAGTGAATTTAATGCTGGCTATGCACATTTCAATAAAGCAGAAGTTTACCTTTGCGTGGACAGGGGTAAGGCTGCTCGATTGAACTCCCAGGTGATGATTGGTGGGGGACTGGCTGTGATCCGGCAGGTGAACCGGGCCACGGATCCCTCTGTCACCACCGTGGATGTGGGCTGGATCACGAATGGTGAGATACCTGGGGGGGGGGGGGGGGCATTGCAGGAGGGAATGGCTTAATTGGTCGGCTTAAAAACCCTGCCTTGTATCACGTCAGCTCAACACTTTGTCATTTTTTTGTGCAAAATCTTTTTCCACAGCCTTACAAATCTCAGGACAAAGATTAACTTGAACGCACCAAGTCACCACTGCTGGCTTGATAACTTAACTTTTGGTCCATTTTTGCTTCAAATATCAATACAGGCAAAAGAATGGAATCCTATCCTGATTCCAGGCTAACAATTTGTATGTTCACCAGTTACTCTCTGATACAAACCAGATTATCAATATAACTGCTGTTGGCTGAAGATGTTGAAGTTGACTTAGTCATTTAATTCAGTCACTTATCGACTTGCTGTCTTAGAGTAGATGTATAATGTCAGGCAACAAAGCTGTATTTTAAAGTCTGGCTTATCAGAAGAGATCTTGCCAAAGAAGGTACAGCATTAACTGTATTATCCGAACAGTTCAAAAATCATGTTGATGGAGATGGTATGCAGACAGTCAAACAGACCACTACAGACATCCAAGATCGTCCCAAAATACAAATGTTTCCCAACCCGGTTCTTGAGTACCCACAGGTGGTCCGCGTTTTGGTTCCCTACCAAGCCTGACTGTTCTCTAGGCTGGCAATGCTCATTTTTAAACATAAGCAAGGTGAACAGCTTCCCACGTCAACCTGGACGACGAAAGATACTGGCGCAAGCGGCCCTATATTAGCGGAACCTTCCAGAAGCAAGCTTCTCCGCAGACGGCCTCCTCCTTGACCGAACACTGAACAAAATGGAATGCCTGAAGTAAGCTCTAGGTACCATTTGTGTTGGGTAAAGAAGTTCCCTTACTCTAAGTGGGGGCTCTGACCAATAGGGAGCCAGCAGCTTTACCTGACATTAGATTAACAGCTACAAAGGGGCAAGCTGGACCTCTGCAACACACATGCATCAACTCAAAAAGTTGGGATGTCTCTGGGGGATGGGGCCGTTATCTAGGGGGAAGGCATTGTTACAGAGGTTGGAAGCTCCGTCCACTGGGCCGCGGGGGATGGGGGGTCGTGTTTCAGGAGTTTGCACTCCCCAACCGGAGGCCAGCAGTGAAACGGGACCTGAGAGGGACTCATGCCCAGTACAGCCCTGTCAGCCTCCCGCCGGCATCCGCTCCTCACTGCTGAAATATGTATGGCCCCCCCGGCCCGTTTGTTTGCCTAAACTAAATCAGGCTCCCTCTCCCACCCCGAGCAGAGTGTGGGGGGCCCAGGTGGACGTGTCAGGGGAAGAAAGGCCGGCATGTCTGCACGTCGGGCCCATTAATTACGGTTTTAAATAACCGCGCAGAGAAGAGCAGGCCGCCGTGGTGTTTCACGTGGAGCGGCTTGCACACGAAGCAGAGACACCACAGAGTGAAGGCCAAACATCTCACACACACACACACACACACACACGCAGTCCATGTGTTCATATCTTAACGGGGACACTCCATTCATTTGTATGGGAATAACCTTAATCGCAGCTATCACAACCTTAACCCCCGCTGAGTCCTAACCTTAACCATAAATAAACAAAATATGAGACAGTCAAAGAGTTTTGTAAAATTGAGTTTCCCCTTGTAGGGACTGAAAAATGGTCCCCACAACATCAAAATAGCAGTTTTGCATCACATTGTGGGGATGTTTGGTCCCCACACTGTAATATATATCTGACCCACACAAACACAAAGAGAGAGAGAGAGAGAGAGAGAGAGAGAGAGAGGGAGAGATCTACTGCAATAGCTTCAGGTCAATAATTTGTTAAAATAAGTCAATAGGCATGGCACCCTTGGAGGGCTCCCGTAAATCATGCCTGGAAGGGGATGCTTCCAATCAATAAGTTTGGTTACTATATCTAAATGGGGAGAGGGCCAATCAAACCTGCGGGAGGCGCTGTGGGTCAAAGAGCACCACCTCCAAATGCTGGGCCATTGCACTTGATGTCAAAGATTATTCCTAAGTTAAAAATTGCATTACAGGGTTTACATTTAAACCCTGACCCTACTTTGTTTACTTCTACCACCAAAATCCCATTACAGAAGGCCAACCCATCCAAGAGTCCCAGTTCAGAAGGATGCCGTTGTAGGTCACCCCGAGCGACTCCGCTCTTAAGACACGCTCTCCCATCTCCACAATCACGACAGCGCTGCACTAAGAATGCAACCCGCGACCGGCGTTAGCCCCGCCCCCTCGTCCGGGACACATGTTATCTCAGGGAAGAAAACGCTCACATTGTCCTGGGAAGAGACCCCCGGTAAACAGGTTCAGATAAGGGATTGGGAAAATAAAGGGGGGGGGGGGGAGTTAGATGACACAGATCACTCAAGGCGACGTGGATACTAGGTCTCTCTGAATTGCACCTATTGCCCAAGCAGGCGTTTGGACAGGGTTATGACGGTCCTGTTCTCCTCCACACCAGAATGCCTGGGCCACGGTTGAATTTACAGAGAGAAAATGACAGTGTCAGGTTTTTGGACGATGAACGAGCACAGGAATGCTATTTGAGGGTGATGTGTTGGGGGGTAAATGACAAAAACAAACCCCAGGAATCTCAGTCACCGTCCTGTCGCCTGTGGGGCTTCCCATCAGCCCCAAGCATGCTTGGAAAACCTTCAACGATGATACAGAGACCCAATGGCATCAATTTTGGTTTGAAGTAGAACAAACAGTATTTTGTTCCCATGAATCTCTTGAATTTAAGTGAATCCAAGATCTGGTGCGGTCAGGTGTTTAATTTGAAAAGGCAAATGTTGCATTAATTGTGGCATTCTTATTTGCAATTGGGAGCAAATATCCAAGAGGAGAGCTTCCCAAGGCACACTTAAAGCACATCAAGCCATCTGCCCCTTCCTTTGCGCTCACATTTCACCTCTGACCTCTGACCTCCTCTATCCTGTCCAGTGAGTCGAGCTGAGCCCAACAAAGCCAGTCTTCCAATGGCCGGCTCTCCTGCTGGCTCCTAGCAAACTGCCAATCGATCCCGGGATAATGGATGGGAAATGTGAGGGGGTTCTGCCATTTACAATTCTCAGCCTATCGATGCCGGACACAAGCACCACATTGACCCTCACTGCCATTCAGATAATATCTCATTTTAATTTGTCACTAAATTCTGGTTTATCTGTGAATTTGGCTCAACTCCCGGATGGTGCAGGTGCCTCAAAAGAAATTAATTCTTGCCATAAGAATTAATGGCTATAAATAATTAACACCTATAAACAAGAATCATGCACGCCAATTAACATTTTTTAATCATACTGCACAACAGCTCATCAGATCATCATCACTGCCAGTCAGTGACAGAGACTGAAGTGAGAGGAAATCAGACAATTTTGTCAGTTGACGTTCTGCAGTGGGATCATAATGAATCCACTCTGAGGCTCACTGGTCTTTTCCCTCGGCAAACACGGCACACGGGCCGAAGCTGGCGCAGGTCAGTGGTCCGGGTCAAACGCAGACAAAGGTTCCCTTAGAGACCCTGTGGCCAGCTCAGCTCAATGGCCATCCCCCAACCACCCTCTCCATCATACCATCCATCTCACCCCGTCTAATTATTAGGTAGTTCTCTGCTTGTCCAAATCCCTAAACACAGAACCTCTAAAGATTCAAGCGCAGAAGTTTCTGGAACCCCACTGATACATGTTATTGTTATCTGCCCTCTTTCTGGAAACACATTCTATTTATGCATTTTGTATGAGTGCATTTTACCAGAAATTTGGTTTTAGGTCCTTTAAGTTTTTTTCCCCCCTTCTGAATTTGCCCCCTCTTGATTTGACAAGATTTAAAAAATCTGCAGTAAGAGAATCCTGCTCCAAACCCAGTAAAATATGCATAAGCTGGGAAGTCTGGAAACAAAATATTTAAGAATTAAAGTAAGGAAAGTTTAATTCCCAATGTCCATTTAGCATATATGGATTTTTTGTCAACTGGGCTAAAAGTGTAAATACGAAACAATTTTAGGAATTTTCACAAGGCTGGAATTCAGACTGTTTAGACAACAAAAACATGACAAGAGGTTCACAAGCAGTAGAATGGTGGACACGTTTTATAACTTGGTACCGGATAAGCAGTTTGGAAAGATCTGTGATTATCCCATCAGATGGATATCTTTATAAATGAACGTTCTTTAGTTATGAGGAGAAAATGTTAACATTTCTGCATGTCGCACAGAGGGCAGACACAATCCGCCACCACCAGATAAACAAGCAGATAAGCCATCAATCAGCCACATTCCAGCAGACACTGGCGGGACCAGGACTCAGCTTAGAGTCCGGAAGCGGCTTGGGAATGCTCCACTTGTGTGGCGTCTCTCTACCCCCTGCCCAGGTCAACGAGGATCAGGAGGCCTGGCTTCCTGGCCCATTGTCTGCGGTCTCCTGCCCGACAACTGACTGGATACAGCAGCTCCTAATCCTGAGGATGGCCAGAGCGGAATCCCTGCACTGCATTACAGCTGGAACAGCCAATATCCCAAGAACAATGTGAGCTGACAGAGAGGAGGGAAGACTAGAAAGGCCAGATAGAACTATGGCTGCACACCTTAATTAGCATCTAGCAAAACTCCAGATACAGCAAGACGACGATTAAAAACTACTGCGCAAAAAGACATAGAAAAAAATAATAATTCTAAACCAGAAATGTAACAAGAAACCATGCTTGACATCATTAATTCTGACTCATCAGTGCTTTTAGGTCTGAACTGCAATACAGACCAGATAAGTGGTTAGCAGATGGATGGATTCATTCGTTGACTTATTACACTGCAGGACAAAGGCGAACAATTCAAGCATCAGCACCCTCCCTCCCAAGAAGGTCAATTCTCGAGCCTGAGAAACAAAGCAGGACTGAGAGTTATCTCAAATACGTCACTGTGTCCCATGACCACAAGTGACAGGGGCCTTCCTACAGTATGAGGGACTGAGCAGCAATATAGACTGATGGGGTTAGAGTGCTGAGTCTCATCTCCTAGTAGCATTAAGTGATAATGAATCTCCCAGAGTGGGGGAGGGGGGGGGCATGTCACATGCATTAAAACTGTGGCTCCACAAGGGCATGTACTTCAGCTTCTTCTGGCCAGTGACCAAAGGCCACTCAACAGGTAATGCTGAGGAATGCCTGCAAGCTGTAGGGTATAACACCGGTGCAAGCAGAACCTTCATCACAGAGAAACGCCGGGGAACCACACAGTCCCCTAGCAGTGGCCCGTGTAGAAACAGGTAAGTATTAATCAGGAATTCCTGTGGTACCTGTCATTGTCCGTAAGAGTCCACAGTGACCACACATTCAAAGCAGGCTATTGAGGAGAAACTAACGCAAAGTCACAGACCCCTGGCTCTGCTATGGATTAACAAGCCCTCGTGGGACGCTGGGTAACTTTGTTGCTTCTTATTAAAATACAAACACTGGGACCAAGAAGAAACTGATTAGAGTAAACTTGTCCCCCTCGCCCCATATCTACTACATCACTGCAGTAAGGCTGTGACAGTTCACGTATTCATCGTCCGCCGTTCCTTACATCATTTTTGGGTCAGTATGCAGTAAGCGTCTCTTAGGTTGTTGTCCAAGCACATCACCAGACATGTTGTCTTTGGTTTACAGCTGTACCTAACTGTGTTTCTATATTCAGTTAAGAAATAATGGAAAAAACAAAATTCCTGCTATACCGAAATATGAACCCAAATCCAAGGTTTGCACCAAAGCATTAAATTTTGTCTGCAGTTACTTGCGTGCTGTGTAGCGTAATCATACCAGAATTAGGACACCAGGAGGGCTCTCTCAGATCCCACTGAACTTTCACCCACGTTCCACCCTCCCCCCATTTAAGAAACGGCAGGCCGTGAAAATGAAAGCCGCCTGCCTGACTAATGACCACAGAAAAAGCTCCACAGATCAATCAGTGGCCAGTCGTCCGCAGTGCCGCTGGCCTGTGAAGCCAGCGGTGGAGTTGGGCGGCTGGCAGCCAACTTGGCTGAGAGAGTCCATCCTTCAACACAACTTCCTGGGATGCACTTAATGAGCTGCATTTCAGGGCTTGCAGAGTTAAACGATAGACCAAGGAGAACTGGCAAAGCGTGTTAACTTGGCACAGGACTTAACCAGTAAAATACTTAACCAGTGACATGAAATTCAACTGCATTGATCTATAATGTCAAAATTGGTTAGAATCAATTTCTGAGGGCAAAATCCTCCTTAAAGATATTCCTACTTCCAGGTTGTGTATTCTTGCATTCCTGTTCTGCAGGTAGACGTGCAAAGTAGCAGTGCTGAATTTCTGAACTGTAAAATGGCAGGGGAAGATCATCAATATTCATAAAGGAAGCATTATTTGGTCGCCCGTTTCTCTAACAGTTAAGATAATCTTTGCACTATGATGTTTTAGGACAGCACTCTTCTTTTTTAGAGTAAGAGGTTTTTTCTTTTTCCTACCCAGAGCCTGAAGCAGCTACCTAGCTATAGCTAAGTAAAAAGTAAAGTTAGCGTCAGAGATGTTGTAATTAGGTTAACATGGTCTTATGATTTTTTTTCTGTGAAGCTAAAAAATGGTTTGAATTTAGCTTATGATAATAAGCGAATAATGAATTGATTTGTGCTGGACATCAACAATTTCTGATGCATGGAATCTTTCCCTTAATTGCCTTGGTGCCACAGATTTGTATCCTTAGTGCAAGTCCAGCATTACTTTGTTCCATCATCTTAATTTAATACCAGTATATTCTGACTGGTACCTGTATCGTAAGCTACAATCATCATTGGGAAAAAGTCTGCAAACCAAGGGGTTCAGCCGTTTGACCCCATCCTTACGGCAAATGCCATTCAGCTTTACTTCCAGGAGAAGGTCAAACACGATAATCACACCGTCAGGAGTATCACTGCAGGAATATGGGAAACATGCGGAAAACAATGATGCTATCATATCCAAATAATTTCTCATGAACCTCTGGAAACATGACCAGAGTGATCCAGCGGGATCCCAGTAAACCCAGTGTGCCCATATCCAGCTGGGACCAGTGATCCAAGGCCAGCAAACATCTTCCAGGAAAGGGATCCCCGCCATCTGTCATCGTATAGCTTATATCTGTTGACTCCACGTCCATCTTCCTACTTCTAATAAAATGCTTCTATTATTAAATCTGTAGTTATGTGACAAAATGATGTGTCTGCTTTCAATGTCTTTGGCAGACATCCATAGCAGTACTGCATACTTGATTTCTGTTCATCTCCTATAAAGACATTTTCCCCACCTTTTAAACAAATCTTACACCAATATCTGATAGCCTGCCTGTTTACAAAGTCACCCAAGCACTCGTCCCAACAAGATTTTTAACTACCGAACGAAGTAACTGTGTAGTGATGTTGAGGGACACCACCCAAGCCTGGAGGTGAAGAACTTTGAGGGCAGACGCTACAAAAGGCCCCCAAATGTTGGACAATCAATCTTTCTGACGACGGACACGGCACACAAAGGCAGCAGGGGCCAAAAAAGTCACACCTACTGCTAACCCTTCCCCTGCCCTTCACAGGGTGCTCCAGTGCACTGCTCAGTACAAAGCACAAGCCCTGAAATGGCACTGGAGCAATATTTAAACTGATTATAAAGTAACCTGCCAGTGATGCTCCAGTTAGGAACGTCACACCAAAGCAGATGAGCACTGAACTGCAGCACCAGCAGTATATCACTGTATTTTTTATAAAAGCAGTTTTACATAAACGTTTCACAAGTTCAGTACCAGAAACTTTTTGAGGACACCCATCTAATTCTCACAATTCTCCCAGTAGAGGTAAGAGTCCAGCAGTTCTGTCCAGTGATCTCTGGATGAACACGGATCCCCCACCTTTCTAAAAAAAAAAATCCTTTCTTTGCGGGCATCAGGGACAATAGAGGCCAGGCTGAATAGCATTTCATTAATTCTTAGGGGTAAGGGGGCTAAAAAAGCCGCAGCAGCCCAGATAGCGACGGCCCTCGCTTCCAGCTGTTGCGTCATGCAGGGGATTGAGGCGCAAGTGAGCGACGGCGGGAATTAGCACCACTTTAAAGAGGTTAGAAGTCCCATCTGAGTGTGCTGTGCCTCGCTGGGCGGGTGTGTGTGAAGGAGAACGACCAGCACCGTTGTCTTCTCCCACTGACTACTTCTCAGGTACCTGCAAATTTTATGAGCTTCCAGATAGACCTTCCATCAGGGCTGACTCTTTAAAACAAGCCTGTAAAAGCCACCGGCCTCTTTTATTACCCCTTTAGTTCATAACATAAAATGTTACACACCTTCAATTAATAAAAAAGGAAAACAATTAGCCTCCATTAGCAGAAACGCCATTTGTAGAAGAGAATCTGAGGCTTGCGTGATTTTATTTTTAACAGATACCGTCTGTTACCAGACTTTGATGGATTACCCCCCCCCCCCCCTTCACAAATTCTCAGCCCAACCTCAGGGTCCATAAACTGGGAGTTTTACGACCACTCCATTTACAACACTGTGCAGTGACCACTGTGCAGTGACCACCGCAAAAGTCATTGTTATTATTTGTGGCTCAATTGCTCCAAAAGTCAATTCAGACAACAGAAAACAGACAATGTGGCAAATATTCTGTCAAACTCAAATGTGCACACCTGACTTACAAGCTTATTCAGAGTTGACAAGTTTCCCTGGTACAAGACTTCTCTACAGAAAAAGGACACAGACAGAAACCAGTTTTTAGTGGCTTGTTATTAAATCTACACATTTTTATAAAATATATTTATTTCCTTGTGTAATTGCAGAAGCCACCTTATCGAAGCAAGATGTCTAAATATCGTGGAAGAACCCCCCTTATCTCAGCCTGACGTAAGTACATCCACATGTGGGCTCGCTCCTTATTCTTTTGATCATGGAGGCAAAACCGACAATGACGTAATCCACACGGGGGGGGGGGGGACACCATTTAAATGTCACT
>JAODKF010000009.1:8501038-8508538 GCA_026779585.1 Mormyrus proboscirostris
CCCCCCCCCCCCCCCCCCCCCCCCCCCCCCCCCCCCCCCCCCCCCCCCCCCACACACTAGAGAACTTGTATTCTCGGAACTAGGTGCCACTGAAAAGATCAGGTTTCCACCATGAAAACGAGAGCAGGGAAGAGGAAAAGAGTTGGCCAGTGGCCTTTTGTGAGGGACAGGACAACAAGCGCCTTGGCCTGGGGTGTTGCCGATGGGGGTGTGTGAGTGGTGGTGGTTGGGGGGGGGTCTCCCTAAAGAGCAGGTCTGATAAAGCCTCACTACCTCCCTTCAAAAAGGCCAGCTCCTATATGCACCACAAAAAAATTGCATTCCAAAAGAACAATTCCTGGTGACCACGCACTTTGTGAATAACGACATGAAAGGCTCGGTGAGTGAATGGGGGGTCATCTCTTCCTTGGCGCGGGGGTAACCCACATCCTGGACGGCTCCTAACCTTTGAAACTCCACTCCCTGATTTGCACATGAATGGACCCATTTTCACAGAGTAACTTCTAAGTTTTGGGCTTCTAACTTTACAGGCATTAGCCCACCTCCCCCTTCTACAAAAAAAAGCACCCCCCCCAATCCAACACCCATGCCTCTTCAGCTAATAGATGGATTAGGGGACCGGGATTCCCAAAATGCAACAATGGAATTACACTTCTGAAGAAAGAGGTTAATCTATCCGCCCCAACATTAGACACAGGGAACTAAAAGGGAATGATAGCAACCTGCTGCTGATGTTAGAAACCTTCCTTCACCCCCCTGATAGCCACAGAATAACAATTTGAATGCCTATCACTGCTTCAGGTCTCTATCCCTCTCTCAAGACTTGAAAGGTCTGGTAGATTCTACAGCAATACTGGACCCTGGCTTGCATTTCAGAAGAAAAACCCACGCACCGTCTCATCCATCAGGTACCTAAAGTCAAGGCAGCCATTTCTGGCCCAATGCACGGCACGGAAACAAACTCCAGCAATACTTACTTGCAATAGTTAGACGAGCCTTCTGGCTCAAGATGGCTCCATATTTGTTCTGAGCCAGGCACTGGTAAAATCCCTCGTCCGACTTGTCCGCCTTCCTGCCCTCTGCTTCGGAAATGTACAGGGAGCCATTGGAGAGAAGGTAAACGCGTTCGCTCTCCGAGATCCTCAGTCCGTTCTTCAGCCACGTGACGGCGATGGGCGTCTCCCCGCGAGCCTGACAGTCCAAAATGACACAGTCCCTCCGTGTTACCGTCACATCGTGGGGCTCCTTGATGAAGAACAGCTCACTGAAGCATGACACACCTGTGAAGGGGAAAGAAGTGTGGCAGGTGAGTCACAGCCCAGGGTAGAACGCCAGGCGGAGCAACAGACACGCATTAATACATGACCACTAACTGTCTTGCTCTGGACTGTACTGAAGGTGGAGGATTCTGGGCAACTCAAAACTATAAGAGTCTCAAGACTGAACTCACACAATGAATCTGGTAGAACCACCACAGTAATCAAACAAATATCTGCAAATTCATCTCTGCAGCAACATTCAGACAAAATACATTATATATAAAGATACTTGCTTTGAAGTTTCTCATTCAATAATAATCACAATAATAATAATAATCACACAACTTTTTTATTGATCCCCGTGGGGAAGTTCCTTTATTGGGGAAATTCTTCTTTACGCCTCCCACAACTTGCTCATTGTAGAGCAAGCTGTCCGCGAAATGCCGAAATTCCATGGCATCTTAGAAAGTACAAAGTATAGTATTTGTAAAAAGACGTAAACACCAAAGCATTAGAAGCCTAATTAAATCCCTCTCATAGAGAAGCATCCTGATACGTTATTTCAAAAGTACCCTGGGAGGCGCTATAACTACGTCCATAATATGATCATACAGAATTTGCCGCTATGGATCCCTATAATTACAAGGGTATAAACATGCTTGTAGAGGTAATTAATAGGAATCTCCCACTCCCTAATATAAAGGAGGGTATTTGGCATGACGATTTCATTTCAAAATGTTTAACTGGGTACAATGAAAAATAAAGGCTTTTCCAATTATTAAAGATATAGTTACGTACGTATCACGTGGGTTGATTTATTTTTATATTACTTAAATGCATAAATTTAAGGTTAAAGTACGCAACATACAAGCTTTTGAACCCATTTAAATCACAAAACAGTTTTTGACATATAATGCTTAACAGTTTTTGGCAATCCACGAAAAATCAAACTCCAAAGCGCTGTGAAATGCAAAGCACTGACTTATCAATCGAATGCTGCATTAACTGTGTTTAAAAACAGCCCATATCAATTCAGATGATTAAAATAAATATGTCAGGATGCAAGAAAAGAGCTGTGCCCTTTGCCATGCTGTATGTCATTTACAATGTTTCGCAAAGTGAGTAAAGATTTTAATAACGCACGTGTATCAAAATAATCCAAACTTGGGCCTGTGAATGAATCATACAGTGATCAAGGAAAGTACGACACCGACTGTTCATGGAAAAGCGACACGTACTTTCCATTAAATAACCCGACAAGACACGATGCACAGTAGACAGGATAGGTCGTGAGACATTAAACTGACCACGACGTACGTGAACGTACTACCAGACAAGCACAAAACATTTAAGTCAGAGAAGCTGTCTGCAGAAAACGAAAAATAAGCCTTTAATGAAAAATTATTATTATTAATTTAACATAAATACAAGAAATAACAGCAGGCATGTCAATGCGCTTTGCAATGATACACATGCATTACCTGTATGAAAATAAAACAACTCTCCTTAAAAATTCACTTACCTGATATTGAAAGAAATACTACAAACACCAGCAACCGCTGATATATTTTCTTTTCAGAAGACGCCATTTATTGGGATACTTCTGGCATGCTAACTCTGCGGGCTACGTGCCTCGCGCTCTGACTCGTGCTTATCCTGGATCGAACTGAGCGCGCTTGAGATCGCATCCGGCACTATTTTCGCTCGGCGTAGCAACACAACCACTTCAACTCTACAAAATTGCGCTTGAGGCCGGAGTAGTTCGGGAATGTGAATGTATTCATCCGCCGAGTAGCAGACGTGAGCTTCAGCTACATAGGCACGTGAGCTCTGTAAATATTTTCATTTGTACTGCGGCCGAGGCTGTTTAATAGATGTTAGCATATATGTGGACCGCATGTAAAAAAAACTTATAATATAATAAGAAAAAGCTGAATCATTTAAAACATTAACTTTTACAAGTATTCCTCGTGTCTAACTCAATTTAAGTGTCTTGTCTGGATTTTCTGTTATGTTGCGCGCATCAAGTTATAACAAAAATGTAATTAAAAAAAATAACCTGACAATGGTGTAAAACACTGTATCCTAATTTACGTTTATTTGGTCTGTGGGAAAAGCTATATAAATATATATAAAAAGGTATAAACACATTTATCTCTTATGCAAAAGTGTATTTTGAATTTAGATATTCATTCACATGCATGGGGCATTTTTAGAATGCATTTATTAATGATAAATCAAAATTAACCCATACATGAGAGTATGATGAGTAACATGAGTTTTCATGTTTTGCCAGTTATGTAGTATATCACAATAGTGCAGTATACTAGTAAAGGCTAGTAAAGGCTGAGAAGATAATTCCCTATACATGCAGCCGTGGCATGGCCAGGCAGTCTAGCCTAGCTGTTGCAGTGTCCTCCTGTTCCCTCCTCAATATTGGTTGGCTCCGTGCAGAGGCTCATTTCATACGCCTTTAACCTCCTCACGCCCTTTTCTAAAGTGACTTGTGTTTTCTGCGTTTTTAAATGTGCCTAAGAGCAGATCTTTTCCTCGCAAGAGGAGCAGAAGACTTCATGCCAACATGTACATTACCCAGAATTCAGCATCGCATGCGTCATCTGCCTGCCTGAAAGCTGTTCCAGCACCACAAACCACAGCTTTTTTTTCTTTTTGATCCAGTTGTTGGTCTGGTTATTAAACAGCAGAATTCCTCATTCTCAACATTGAAGAATAATGAAAACAGACGGCATAACCATTTGGCTCACTGATAAAACAAAGAAAGATCCATTGCAGCGCACTGGCATTGTGGAATGGAGAAGCAGCACAGGCCTCAGCAGCCACAAACACCTTCAGCACTGACATTCAGCTGTATAAATGAAGCTGTTTTTACGGTGAGGGAGCATTGAATAAGCAGCCAAGTAACAAGAATCACATCCTGCTTATGAAGAGCCACAGAATTGGCTCCCTTCATCTTCTTCCTTTGTGTGAAAATCTTCCTGTCAGACACTGTATCCCTGATCTGTTATCTACATTGTATTTTAATGTTACTGGATGACTGTGCTTAACATCCCTCTTAAACTGTGTGATAATTTCCTTCAGTTAACCAGTCAAATTAATTGCCATGAGTACTTCATATAGTCTTTGTTAAGCATTGGAATGAAAATGTCGACGCCTGGTTGGATGACAGTCACAGATTACAGTGCCACTGTCACACCTGCATATGATTGACCCCCAACCACGTCCCCCGAAACCACCACACCTCTGGCAGTGTCTATTAAAGCCCTTCTGTGTATGTTCTTGTTTGTGACCTCCTGCACGTTTGATTCTTGCCTGTGTGTTTTCCTTTTTTGGTTGCGCCGCCGATTGCTTCCCCGACACCAAGCCATCACCTGTGCTTCTGTTCTCCCTGCTGGATCACATCTTCAGCTTGTTTTGCTTCTCTGCTTTACTGCTTTTGACCCTGCCTGTCACTGACTTTGATCTGAGCTTCTGAATTAAACATCCACACCTCCTGCATTTGGATCCTCCCAGTCTGTTCATGACAGCTGGAGAGAGCATCACTAGGCTCCCGAGTCAAACTCTTTCCCTTTTAACCGGCCGAAGTGAAGCACTGCTTATGCAGCACAACTTGGAGGGTGGGGAAAAAAAGCAAAAGGAGCTTCTTAAATTCATCTGAAATATAGCAGCATGTCTGGGGCCTTTCAGCACTGCTTAGAAAGGAGATATGATACATGAGGACACATGAGAGGGGCAGGATTTCTACAACAAAAGGTGAGGTGATAGCGGCGAAGAGACATTAGGCCCGGGCACCTGCTGGGATAAGCTGAGCCTCATGTGGATCCACAGTCTGAAAGCCGCGCCGGGTAATTATGAGAGGATATCGACGGCAGCAGGGCAGCTGCTGAGCAAATGCCGATATTGATCCAGTGTCCATTTTTTTTTTGGGGGGGGGGATCCACCTCCCCTCTCTGGATTCTCATTCAGGAGATGCACAATAGGCCCAGCTGCAATATCAGCTGTTCACAAGGACAAGCAGAGGCCCCGTTGTGGGCGTCTCACACAGATACCTGTTTGTTCATTTCTCTCTCATATGTTTTAGCAGATACTTCTTGGCGTGTAAGTTACATAAAGCATCACATGACGCAGCTGTCAATTTTTTTCCCCTTCAGATAAAAGACACCTCGTGGATCAGGGCTGCTTTTAATTGCTGTAAATTTACATGAGTTAAATTTCAATATTCCTTAAATGATTTAATCTAAAAATGAAGTATCCACATGTTTTACTTAAATGGTTCTCCACTGACTCTAGCGCCAAATTACATTGACAACATGCAATTAGGAGTTCATCATGAATTGGTGGTTTTTTTGCATTGATTTGAGGAGCTGTTGCATTGCAGATAAATGCAAGTTCTTATATGTGCTGATTTAACAAATCACTTTTCACATGACTTCAGTTTAGAATTTGGTTCAACAATCTGCAATAGGGAATGGTTTGGGGGGTTGGAAATATCCACACTGGTGCAGGTTGAGCTCCCATTCCAGATCAATAGAGTAGTAGTCATCACCATTGTATGACTGTCCCGACAGCCCAAGGAAAGGAGATCCGGCACCTCTGGGCAAGGACCAGGTCATCCCGCTCCAGAAAAGGACCATCCCCAGTGACCCTCAGTGTCCAAAGAGCTGAATTGTGTGTGACCTGACCCCTAGAAGGGTGGTCCCATACCCTGCAGCATTCACATTTGGTTGGGGGTTGGGGGAGAGGAGTGGTAGGCATTGCCTGGACAATAATGTCAAGCTTTTAATGCAGACCATCTCTGAAAGAGATCGCCTCCTGTTTTTTTCTCTTCATTCCCGTTTCAATATTAATTCAAATAACTACGCCAAATACTAAAAATAAGATTAACTCAGTCCAACTCCGCAATCGGTAGGCTCATTACACACTAGAAGACATGCTAATGTCTGTTGTTTTGCCTACTTAGTTTATCAGTACAGGTTGCAATAATATTTAATGCACATATTTAATGCGTTTTTTTAGACAGAAAAAGAAACCGTATTTCGACTCAGGTGTATTCGCCGCGATGAACACAATCACTGCAGCTGATCATTACATCGCAATTATTCGTAAGTTTAAACGCATGCACACACGTCGCCTTCAAGGAGGGAACGTTTCCCCCACAAGCAGCCGAGACAAAAACCTAGGAGCCGGAACATCATGCTATACCACTTTTTTTTTTTCCTTTAAGTTACGCCTCCTGTTAAGATCAAAATCCCAAAAAAGCAATCTTGTTCAGTTTTTTAGGCAATGTCAGATCCTGGTGAATTCTCTTTGATTACAGGCATTCTTGATAAAAGAAATCGACCCTTTCGCTCTTTTTAAGAAATCCGTCACGTTACTGTTATCTAGCCATGTCACGCTGTAAGTATCAAGATATTTCCGTTACTTTTTAAAAGAAAAAGTAAATAAAACTTGTTTTATATACATATATAGAAAACTAATCTGAATGTAATAAAACTATAAAAATGTATATATATATTTTTACTCAATGGTTCTTTCAGCAGTTTAACCATTCCTGACATGATTAATAGTGTTTCATCACTGCTCTTAATCTCTATCCGTAAAATAGACTTAGGACCGCGTGCGACAAACATTGCAACGCCACCTTGTGGATCATCAGGCTATTCTGTAGCTTGTGCGAACACCGGAGTACAATAAAACGCGAAGAAATTCAAAGCGAAGTTCTCTGAAGTTACACATTTCTGATGATAAACAGCATATTAATTTACAATGCAAGTGCCTTGCAAGATGCGCAAAATTTGTGACGGTTTTACACAGCAATAGAAACTTGGTACGGTCCAGCTATCACTGACAAACCGGCCATAAAAACATTCACCTTTGTCCAGTGACACTTTTAGGTTGACCATTCGGCAGGCTTTTGAGACTTGGAGCATTTCCATACATGTAAAAAAAAACAAAACAGTAATTTAATAGGTTTACCGTACCCCCCCTTTACTGTCTGGTACAAATCAGCGAGCCCTGCTACACTTAATTAAGAAATGGCACCGTTGGTATCCCATTCAGGATGCATCCCCGCCTCGTGTCCCGTGCCGCCTGGGACAGATGGACCTTCGCACATGTTTAATACCGACACAGAAGTTCTGTACAAAGTGTAAATAGAACTCAAATTTAATTATGACACAAAGGTACCAGTATCAGTTAAGAGGTGTTGAGATTAAACTAGTAT
>JAODKF010000009.1:8511038-8524411 GCA_026779585.1 Mormyrus proboscirostris
CAATTGAAAATAGCAAATGAAATGCTAAACCATCCACAAATTAATGCCGGAATGAGAACTACAAAACAATTTTCCCACTAACACCCAAAATGTCCAAGAGCACACGGTTCAGAAATGGGTCCGGTGTCGGTTACCTCCTTGAAGGCCGTCATCTGCTTGATTATTCTGTTTACAAACCTCCACTGGATGACGAGGCTTCGGTAAACAACAAACAGGCATCACATAACCAATTCAGGATGAATTTAGGCAAATGCATTCATGTGACCGATCATTGGCACATTCAAACCAGTACATTCGAAACAATTCCATGTAATACTTAATTCACATTGTTCTAAGAGATACCCACTAATCACCCACCATAGGAGGATGAATGAAACGAGGACAAGTGGAAGACAAGCCATTGCTGAGATTCAGTTGTTCACATGAAAAATTATGTAAGGGATGTCAATGGCACTCTTACTGTACACAGAAGACGATTCCACAGTACAGTAATGTCAGAGTTGACCATGAAACTCATCATTTTAAGGTAACAGGACAGCATTATCACTCAGGAACAGAAACAGGGTAAAAAAAACTGGCTAAAGAGACTCCATTGGCCTGGTCAGGGGCACCACTACAGATTTTGGGCCCCTGAAAGTGTATCATATTGGGAATCCTAGCTCCACCACCTCCGGCCATGATTGGTGAGCAGTGGGTGAGCCAGACATCGGCCAACAGTTTCTTTCTGCCAGCAGGTGGTGCTGACACTCACTGGATGTATTCCTTCTTGTTGTTGTCATTGACCACAATGTCGGCTCCTCCCAGCTTCAGCTCGTGCTGGTGAGTCTAACAATGGACAACAGATTAGCAACAAAATAACCGGTGGTAACAGCTGATAACAGAAAAAAAAGCAATAAAGCAGGACTAACCTGCCCGAAAAGATCCTCATCAATCGTAAATCTGAGGTCTAACTCTGTAGGGTCATTCTCAAGGATCCACTTCAGGGAGTTGAAATACTCACTGTCCTGAGGCAGAAAGAAAACCAGAAATGTATTCTACAAACAGTATTTTTAACAGTGTCACTGCTATCTTTCACCATGACTGTAGAGTACTCTAAGTAACAGTGTGACTATGGGTTAAATGCAGATGACACATTTTATTGTCGTGCACTGTGTGCTGTGGTGTGTTAATGCCAACTAATCACTTTTAGAGTATGGTACTCTAAGTAAGAGTGTCACTGTGCTATCTTACAGTGCGATGGTATGGTACTCAAACTCACAACTGACTCCATGTCTTGCAGGGTGATGGGCTTCTGGAGCATCATCTTGTAGAAAGGCCGGATGAAAAAGGCTGCAGGGCGAGTGGGACACAATGTCAGATGAAACCAGGCTGAACCCGTCCAGTACATGTTCAGCCTTGTAGGAATGCCAGGGGAATATAGCGTATCTTGGCTGGTTAGTCTGACAGCTAGACAGCTCAACAACCAAACATCTGCAGACCCTCTAAAGGACAAAGTGCCATAATGGACTGAGGTTATATTTATTAGTCATAATGGAAACAAGTGAATGGCTACACATAGCAATCATAGAAAGTCTTGGGACTTGGCGAATTTCACATTAGAAAAGACTAATAAATTGGAACCCAAATCATAGCCCTAAAGGGGCTGTTCTGAGTTAAATAGCTCATTGGTAAGCAGTTGTAATTAGTAACACATTTGAAATAACATAAAACACCAGTTTGTGTTTAGTATCACTTTGATGGATGAATTAGTCAAAAATATTATGACATTTAATAAAAAGAAAATGTCTGTGTGGAAGATATGTGCAAATATTTTAAACACTGCTTGTCAATGGACTTTTGTTATGAAGCCAATAAACCTGCGACATTATTACAGAATTAAGCAAGTTATCCCAAGACATTCTTTGATTGCTCAACCTACGATGCACAGAATGAATGGCTGGTTCTCCTAATTATACCCCACCAGTCGCACACACTGGGACTGGACCACACAGTGTGCGTGGTGCTGTGGGAGGAAGGCAAGCACTGTATTATCAAATATTTGAATATCTGCAGTAGAGGTGCACAGCGACGCCATTATCTCTGTCAGTACCTGCTCAACCAACAAAATTATGTGTCTATGTATCTGTATTCGGATAGAAGACTGGAAGAGTGTGTGGTACATTCCATAAGTGTATTGTATTTTCTTACCTAGTATTTGTTGGTGATACAACTGTTACATGGATTACCTAAACTAAGTTCCATGAAATGTCTGAACCCACCCCCCATTTAACTGGGGGACACTGGACAATCAGAAACTGGGGGGGGGGGGGGGAAAAAAAGAAAAAAAATTCTGTTCTGCATTGGAAATAGAAACTATTTGCCGTAAAGATATACAAGTCGGCATGTTTCTGCTGTCACAGTAACCGCAAATTCAATTATCCATCTGAAAAAAATTATTAAATGTGTAACAACACCTTTCATATTGCTCCCTTGTCCTTTGAAGGGTATTAAAAGATGTGATTTCATTGCTTCGTCGTCCTTTGATACATGATATTTTTTGCAGTGCTCTATACCTCTTGAGAATTAGGCTAAAACCTTTCATTCAAGAGACTACAGTACTGCAAAATACTGTACTGTGTTTGATGTTGGTAGCGGGGTACAATTTATCAATTACCATATGCAAGTACACAAAAATCCTGTTATATTTGGGGTTCATGGACGGTTCACCGCAGTAGCCCTTGGAATGCATCAGCTGCGGATACGGAGGGGGCGGTTACTATATATACACACGTGTATCTTTCAGCTGATTTCATATTCGGGTGCCTCCCTATATTGCAGACACTGCTGAATGGGACAGATTTGGGATAAACCCCACCAGGGGTTTGTGGGTAGGGGCACGCACTCACCGTCCAGCAGTTTGCCATGGTACACAGCCATGCCGGCCACGCGCCCGATGAACTTGAAATAGGACAAATGATCCTCGTTGCAGAGGCCCGAGTTCGGGTTGATCTGTAGCGTGTAATTATCCCTGCAGCCAAGAGGGAAAACCGGAAAAGTGGATGAAATTCGTATCACAAGTGTGCATGTCACTGCTGCAAGACACCCTTCCCTTCCCGTATGGGGTGAGGAAGCAGGCAACCATCCCACAGAATTCATGGTCATAAAAACCCAAGACAGCGGAAGACTACCAGATCATGTCCCAGCACATGGTCACGGTGAGAGGCAGGAATCTATCCCCCACAAACAAGAGGCCAGTCCATCGCAGGACAGTAAAGGAATTCTGGTGATATCATCATTCATAACCCTGATTTGACAGACGGTTAACACTCACGTGGCTGAATACTCAAACAGGCCATAGTAGGGGTTGAACATTTCCTTGGAGATGAGGAAGAACCACTCTCGGGCCACTCCACCGTAGTCCAGGCCCTTCTCCCCCTCAAACTCGATCCACAGACGAGCCTTCAGGAAGTCCGGCCTCTTGACGGACAGGATGCGCCGGTAAGAGTCCTCCAAGACAGCCGACCGCTGGATCTTCATCTCGAAGCGACTTGGGCTCTCGGCCTGTGAAGGGGAGGATGGGAACTCTGTTAAACTTGAGGGAAAGAAATGTCCTGGGTGAGTGTTCTGCCAGTCTTGGGGCGGGCAAGAATTTAAGCGCAAAGAATGAATGAATGAACCAAAAAGTATTCAAAACGTGCTAATGCTATTGTATGACATTTCAGTGCTGATGTTGGTATATGACAGTTCAGTGCTAATGCTGATGTATGACATTTCAGCAAAGATACCTGCTGAACATGGAAGCCACCTCTTACGCTGCCACAGCAGGGAGACCTCGCGATGCAGCCTGGCTCGAGGGTGCAAAAAAAATCTCCCTCATATGAACCTCCGACAACTTTGTATCAGGCTTACCGGCTTCCTCAGTTTTTTCCGAAAATACTCGTACTTCTGCTTGTAATCCCTGGAATAAGGCACAGCCTGGAATGGAGACAACGCTGTAAGAATGACGTCAAAATTTGAGCCTTAATTACTCCAGTCCGGACTGATTAAATTGTGTACAGCATTAGATCCGGAACAAAAGCAGCCCAGGAAGGGATTACCCCTGAACAGAAACAGTTACCGTCAGCAGCTGAACACAAAATCCTTTGTGTCTGTTGGAGCATAAGGCTTCAACCACAACAGAAAGTCATTTCAAAGGTCACTGCTGCCTATCTGCCAGCTTCATTGCTTAGCATCTCGCCCACATGTGCAGTTCTGGTTTGGTTTAAAGAAACAGTCCTGCAAAGAGAAAGCTCATGGTGTACTCACTGGCCCAGTTATGGCACTATTCTGTAATCTGGGATCCTCCCATTGCGTGGTCTTGGTATCTAAACAAACAAAGAAAGGGTCAGGCGACACGGCTCGGTAGAGAAGTCACCGCGGCGGAAGAGACACAGGTGCACAGATGCCTGACATGCTGTGCGTCGTACGTACTGTGATCAATGTAGAATATACGCCCATCGCTGTGCTCTCGCTCCTCCCAACCGGGCTGTACAGACACAAAGACATCATTAGCACTGCATTTCATTTGAACTCGGAAGTTGGAATTTCCGAGTTCCTAGTCGGAAATTTCAACTGGAACGCCCCTTGAAGTTGGGAGTTACAACTCGGAAAGTTGTAGAAAACTCTGCAACTCCAACCTCAGAATTCAAGATGGCTGCACACTTCATCAACAGAAGTTTTATATTATTTACTGGCACTTATGTCTTATTTCTGGCTCATTAAATCAAATTTGCACGGTACTGTGCAAATATATCTATGGGCTTGTGTTTGTCTGCATAAAATACAGCAAACTGCCTTGTTATTAACTGGTATTGCTAACCATGGCTAACAATTATACAGGCTAGAACTGGGGTCTGTATCATGAAGCAGGATTTCTTGCTTAGCTGGAAAACTTGTTGATTTAAGGTAGTCTGGGCTCAAGCCAAGTGAATTAAGATAAAGGTTATTTATACAGGGGTACCTTAAATCCAGGGAAAGTTATCCAGTTAAACCAAAAATCCTGCTGTTTGAAACAGGTCCCTGGAAATGCTAAATGGCTTTCTGACTTCTTGTACTGGAACACAGTTAACTCGGGTGTTATGACATTCCCAGCTCCTACTTCTGACCTCCGAGGTAAACGGAACGCAGCATATCAAATCAATAGAGAACAACCGAAACTTCCGAGAATCTTTACTGGTCCTTATATGGAACAAACACAATGGGGTCCTGGTCTCACCTTAACTTCACTATATTTCCAGGAAAATGTATTTGCTTTTCCTGCCATTGACTACTGATGTCATCTGAATGAAACCACATGCAATAGGTTTTAAAGAAATGGCTAAAAAATGTTATTCTTTACAGATGTGGACAAATGACCAGGCTGTTCATTTGGGTTCCAGGAGGAGAGCTGCAGGAATCTGAGCCAATAGCAAGATGAATCTCTGTAGCAGTATCTCCTTACATCACTGGATCACTGTAAGCCGCATGACAGCATCAGATATGCAAGAACAACAACAATTATGAACAGACTTACTGGCAGAGGGCCAAGGTCAGCCGGATCTAGGGAAGGTCGTCTTCTCATGTGTACAGGGATTTTTAACCTGGGGTCTTCCTGTTTGGCAGTGAGACAGAGGAAGAATGGAGTAAGAGATCAGGCGTCGCAGGGAAGCAGCACGTGGAGGACGTGGAGGGGTGCAGAGGGAAAGGAAGGTGCGGAGGGGTGCAGAGGGCATTGTGGGCGCGAAGGGGTGCAGAGGGCATTGAGGGCACGGAGGGGTGCAGAGGGCATTGTGGGCGCGGAGGGGTGCAGAGGGCATTGAGGGCGCGGAGGGGTGCAGAGGGCATTGAGGGCGCGGAGGGGTGCAGAGGGAAAGGAGGGCGCGGAGGGGTGCAGAGGGAAAGGAGGGCGCGGAGGGGTGCAGAGGGCAAGGAGGGCATAAGCAGCTACCCAGGTGGTGGTCTTGGTGTTGTGATCGATGAAGAAGGGTCTCCCATTGGGGGCGCTGCGAATCTCCCAGCCAGGGGGCATGAAGCTGCAGTCGGGCTTGGGTCGGGAGCCGGGGGAGTGCTGGGGTGACACGTCCGGAGACAGCAGGGGGGGCTGGTACAGGGTGGGGCTCATGGCCGTCTGAGCCGCCTCTGTGGTCGTCTGCGGGCAGCCGGATCATGAGCATCTCCACATACGTACTCTCATATATGGCAGCAGACACAGATATTTAAAAGAACAGAATGTAAGCACATTAAACAGGAGGCAGACAGTCGAACCAGACATAGGTGAAGGGGCATCTACAATGCCAATCCTGGACAGCGCCCTACCTGAATAAGCGGCCGGGTCCACGTGGTGGTCCTGCTGTTGTGGTTGACATAGTAGACCCTGCCCTTACTGTCCATCTTCTCCTCCCAGCCCGGGGGCAATCCTGCCGAGGTCGGTAACAGCTGCCAGGGACAGAAGTGACAGAAAAACCAAACGCATAAGAACTTTGCGGGACCCGCGAAAACCCAGACGGCCACCGGTAGGGAATCTGCCCCACGGCCGTTTACTGCCAGCCGCAGCCCCGCTCCAGATGTTGCCGCCCAGGTGACTGGCTGCTCCGACGCCACACCGCAAGCGACAGCAGGCAACCATGCGTGGTATCCGAAGACTGCTGCCGCCTGGCCGCAGCTAGCATTCCCTGCAATCCCAGCGTCGGTCCCGCATGCCTGGGTTACCGAGCGCCTGGGGCGTGCTGTCACTGTCTGGCATGAGGCGCAGACCAGCAGTGAGGTTCGGCTACTGACTCTAGCAGATACCGGAGAAAATAAACCCTCTTTCCAGCCCAGGTCGTAGAATTTGTTTCTCCTCCCTTGCGCGAGCCTGGACTGCGTGCCAAAATACCTTTCTGCCACATGTCTTCCCTGCAGCACCAAGGGATCCGGTTTCATAATGCAGGAGGGTTACTGTCACCCTCTTATTGGCTTCTACTTGATTTTGCCCCATATGCATAATTTACAAGGAGCAAAATCTGCCACGGCTGTCCTGGAATGACTCGGGGTGGGGGGGGTTACGCACCATGGGGAGGGCAGGGTGCTCCTCCGCCGGCGTCTGGGCTGCGCTTCCCCGGGCACTGGAGCGACCCTGCGGCTGAATGAGACCAATCTCAGCCACAATCTGGGGGCCACACCTAACAACCCAGACCCCATGAAAAACATCACCGCAGCCCCCGAAACACGGCTGCCTGAATTTGCCGTAATTATCATAATCATAAAAATCATAATTCAAAACTGGCACTGGGAGCACTGCAGGTGGGAATCACATTCTACATCGCCCCATGAACTGCGTTTTGGCCCATGCACCCACTGCATTTCATACAGGGGCCACGCACAGAACATGGTGAGCTGAAAAGAATCCCAGGACGTAGGAGGAGCTTACCGTCAGGGAGGTGTGGCGTTCCCCTGGCCCCACCCCCCCGGAGGGCTGCAGCCGACTCAGATCCTCGCAGAGGGCGTGGAACTCCAGGGGGGAGTGGGGCGGCGAGGGTGACCGCTGGTTCTGATGGCTGTACGTCGTCGTCTCGTCCTCCGTGATGATCTCCCAGCTCTGCGGCAGACAGCCGACGTACGCGTGAATCTGCATGACTTTTGCCCTTTAACTAAATGTGCTCAAAACATCGTCAAGCAGCCACGCATAAAAAAAGGAACTTAGGAACTTTCGATTCACCGCTCAGCCCGTTGAGGAATCTTGGTCTGATTCCTCTGAAGCGCTGAATGCTGCCTATTGGCTGCTACCAGTCTAAGGTCTTTATTTCATCACACAAAACCCACGCTGAAATGCGATGCTATTTTCGGAGGGTAATTTTAAATGGCGCTGGGGGAACATCCTGATCTCATTCCTGCCAAGTGGCACACTTTTGTTATTCGCACATATCGGCTCCCCGCTGGGAGAGACGGGAAACTCCACAGCGCGGCCTTCAGTGCAGCCGGAACACCGAGGCCAGACCCCATGCCGTAAGGAAACAGGTCACCACCATCTCACAGAGCAGCATTAAATGCAGAATAAAACAGGAGGGTGACAGGAAGCTGAAAACAGGAAGTGAGCACTGCAAAGACCACCCGCAGACATCGGATACGCCGGCGGCTGCGTAATCTCCACCTCGGGCGAGTCGCGGTGCCCGTCTTCGTGCTCCGAAATCTGCCGGCGGGCGGCAAAGGCATGCCTCGCCTCCGTGTGCCCGCTCCTCCGCTGCTCCGCCGCCTCCTCGCTGTCCCTGGCCAGAGAGGACAGAGAGCACCTTCAGCCGGCGCCCGCCCATCAGCCGCACGGTCACTGCGGCAACAGCAGACGCAGAGAGCGCGAGGGAACGCGGAGGACATACTGCATCGTGGGCCTGTGCCACTGCGTAGTCCTGTTCTCGTGGTTGACGTAGTAGGTCCTGCCCAAGTTGTCCTGCCGTTCCTCCCAGCCAGGGGGCAGCACTGGCAGCAGGTGATGGTGGCGGGGACCAGACATTTCCTGGCTGTCCAGAAACTCCCAGCCTGGCTGTGTGTGCCCCCCCCCCCAAAAAAAAGGCTAATAAACAAACAAATAAAATACAGGCAGGCCTATGTCACATTTAAATATTACTGGTGCTAACGGTAACGCAAACAGCCTGTATATGGCCCAGCTTTATACTCCATCTTAGCAGTGGATTCGTTCTGCAGCCAGCTGCAGTTTCTGCCATTAAGAGGGGTCATGTAGCTCTTCCATGTGACAGATGCAGTTTGGCTTTACAGACACCATGTTTCCATGCACAGGATGGGGGTGTTTAGTGGGGGTCTGCAAATTCACCACTTTACTCTAACCCCGAGTAAACAAACAACTGAATCCTGTGTGTCCTGTTGTACCCGTTACCTCAGACACTGATGGGTTATCTGAAAGTGAACATTAACTGACACAATTTAGGTCAAAGAGGCAGGAGACCAGAAAGAAACATGCACATAAAAGGTAACAAAAATCACGGCATGGTGAAGAACATGGTGAAGAGTCACGGCTTCCCGAACACCTACGTCTAAATCCTCGCTTTGCTCTCCAGCGTCATCTTCAGAGCCGCCAGCTTTAGGCAAGTATGTCATCTTTAGTCTCAGGTGACCCTTGACCCGGGACTTGTGACTACAGAGAGGGGAGGAAATAGGCGCACGCGCTCAGTCCGCGCACCCCAGAGCCTCAGGAAAAACGACACGGCCAATAACGTCACAGTGTACGCTTTCACGGGGAAATCCTGGGATTCTTTTATGAATAATGCATAAAGTTATCAGCACATTCCTTTCTGAAACATGCAATTCACTCTGATATGAACTTGCACATATTTTGTTTCAAGACAAACTTAAAAAATAGAAAATAATGTGTTCAATGTAACATCATAGCACAAATCAATATATAAATATTCAGTCTATATCCATGCATTCAAATAAATATAAAAAACGGGATTTGATACAACACAGCTATATTTTTAAGCTGAACAAATCTCTTTTCAAGTTCACGCTTCAAATGTGATTAACATCGTCATACCTAATAATTTTATCACATTGTCAATGAAACATACAATCTAAGACCAGACCAATGTTGCATTTACTTTCCAAAACAAAGGTTCTGTAGAATCTTCCTGTTTTACTCGGTTATGCTAAAAACCTCAAGCCGCCACCGGTTCCAACGAACAGAAAAATACTGGAGAAATAACGCCAAAGCAAACCTCCGTGGATGAAGGAGAAAATCCTTAAATGTGTACGGCCTTTCAATGTTAGGATTTTCTGTCTGAAATAAAAGCAAACAAACAAAAAGGACTCAGGAAACAATATCTTACGTATGAATATTTATATACAGCAAATCTACTGTATATATATATAAAATATAAACACCGTCACATATAAACAATCTGTCTTGAAAAGCAGCAACTCTGTGAAAAACAACAGGGGCGGGGAGCAACTCTGACAGCAGAGCGAGCAGAAATCACAGAACAACTAGAGGAGCAAGTACACCAAGATCAGGCTTCAATGTCCAGCACAGCAATAATGCCGTATGCTGTGGACCAAACCCACTGACAGTGCTGTCCAAACACAAAGCTGTTATTCCCAAGGACTTGGGTGGGCTGACATCAGAGACCAAGAGGGCCATAAGGCGGGGGAGGGGGAGTTAGGAGGACTGCAACGGCCCCTGAGTGACTGGGGCCCTAAAAAAATTGGAAAATAACTGGATTGGTCTGGACTTGGGGGACCCGATATGATGCCCCCTATCAGAGACACTATAATGGTAAATGAAATCACTGCAGGGTGGTATGAAGAATGAAGTCAAGCAGTGGCACAAACGTGTTAGTGTGACAGCAGTTGAATTTAAAGGGGCAGAAGCTACAGCTATTAAAAGCTAGAATGTGGCAATGACAGGATTCAGCACCAGACATATAGATCAAAGCTTTAAGCTAAATAGACTACATGTAAAGGAGAGGCACACTTGGTGCGGAAACAAAGCTTACCTCTCCACCGTTGACTGGCTCGGGTAAGTACTCACCGGTATCTGGTGTAAGGGAACGTCCACCTGGCCCAGGAAGTCATCCCTCGTCTGGTAGCGAGAGAGAACAGAGGGGCAGATTCGTCACAGAAGGGACACTGTTCCCTGTAGGCTGCCCCCTCCCACCACTCTGCCGCACACTGATAGGAGCCCAGGACATAGTCCAATTCAATTCAATTTTATTTATATAGCATTTTTTCAGTCACTGTCACAAAGCACTTTACAGACCAACACGGCTGATGAGCACAGCAGTATATACCAGGACACAGGTGGTAACAACCACCATCTGCGCAGAGGAACGTAGCAGCTGCCTACAGCAGTGTTTGTCTATCTGGTCCTCAGGGACCTGCAGACAGTCTATGTTTTTGCTCCCTCCCAGCTCCCAGGAGGGAGCAAAAATGTGGACTGTCTGGCAGGGAGCTGGGTGTGAGCTTAAACATGGACTGACAGTGAGTCCCCGTAGAGTGGATTGGGAAACCCTGGTCTGCAGTATTACAGCCCATATGACACCAATAGCCAAGGGACGTGATGAAAAAACTGCACAGTCAACCTCTAATACATTAAAAAAACATTAAATTAAATAGAAATTAAACCCAAGCAAATCTTAAATCATCACATGTGTAAGGAAGGTGAATTAATGGCCGCCTGCATTCCTCATGTCAGCACACGCCCACATTGTTTCATCATAGCCCACGTCTCCTCCGGTTCCACTTCTTAGAACCGTTTATTTTCAGCTCGTGATTAATCAGCTCGAATCAATACGAGCCGTCAGCAGCGCTGTGTTTACTGGACCCAGGGCCGGCGACATACGTAGCCGTCAGCGCTTCCCCTGTCACCCGCGGTGCCGTGTGGACACCAGCAAGTGCAGAGCGGGCCTTGTAAGGCGTCCGCCGTGAGTGTGCACGTCCAGGACTTAGCACCTTTAACCAAGCCAAGCAGCTTTTAATGAGTTAAACGACTGAGCTCCAATTCCACGGAGCTCTGCTCAGCCACCTGTGCCAGCCTCTCTGCAAGGGTGCCAACACAAACAGGGGTCGGCAGGGGGCTGACCCGAGGCCTACAGAATCCTCCAGCACCAAAGATCCACAGCTAACAGTCCAGCAGGGGGCCGACCTGGGGCCCGCAGAATTCTCCAGCATCAAAGACCCACAGCTAACAGTCCAGCAGGGGGTCTGCATCACAGAGCTGGATTTTTTACTTAGCTGGTTAACTTGTTGAATTTAGGGTAGTCTGGGCTAAATGTTACTGAACGAAAATAAAATCCATTTAATCCCGGGTACTTTAAATAAGACAAATCATCCAGTTAAGCAAGAAATGCTGCTTTGTGATATAGGCCCCTGGAGTCTGCAGAATCCAACAGCACCAACATACCAAGAGAGTTTGTTACATTGCGTCCTCAGCCTTTTGACATTTACCAACTGGAACTGTATGTGTTAGAGCTTGCAGTTAGATACTACTATCCGTTTTCTACTCGGAATGAAGCTTTTGCCAGTGTTTACAGCTACGAGCTCACTGTTTAACTCCAATCCACTATTGTGAAAATACTAATATAATCATGGTCTTCATCTAAAGAGCTCCTGACATGGATGTGCTGCCAAAAAAAAGAAAAACAGGTTTATTAAAGTTTAATAGTAACATGGAAGATAAGCTGCAGGTCGCAGTGATGACGGAAAAGCAAACAATGACACAATAGATGCCGCGAGTCCGTGGGAGACACGGCACAAGCAAAGAGGGGCAGATGGTGACAGACACGTTACTGTGGAAGTGTACCGGAAAAAAGCAGCATAATTCGCTCTGGAAAACTTATTTTTTGGGTGCGACACCTAGCTCAGGAAAAAGGAGAGCGGTTGTCAGTTAGCCAGAACTGTCAGACGGCAGATGGCTGTCGACTGCATCACTCAGTACAAGCCGATGGAAAAGAGTGCCACACGTATGTAAAAATGTCATCACTCCCATGTGCACCCCCCCACACCGCAAGTCTTACTTAAATCAGACTGAATGAAAAATAATTAAAAATTAAATCTAGAGTACCGACCACAGGAACTGTAGCAGTGAGTCAATCCATCAGTCCGTCCGTCATGCACACACTGCCCCCCCCCACCCCCCATGGCTGCCAGCGGCTTTGCCCTGCCATCTGCTCTCCATTTGCATTAGAGGGGAAATCACCATTTTCCAGCTTCTGCTGGGTAAACAAGGTCACATGCCAACTGCTGTCATGGAGCAGCCGGCCATGTGACACGCCATCCTGGAAGCGGAATCCTGCAGCTGCGGGCTGCCCGCTCAAACTGCAAAGTCTGAGGCGCTGGTGCTCAGAGCCAGCCGTCATACCCGAGGGGCAACATTCCACCAATGCGGCCCCCCTCCACAATGAAGGTAATACCAAAGAAACCAGGTTACTTCTGAAAGGCCAGGGTACGTAGGATGGGATGAAGGGGTGTCACGCTGTAAATACCTCTCAACAAATAAAATTACAAATCTGAATCTTAACAAGAAACGAGACAAAACCGCAACTTGTTTTGTCCAAACGAGGTTCAGCTTAACTGAGTAATACTCACATTAATATCCAACTGCTAAAAACCTTTTTTAAAATGTGACCAGTTCATTCTTTTGAATCTGCATTTCATGGTTCAAAGCCTAATCCCACCCAGCTCTAAATCCAGATACATTTTAACCATCCCTTACACTAATAAACGCCACTGAGAAAATGCAACTTAATAAAATGGACCTGTGAGAGATGAGCAAGCCAAGGTGAAACACGCTGGCCTGCAGGTGCAGCCAGACGGCTTCCTCATATGAGCTGCTGCTGCTGCTGACGTCCCACAGCAGCCCGGGCAGCTGCGTGGGGGGGGGGGGGGGGGGG
>JAODKF010000009.1:8526974-8539752 GCA_026779585.1 Mormyrus proboscirostris
TTATGGGGACCGCTCATTCATTTCAATGGGAAAAATGCTAACGCTAATTATGACAACCTTAACCCCTACCCTGCCCTGACCATAACCATAAGTAACCAAACAAAATACAAGAGCATTTTGCATTTTTAGTTTTTTCATAGCAGTCACTGATTTTAATAAAATAGAGCTTTCCTGGTCCCCATAAGGGAAAAAAAATGGATATTTATCACGTTATGGGGACATTGTGTCCCCATAAGGATAGGTAAACCCGCTCGCGCAAACACACACACACCTGTAGTCGTATCTTTCTGGGGACTCTCCATTCATTTCTTTGGGCTAAACCCTTATCCTACCAATGACAACCTTAACCCCCACCCACCACTAACCTTAACCATAAGTAACCAAACTAAATACAAGTATTTTGTTTTCAGTTTTTGATTGCAGTTACAGATTTTTCTAAAACTGAGGTTATTCTTGTGTGGACCGAAAAAATGTCCCCGCAAGGTAAAAAGTTACAGGTTTTTATTACATTATAGGGAAATCTGGTACCCACAACGTAATAATTACAGAAACACGCACACACGCATACATACAAACGTGCGCACACACACAAATACACACACGCACACACACATACACACGTACACACAGACAAACTCCTGGTTAGCGCAACATTAAGACACACACACACCCCTTCCAGAAAGAACCACCCCCCATAAAAATTCCCATTTCTCTGCTGTTCCTCTGTTTCCCAACACACCAACACTACAGGCACGGCATGGCAGTCGACACCCTCCACGGACAGCAGTCCCGAAACAGCATGTCACACGGACACTTCCGGAAGGCAGCGAATAAACCACGCGGATGGCAATCAGAGGCCGGCCGCCCTCAAGGCCACACGCATTCAAGCCAGCATGAGGCTGCATTTCAGTTCATGCCAATCTGCTTCATGCCCTCAGCTTATATAACAACTACTGAGGAAAACATAGAGCAGTGACACTTTACTCTGTTCCTCAGCTCTTAAAAAGCTGTTACTAATCGTTTGATTATATTAGTAAAATATTCACAATTAAATTAAGAAGTGTATTACACAGACAGCTTACTTCTGACTCACAAAGTGTTTACTAAAGAGCTTGTAAATGCTCAATTATACCTCGTTTCTCAGTATGCTTACTAACCCACCGATTTATATTGCAAGTGATTTACATGACATTTTAAAAACACTAGGACATATGACATTTATGAATTAACCTTTCTATCTATTAATATATTATCAAATGACTAATCACCGTTTATAAATATTTAAGGAGCAGACTTTAAACTAACATGTCACCAAAAAAAAAGCATCTGACGTTCAATTATTATCAGCAGATGAGCGACTGGAAGCATGTGGAACCGCCGCGTCCGCATGGGTGGAGCCCTTACCCCAGTGCACCGTCCCTGGCTCTGGATGCAATCACATCTCGAGTGGGAATGAAAATCTCCCAGGACTGCAGAAGGCCTCCCCCCCCCGCCATGGCACACGTGGATGTGTACCTGCGCCGGGGAGCTCACACCCCCGTGGAGGGGCACGCGGGGGCGCGGGGCATCCAGGGAGACGCTGCGTTGTAGGGTACGGGGGCAGCCGCACCCCAGCCTGCCTGCTGGAGCCGGGCGTGGCCAGAAGGCCGAGGTGCTGCGGAAGAGCCTCGCCTGGGGCCTGCGGATCTCAGCCCCAGCTTCCGGGACCCAGGACCCGGCGGCGTGGCGGGATGGCCGGGAAAAACGCAGCAGGAGGCTGGAGCGCAGAGCCCCGCCACCGCGTCTGGTGCTGCCACCGCTGTCGCCCTGGGCTCCGTCCGGCAGGAAGGCAGTGCAGTGCACAGGCCGGGCGCCCCTGGATACTGACACTGCACCCCCACTCGTGCACAAGCGCAGGCTGCTGACGGCCGTCGCCACAGACCCCTGCGGTTCCCCAGCAGGTAGCGGCAGCTGGCGAGAGCTGTCGACGGACGACGCTGGGGGCGTGTGGCATGGATTTTGTGGAAAGATGACCAGAGAGGAACAGCGCTTGAGGGGGGGTGGCGCCGTGGCCCGGGTCGGATCCACGTCATCGTGCTCAACCGCGCTGCCCCCGCTGCAGTAGCCCGAGTCACTGGCCCCGCTGCTGCTACAGGAGGCCTCATCCGGGCTGGGGGACGGTCGTGTGCTGGCATCTTCACCAGCATCCTCGCTCACCTGCCGTGGCTGCAGGCAGATCTGAAATGTGCTCTTCCTGCTCCTGTGTCCGTTAACCCCAGGGATGAACAGCGACGAGCAGAGGGGCTGGCCCGGTGCCCCCCTCAGCCGCGAGCCTGCCTCCGCCGGTGCCCCGGGGTCCCTGTCTTCCCCGCGACAGCGCCGGCCCTCCCACAGCGGTTCTGTGTTGCTCCTGCGAGTGCCGAAATGCAGACGGAGCCGTCTTGCCATACTGTCAGAGGGGCATGGTAAGGGTGTCCCGGGGAAGAGGCTGCCACTGCCGGACTTCTCTGGGTCCCCTCCGTGCGATTAAGGTCATTAGCTGTGGCGCAAGGCCAAAATAGCTCCAGGGACGGGCCGCATTGTTCACACGGCAGCACGGGAGTTAACAGTCACGGGGGGACATCAGCCGGAGCCCAGAGAAGCGGACACAAATGAAATCGAGACCCGGCAGGCCGTCTCTCCAAAAGGCCGAGAGGCTCCGGAGGAGGACCGAGCCCAGCTGTCGAGCTCACGAGCGACCGAACCCACTTTAATTATAGTTTTCCGATCCGTCTATGCTGGTCCGACGCCCGGCCCCTCCCCGAGGCTGGCAAAAAACCTAAACCAGCAAAAAAAGAAAAAAAAAAAAAATGACGAGGCACAAGAACAGCTTCAGTGGCAGGCAAGTCTCCCGTGCGCTTCGGCACAGCAGCCAGCCGGCGCTCCGCTCCGCAGTAGCCGCATGTCTAAAGTTTCTACTGCGCTCTACAGCCGCTAATATTTTTACCCGCCGTATAGAATTACAGGAAATCAGGAGGAATGAGGTCCGGCATAATTCAGCATCAAACCGAGTGTTTAATTTCCACATAGCCTCCATACTCGGGAAACCGCTTAGGTTTGAAGGAGCGGTCAGGAAGCTACTGGCATTTATAGCCAAGTGCCGAAAAGCTGCCGGTACCCGAAGAAACAGGCTGAGATGCGGCGGGCCACAGAGGAAGCGGCCGGAGCCCTGTGGGGGCCCCGTGGCCCTCTCTGGGCCACCAGACAGAAACAGAGGCATAAATAAAGCCCTGTCTTGAGAAAAACAGATGACCGTTGTTGCTTTTTTTTGTGAATCAGACAGCTCAGAGGGAGAGAGGCCACCTGTCATATGAGACCTGCATGTGGGCAGTCTGCTGCTCTTCACAGTCTGTTCCATCAGTTGAGAGCATAGCGATTACTAACGGTTAGGGCTGCGCACAAAGGCTTTATTGAAATTTTACCCAAAAGCAGACTGATCAAACTAAACTGGAATATTCCAGAATATGACAATGTCAGCCATGTAGAAGCCAGCTGGAATACTGTGGAATATGGTGACAAGGGAAACAGGGAATTCCTGAATATTACAATTACGTGCAGAGGTATTACACTGGAAAGAACCCAATGCAAATTTCTGCACTCCGATCCTTAACCTCAGAATCTGACTTCCTGCTGCACACTGAATTTCTACTCCGGGGCCCACTGATCAGCAAAAGTACGACTTTCATGAATCACGCTATGTGTCAAGGGAGACGAATTAATGAAGTATCTGACTATTTGGGAAGGTCCCTCCATACAGTCTCCACAGACCCAAGGACTCGGGGAACAGAGATGCCTCTGCAGAGTCTGAGGGCAGCTGGGAACGGCGTCCAGCATCATCATCAGGGTCAGCCATCTCGCCCCGGTGGCCTGGTCTGACAGCCTCCCCAGAAACCGGCGTCCTGATACACCCACATTGCAGAGAAACTCAAACCATGAGTATTATACTCCACAAAGCACGGTCTGACTGCCGAGAAGACAACTTGTGGTCAGCGAGAGTGCCGTGCGTGTGACGCATGCTCTTTGTCACGGTTCATTGGCAACCAGTTAACACTAACTTAAAACCACCCCTGGGCACAAACCATTTCCTCTACCCAGGCTTTACAGATTTAAAATGGCCATAAAATCCTACACTGGCCCATTCAAGGTCCCCGTAAGGTCAGGCCATTAAGGCATACATTCCTATTTAAACAACACAGATAAAATTGTTAATTCATTGCTTCCCATTTGTTTCCTAAGCTCACTAAATCCACAGAAGTGTTCCCAGAAATGTATTCCGTGGACCGAGTGAATTTTGCAAATTAGTTTTTCAAATATGGGCTGAGAAAACAAACAAAAAATGAAAGAATCTAGCAACACAATCATGGGGGGGGGGGGGGACATTTTTTGAACGTCACAATGTGTAAGTAGGCATGAATTTTGATCACTGCTGCAGATTTAATGCAGGTGCCCGTCGCACTCATGAACGACACACAGACGGGCCTTGCGAGCGCCGGCCCAAACACACCTACCAAGCGGTTTTCGTCGAACACTTCGAAGAGCAACCGGTGCTTGCGGGGATGCACCTAGGAGAAAACAACAGAGAGATCAGCGGACCTTTGCCAGTCTACCTCGGATCTCTCCAACCAACCTCATCCAACCAGCAGCACCAGCCCCACCCTGGCTCCTCCCGGAAGGCATCAGACTGACAGCCTCAAATGCAGGAAAAATAAATCACCCACAAGGAACATTATGCTACACCCTTGTATTTTTGATACGGTCTTTGAAAACTGTTAATAAATTGCACAGCAATGGGAAAAACCACCCCCAATGTGCACTGAAGAACTGAAGGCGTTTAAACCAGGAAATGAAAACACAGCTTTAATTTCAATAGGCACACAAAGAAAGCACAGTTAGCAGATATACAGACGCTCTGCATTCTGAAACAACAAAAAAAATATTACTAATGCACCAGTAGTTGCCATTAAAAATGTCAGCCCAGGCGGGTGCCCAGTGTTTTCTCTGGTTCTAGAGCAGCTCTCGCTTTCCCAGTCCCTGGGCCCTGGGCCCACACTCTTGGGGGAGGACAGTAACCCAGTATGGCTGAAAAGATCTCCGAGAAACTTCACACTCACTAATCAGCTGTCAGGACATTGGAGAAACAGACTCCGATGTTTGGAAGCCCAACAAAGCATTCCTTCAACCTTTTTAAAGGCACTTTTACAGCCAGCATGAAACATGAGACCTTGCATAAACATGACAGCACTTGAACTCGACAGGAGAGTATCAACATCGCTTTTTATCTCAATATAAATACATTTCCACCTTATTAACATAAGCCAACCAAAGTGAGTTTTCATTTAATCATGCTAGCCTAGTAACCTAAATGGATGCAGGAAAAACAGGGTTATGCTTCACAAATAATCATGTGTGACTGTAAAAACAAGTATCACAAAAATAACTCCTCACTGCATCAGTATACAAATGGAGACATATCAAATTCTGCTCTAAGACTCTCACTATAGGCAACACCACTGTTATTAAAAATGTAAGCAAGCAGGACAGTGCATAAGTACTGGCATCACACCACTCTAAAGCCACACACACACACACACACACACACTCATATATGCGTCTGCACCTCCATTCATTCCTATGGGCATAAATCTAATCCCAATAACGGCTGTAACCGTAATTTACATTTTTAGTTTTTTTGTAGTATTCACAGATCTTTATAAAATTAATGTCATCCTTGTGTGAACCGAAGAAATGTCCCTGCAAGGCAAAAATTTTTGAGATTTTTGTCTCATTGTGGGGGAATCTGGTCCCCACAATGTAATAATTATAAAAATGGGAACTCAGGCGTGGGTGCACGCATGCACACGCGCGTGCAGGCACGCACACACACACACACATGCACACATAGATGCAAAGCTGGTGATATCAGAGCTCATCTCTTTCCATTGCCGAGAGCCAAACAAAATCAGATGCAAATTGTTAAAACAAAAATGGCACCAAACAGCCAAGCAGCTCCCCTTCCATTCCGCTTTAAGTTCATCATTAACAGCCCCTTTCCTGCAGAAAAGAGGGACATGGTGCTTCTACAACATAGATCACACCCTATCTTGCAGAATTAAACAAGAAACCAAGGCATGAAATAAGAGAGTTATTTACCATCAAGGTGCATGGGTATTGATGTAAATACCCATAACAGCCATGTGAGGTTAAGAGCACATTCTCTTATAGCGTGCTGGGATGCTGAGCTGCTCAGAGGCGGACTCTGTTGCCTCACACCTCCAGGGATGATGGCCTGACTCCCTCCCCCGCTCTATGAGTGTCTGTACTTTGCACGCTCTCCCCGCCTCACATGGGTTTCCTCCAGCAGTTCGAACGCAATCAGGCTAACTGACATCTCTGAATTGCCTGTAGTGTCTGATTGTGTGTGTGCCCCACCAACGTGTGCCCAGCCTCATCCCCCGTGCTGCCTGGGACTGGCTCCAGGACCACCCCCCCCCCCCCCATGACCCTGACCAGGATAAGCAGTTGGAAGATGGATGGAAATCAAAAGCAATAATTATCAATCATGCCCTGCAGAGAGCCCACAATGTGTCATATAAGGCTATTAATAAAGACAGAGGCGTGAGAACTAGCAGAGCCAGCGTAACCTGCGTCCAGTTGGCAATATAGCAGGGCCTAAGAGTGGAGAAGCACATCTAGCGGGGAGCGGGCCAGACTGCTCGGCCCTACGCCAAGGTGGCAGAGAGCATGCAGCCTCCCCCCCCCCCGGGACGCAGCCCCACGGCTAGGGGTGATGATAAGAACACAGGTCACGTTAAAAGTTAAAGCATCACCGCGAAAGAGCACCATCCTTCTCACGCCGCGTCTTTTTTAAGCTTCCCTTCACCCCCCCACAAAGCAGTGTGCACTGATGGGTTGCAATTCGCCTATTATTATATCATTTAAAAGTTCCGCACTAATTAAGGGAGCGTCGCTTTCATTCCAGCGGAGGAGAAGCGGGGACCAGGCGGCTAATGCAACAGAAGGACTTTGTTTTGCAGTAACAATGGACGCAGGTTTGACCTAAAAAAGCAACCAAGCCTCCTCCGGGTCCCTGCGCGACCTTCAGCCGAGACCAGGAGCTGCAGGCCCCACCCTCGCTGACTTCTCTAGATTTCAATCCTCGATGAAGGAGGAAAGAAGAAGGAGACACCAGCTGCATGCCATTATACCGACAACCAGAACTGGCACAGAGAATAAGAAGCAACCCCTGACCCAATTACCGCCCTTCAAAGGCTCCAGGATGACTGGAAGGAAGACGGCCAACAGCGGACGGCAACATGCTTCTACACACCATGGCAGTCAGAGCCACGCTGGGTGTGGTGGCTAAAAAACCTGCAGCTACCACACTATTAACATAGGTTCGTTACAGTCCTGCCTTAGTCACAAGTCCCCATATACTGTTAGAAAAAAAGTACCAATTTGTGACTTTGAGGGTACAGTTAGTCATTGGGGCTGTAGGTAAATGTACCTCTTAAGGTACAGAAATGGATTCTGAGTACTTTAATGTTGTTTGTACCTCGGGGAACAAAACTGTACCAAGGCTGTACTCCTTTTTCTGACAGTGTAGCTCAGCCGAGCGACGCAGTGAATTATTCTGAAGATGCATCAGCCACCACTGCAGTGGGTGTCGATGTCTCAGCCTGAAGCTGATCTGTGACCCAAACATCCGAACACTAAGCAGAAAAACCCACCGTGAGCTTTTATGGGCAAATTTCTGAGCCGGCCAGCGCTCACGACAGCATCTGCTGAAATATCGGCTGGGTGGAGGAAATAGTGGGTCACGCGAGGCAGTAAGAAAGACAAAAAGCGGCACGACATCAAACTATCCGTCAGCTGCAAAGGGGAGGAATACGTCTGAGGATTATACACTGCTTCCTCTCCCCCAATCGCAGACACGCAAACAAGCAGCGTGACATTGTCGTATCCAGATATGAGTCCACACCTCCCACCAAGGCTACAATCGCTAGTACAGCCCGGGCTAATGTCGTTAAAGCTAATGAAAACACCTCACCGTGGCAGCAAAGCCAAGATAAACCTGCTGTCAGCTGGAGGCAGTTAACGTTGTGTCTCTAACAACAGTGGCACAGTAAGCACCTTCTTAAATCTCAGGAACACTTAACTCTGAATATTTCCTATGTGGCAATGTGAGATGAAATTCAAATGACCTTCATTGCCAGGTCAAAAGCTAATTCCAGTATACCCAAGTAAATCAAATTGAAATAAACATAGTATCATGCACAAAAGAATAAAAAAAACAGAGCGGAATAAGAACAGGACCCATTTAAGATCACTTACTCTGAAATAGAATTCCTCATTCCACTTTGGGTCCAACGTCTTCAGGCGAAAGGTTGAGAATAGCAATGAGAAAGGACAAAGATTTGCTGTCATTTGCCGTTCCCAGAATAAAATACAGTGGCAGCTGCAAGTGGACACAAGTCATAGTATGGATACCTACCTTCTTTATGGTTTTAGTCTGGAGACTGGTGAGTTCCCCACTCACAGGATCGTATAGTGACACTCTTGTGTAAGGATCGCTACTGGACACAATGAAGTAGGTCACAACACAGCTCTACTGATTGACAGTGTTCATATAATACATTTATAATATAATATATAGGTTTTAACTGGGGGGGGGGCTCTGTGCCATATAGTCATCCGTGTGGAGAACCTCTGTTCACAACACTGACATCGAAAATATTACCAAAAGAACGTTTTCAGTATCAAACTCATATGCATAAGCAGTTATCAAGCATAATTCTAGTATCTGGCAGCCCTTCGTTTAACGGGTATGCTTAGAAAGCATGTTCCTATCGCAGTTGCTGTTTCAAAGAAGTTCTAAATTTACCCTAGAAAAAAGAAACATTGAAAACAGCGACACCTATAGCCACCACAAAATAGTGCAGGTAATTATGCATGGACCTGAATTAAAAAGGAATTCAACCATTTTGAGATCACAGACATTGGCGATACTAAGACATGATCTTTCCCCAGCATGATTAGTTTAATACAGTGCAATGTCATATCATCATGTCATATAACATGACAACTTCTACTGTCAGGAAGCTCTTGTTAAAAGCACTATTCTCAAATGTCTATACCCAACATTACATAATACAAAATGAAGAAAGCAAACACTATTTATAAAAGGCCGAGAAAATATCACAGGGGAGATATATTGCGATACTTCATCTCATTGTCATGTCACAATACCTTGGAAGCACATCAAACGATGAATAAATCACTTAGGAAACCTGCCCGACGTGTTCCCGTCTCTACTGCCGTAAAAAGCTACCCAGGGAAACCCCTCTAGTTTCGCATGCCAAAGTCACCTCCAGTCCTCATCTTTGTAAAACTTTGGCAGCAATCTCTACGAGATTCTTTAATGAAACTGAAGGACAAAAAAAGTAATTTCTTAAAACAAGAATATCACGTCAAACGAGGCGAAAGCGCTCACCTGGCTCCTAAGATGTCCTTCTTCGCAAGTCCAATTCCAGCAACAACTTTCACTCTCAGGATTCTTGAGTCCTCCTGTGAGATCGGCAGCACACCCACCAAGGAACGTGAATAAGCATAGAAATGATACGATTAAATCCTTACTTTCAGCATTGCTGTCTGTTACCACCTATATAGTAACTGTTCTTAGTGCCTATCTTACCATTCCACAGTAAATACAGTATCCCCTATCACTATTTAATGGGTCTTTCTGAGCAGCCAACTCTCCTGGTGATTACGAAATTAAGATGTAAAGAAAGCTGCTAGGGCAAAAAAACAAAAATGACCCTAGCTGGGCCAAGTGTTACACTCGCCCTTCAGGACAGTATCACCAGGAGGTACCTCGCAAACAGCTGTTAAATTTGGCGCTTATATTACCGTTTCCTTGCAACCATTTAACAGACACGTGATGGGGTGAGCTGCTGTTCAAGGCAAGACGGCTGAAACACTTCAGAAAATAGGCAACTTAAAAGAGCCACATAAATACCCAAAGAAAACGTAACGGTAGTAAATAATAAAGATTTCATTTGTTGCTATTTATAATAAAAAATGACAATAATAATAAGAGAAGAACGAGGTGCCAATCTGACTGTATTTGAATTAGTGCTTTGCCTTCACAACAACTGTATAGATATAAAAAATATATGCATTGGTATTTCCCAGCCAAATAAGTGACCTAAAACAATATGGCCTGACACACACACACACACACACACAGTCAGCAAGGTATTTTACCACGTCAGTCGGAAGCCCTCGGACCTCAGGTACTGCAGACGTACTCATGCTTCTCGATCGTTGTTTTCCGTCTGGTCGGACTTACTGGGGACAAACTGGCAAAACTTGCGACACCCAGCTAACTTCACACCCCCACAATGCGAGCCGCTTCCTTCGTCAACATCCAGTTGCTGGCCAGCGGTTACAGTTTCAGCATTAAGTTGCGTCTGTTACGGCGCAGATTAAATTGTCATATGTGGAGCTGCTATGTCGCTGTCCACCATCCTGGCCGTGCTGTTCTTCCGCCTCCGCCCCCCTACTCCTACTCCTACTACTCCTCCTCCTCCTCCTCCAAGCCCGTTGCGTAGCGCAAATGTAAGCGGCGAGCACCTTCCTGCCCCCCAGCGGCCCGCCTCTGCTGACCTGCGGCGAACAGGAAGCCGGGGCCGGGGGCGTGGCGATGACGTCACCAAATGTGCGCTCAGCGTTCACCGGCAATTCAGTTTGCCAGGCGGGGACGCTGTTTGCGTGTTTCGTGCAAATCTGTCTGTAAAAGCTCGTCGTCATATATCCCTCAGGCAGTAGAGCCGAAGGCAGAGTTTGGATTTTTGAAGTTTGCTTCAAAGTCGACTGATCTTAAAAAATAGCATCCAAATAATAAAATGATCGAATATTTTGTGGCTATATTTTTTTGTCAAGGCGGCCTACAGCTGAGTCGCGAAAAAATAGTGGATTATGAAATACCGGAAATAAAAACACATATGAAAAAATAAATATCACGAGACTTAAAAAAAAGACTCTGCCCATTATTTTTTTGAGATATTCACAATCAATTTCACATAGCTTTCAAACATGATGTGTAGATCCTAAGTATATTTTTAAGTTTTCAGTTGTCCTTAGTAATTTGAGATAATAGATGCATTTTAATGTTAAATTGAAAAGTATTTTAAAAAAATATATTAAAACAGACCAGACGTCTAACATCCTATATGCCTAAAGCTGTAATATAAAAACAATACTCATTAAACATTTGAGGGTGTTACCCTGGTAAGTCTCACACTGTATCGTGCGTGTATTACCTCCCTCCACTCAGGATGATAAACAAGATGGTAATTTACTGAAAAAAAAATCACAATGTAATACTAATCCATGCTAAACGTGCAACCAGAGTTGCACAATAACAGAAACTGCTAATTTACATTAGTGCCGATATGTTTTTTTATGGACTGAAAGAAACCGTATGTCCCAAGGTGGCTACCTTTCTAAATCCAAGTTATTAGGAAAGTATTTTGAAATTAAATAATTAAGCAATTTCATAGTTAATGGTCAACCACAAGAAAGCATCATCACACAGAAGAAATTACAAAAAACCAAAAACAACAGATTCCTTAAAAAAAAAGTTTATTGGTTTTTAAAACCACTTAGAAAAACTCTCAACATCTGTGAGCACTTTGAATTAAAAAAGAAAAAGAAAAACACAGCTGAAATGCTACTACTGTACGGTCCGCTGTACACCAGACAACAACAACAAGATGGAAGATTCTTCTACGAGCCTAGATGGGTTCAGAGGAGGATCTATTGGGTCGGTGAAGAATAGAGCACGGGGGCTGCAGACTGCCCCCCCCCCGTGCATGGAGAAGTGTCTTTTCATAATGCGAGTCCAAAGATCAGTGCTTACTTAAAACAAGTTTGCCAAAAAAAAAAAAGTTTAGAAAATGAATCTTCACAAAGATGCATTTTTCTTAACAAAAAAGAAAAGAAACGGAACATACAGAACATACTAATTTGAATTAGTAAACATCAAACAATGCAACTAACTTTGCAATAGTGAGTTAGCTATACCTTGCTGGTCAACAGAACCAGTCCTCATTACAGGAAAGAAAGTGGTAACAGCGAATAGTTTGTACAATATAATCCAACACACATGCACACCAATGATCATTTATCGACATGGTGACTGAGACTTAATAAAGTTCTTTTTTTTAAAATTTTCTTTAATTCTTTTTATATTCTCCTGCATGAGAATGAGTTAGATTTTATCTCACTGAGATCAATGCAAATTGCTACATAAGACAATTAAATGGTGTCACTTTTTAGATGACATGTTTCCTTCTTTAGTTAACATTTTTTTTATTTAAACTTTTTATAAAAAATATTTTGGGGGCCATAATTGTTGCATTTGTCCTAAAAGGGATGCCAAACCCTTTTCGTAAAAAGTTTAGTGCAATAATGTGAACCTTCGAAAGCTTTGCTGAAATTTCGAGCCGCTGAATTTCCATTTGTCTGCTGCCTAGTCCTGGGCACAAGGCATCTCTGTCACAGGACGATACGAATCCCACCAACATGTCTCTGATGTATCTCAATAAGCCAGGCTTTTGTTCTTATGCTAAGCACACATCTCCTCTGCAAACTCGGACCACCTTAAATGTCAGAAAAAAACAAAACAGAACAGAACAGACGAGCCAGAAGCCACTGACTGTACAAGAATGAGATTCTGAAGAAAAATTCTCTCTTGATG
>JAODKF010000009.1:8540091-8551582 GCA_026779585.1 Mormyrus proboscirostris
CCCTGCCCTATTACCACTCCTATTCCACACGTTAACTCCCACTGCAGGCTAAAGAAATCATGAAAGCCTTCACTCCACCATATTTGCACAGAATGTCCAACCTGTTTGCCAGAATAAGCCAGTGCTTTTACCGCAAAGCATCAATGGGAGAGCAAATGGAAAATAAGCATGGATCCCATTTTCATCTCGGACTTGCTGAACAGCGTTTCTTTGGTATGGACATAAGGCTGAGAAGGCTGAAACCCTAAAACACTGCGAGTCAAAGTTGATAATCGCTACGCAAAAAGTATTGTGAAGCACCTTTTAGCATTCAGAATAGTCACCCGATTCTCACCATGCTGCAGAATCTTCTGTTTTGTAGTAAAAACCTGGCTAACTTCAAAAACATCTGCTATTCATCACTGAAAGTGATTCTTGTTGTACGGTGTGATCTTTAAGCTACTATTCAGTTACTCACTAGAATTTCATTTAGAACCCAAGGGCCCAGATTAATTCCAGTGTTTATCCTAAATAAGAAATGACTCTTCTCCCTTATCTGAGACACATGTAGTACATACATGTATTTTGAAATGCTTAGAGTTTCATAGATTATATTGCTTCTCCACCTTTAGCCTGACATTTTAAAAGCCCAAATAAGCACTGAACAATTATTCCGAACTAGAAAGAAATGTCCCATATGTTACTCAGCGAAAGTCCAGGTCATTTTCCTTTTGGATTTACAACAGTACAGGGAGATGCATTGCCAACCGTGCAAGCTGCCAATCATCCGCTCTATGGCATTTCAATAGGTCGGGCTTTTGTCTCTTTTTTTACTCTTGCATTAATGCCTAACCATGCCACGCAATGACATTTCATTTAGAGGGTTACATGTTTCTCAGCAATGAAAATACCACCATCAATAATTTCATTGAATAGATGAAACAGCTAAGACTGAGAACGCAAGGAGGAATAATGAGGGTTGAGGATGCAATCAAAAGACGTAAAAATCAGTAGCTAAAACACGGCATTAAAGAGAAATGCATAGTTGCAAACACGCGATTAAAATGTACAACTAAACCAGGAACAACTAACCCCTTCAACTAATTCTCATACATGTCCTCCACTAATGCCTCAGTAAATAATACTTTGGTATCGGGGTATTTCTAACTTTACTTGAAATCCTAATATTTCCAGTAATAACTGATCAGCTTTCATATTTTTTTACATGTCTTGTTTTGCCACCAAATGAGCTGAATCTTGAACATATTTGAGTTCAAAATTATCCCCTCGCCACCAAAAAGCATAACCTAAATTTTAAATGAATGATGAACTGCAAAAAAAAAAAAAAAAAAAAACGGAGGGAACCAAGCCGCTGTAACAGAACACCAAGAATAACCTCACTCCTTTCAAAGACGCCTCATCCTCCAGCACAACTGCAAACGTATCGATGTACATTGATACACCAGGCATAAGCTTGCAGCATCGCAGGGCGATTTACAGCATCCAGTTTAACAAGTGAAGATAAAGTGAGATGTTTGTTCAAATCGAAAACGGAAATGGAATTTAACAGTACAGGTGTCTTACACACTGATTTCCACAGCTGCCATTTAATTTTAATGCTTAATTCATCTGTAAGCTAGATGATACTGGTAGTTATGAAACTTTTTCTGACAGAGGCACCTTGCGGGTACCTGCTCACTAGAATCCTCACCCTACGTTAAATTCCAATTGGAAAATATAGTCATTTGGCAAAAATGATTTTGTCCATTGTGGAAAAAAACAGTACAAGTTAATATTAACCTAAAGTATTCCTACTGCCATTTGGAGGATAAAGCCATTTGTTTTGATTTGGTAAACGATCTCATATGTCCCTTTAATTCAGCTTATGACAAGCACCTGTTAAACAATCCTGAAAGGAAAGTTTCATAAACTATTAGTGTCAGCTACTTGAAATATTCTTATCAGCCAATTCATATACATGTATGTACATATACAACATATCTTATAATATCTGTAAGCACACACTCACAACTCTCTCCACAAAGTTTGTTTGCACAATGCAGTCTTCGGGAATTTATCAGAAGCAAGATTTTGTTTTTTTTTTGTAAAACCTGTTTAGTAAACAAGGTTGCCTTTTAAGAACAGTCTAGAAGAATCTAAATACTTGATCCGTGAAATAATGCATCCTCTGTCTACTAAACAAATCTAGGGTTTTAAAAAATGTGACCTCGAGTGACAATATTACTTATTGTCCAAATAAATTTTTAAAAGTTTCTTTTTTAAGATGGGGGGGAAAAAGTAACATAAGTCCAAATTAACATTTCTTATGTCCTAATGCAACAGTGCTTTCATGTCTTTTTGACTAAATTATTCAGCTGTGATCATTTAGGATTTTGTTTTGATTTTAAGAAAAACGGGTAGAAAGAGGACATAATAGCACCAGCAATGCACCTTGATGCAGCACATAAAGTAAAACAAACAGAAAACAAACAAAAAAAACCCAAACAGAAAGAGCGATCATTTCTGTTTGGCCCGGCACTTCTTACTGGACAAAATGTCAGTGTCCAGGTTCATGTTGCAGTGTGCTATAGAACCTTTACAAAGAGATGGTTCTCTAAAAGAAAGAAAAAAAACAAACAAAAATAAAATAGAACTAACATTCAATCATAAAAAAACTAAATAAAACCATTAACCCAACATTTCAACTGTGGGATGGTCTTTGCTCTCCAGCCAGTCAAAGCCGGCGGAGTTCACAGTCTCATTGCAAATCTGCTGGAAAATCGGGTCGTTCTTCAGTTCTTCCAGTGTCGAGTCTTCATACTGTCCCTGCTGCCGATTGGGATCAAAGAGCAGGTTTGCGTCTAAAGTGTTCAGGTCGCTTATGCTACTGGAAAGCTCTGACGTGATGGAGAAATCTGATGCCACTGCATTCAGCTCCGATGCCACTTGTCCCACCAGCTGGGACCCTGGGTCCAGGCCGTCCTCCCCTAGGAGGTCCTTGACAGTGCTGTTGAAGTCCAGATGCTGCTGCTGTGGATCTGGGGCCAGCAACTGTGCCTGACTTTGATCTTGCTGATCTTGAAGCTGCTGCTCCACAGACTCTGGCTGTTGCTCCTCAGACCGTTGTTGTGCTTGGCTGTCGGCAGAGGAAAGGCTTATCTGTTCACTTCTGGCATTTTTAATGAGGTAAGTCGGCTTTTGAAACTCATACGTGGATGGGCCAGGGCTAATAAGAGCTTGGGTGTCAGCGGCACTGGAGAGGCTGGGGTCAGTCTCCAGCATCTGGGTGAGGTTCATGCGGGCAGTGTAGTTTGAAGGCAAATTGTTGATGCCCAGGCCTCGCACGGCATCATCGCCATCTGGATCCATCTTGCTCAGCAGGACACTGGTGATGTTCTGGTTGTTGCCTGCCTTTTGCACTGGAAGCACCTCAGTCTGCATCATCACATTGAGTGGCACCGATTGGCTCCTCTGCGCCATGCTACCGACGCCGATGTCTGGGCTGTTGGCAAGAATGCTGAGCACTTCTGGAGCCACAGGTGAGCTGAAAGAGGACGCGGCGGACCTGGCGACATTAGCCAAGGCCGTGTTGCCGCTCAGGTTCCTCTGCCGCACAGCCGGGCTGACGCTGCGGCAGCGGAAGGTGCTGCCGCCTGACGAAGACGTCGCTGCTTTGTTATCCAAAGGTGCAGGCACTGCAAAGCCTTCCTGCTTGGCCAGACCCGCCATCGTGGCGACCTGCTGCTGCACCGGAGAAATGGGTGTCAGGCGGCCCAAGTGGGAATCATGATGCCTGGACTGGGACTGATAGGACTGTCCAGGAATGGCAAAGGCATGAGGCTTCCGAAAATGGTCATCCACTAAATCTTGGTAGCTGGGAAGAATTCCAATGCCGGCGGAGGCTGCGGACGTCCCGCCGCCGCTGTTATACCCGTTGCTCATCCACTCCAGTTTCGCCTTGTCTGGATGGGTGGCCATCGGCCTCTGCATGGGCTTGACGGGGCTGCTGGTGACGATGCTGGCGTCATGGTATCCAGTCATGCTGGAATTGATGGGTGTGAACGCGAAGGGGTTTCTGCATTCCACGGGGCTGGGGGGGACGCTGTTGCTGCAGTTGGAGTGCGGCGTCCCAATGGGAGTGTGGCGGCTGCTCCCCAGGGCACTGTCCACAGGGGTCGTCTGCGCCATCCGGGAGCAAGGACTCTCCCGCGTCAGACCTTGATTTCCCCCCATCATCTCAGAAGTGGGGGTCGGGGTGGGCGTCGGGGTTGGCGTAGGCGTCTGGATGGGAGTGCTGCTGCTGTGGGCTGAGTGGTAGAAGGTGGCCCCCACCTGGTGGGAGGCCAGCATGGCACCCTGCATTACAGTCGACTGACCCTGTAGCGTTACGTCGACGCAGCTACCGTAAGATTGGAGACTGCTGTTCAGCTTCATCTGCTCTTCCATCTGCACCAGCTCTTCTACGATACTGTCCTGGGTCATTTCATCATCGTTAAATGGAAAATAATCCACGCTGGACTGGCCTCCTGCAAAGTCAACAATGTCCTGGTGGAGATTGAGCTGACTGGCATCTGAAGCCATGATCGGTATCTGGTCCATGGCTGGCGTGACTATTTGCTTATGATCAGGAATCTGCTGGACATAGGTCTGCTGCTGAATGCTGTCAAGCTGTCCCTCCTCCCACAAAGAGCTCTTAAATCCATTGGCAGCGGAGGAGTCTAATACTCCAGAGCTGGTGGCCACAGCTTGCAAGTTGCTGGCAATTTGCTCCAGAAGGGACTGACTGGATGCAGAGGTCTCTGGAAGGAGGTCGTCAGGATCCAGAGTAGGAGTCCCCTCATCCTTGTCTTCTGGAGCGGACTGTGGTTTCACAACTGTCTGGAAGCCACTTGCATTCGCGATGGGAGAATCGGTAAGTGCAAGAATTCGAGTTGGGACGGTGGAGTTGAGTTTCACAGTCACCTTGCCGGGTACAATTGCTGGTGCACTTTCGGGTCGGGCCGGAGCCCCTGCCCTTGAAGCTTTCTTCAGAGCGGAAGTGACATTCAATCTCGGACTGTCAGCATCCCCGATGGGCTGCTGCGTGACAAAGACCTTCTTGACAGGAGCTTGGTTCAACTCGGACCCAATGCTCGTGCGTTTCCGGGGGCTTTTAGAGCCCAGGCAGACCTCCTTCGGGGATGAGGCGGCTTGGGCACTGCCGCTGTGCAACACGTTGATGCTGGTGGCCTGGTTCGAAATGGTCAAGTACAAAGTGCCCTCGCCGTTGTCGTTATTGCTGACGGCGGAAGCTACCACAGTGCTGCCGTTGGACGGAGACTTTCCGTGGAGCGCGGGGGATCCCTTGGTATGTGGTGTGGGTGCACTGCAAGCCCTGGGCTTGGCATCTGCCACACCCTTCTGCACACCGTCAGGGTCCTGAGATGCGAGCAGCCTGTCTGCCCGGCTGGCATTGGATATGGCTTCAGGCTCCGGTTTCACGTCGATCGTAGGAGTCGTGGCCACGCGTCCATGCCTGGGCACAGGTGACTGCACAGGAGCTGCGGGACCGCTGTGGACCTGTGCGCCGGACCTAGGCTCCTCTGAAGATCCGGTGCTGCCCACCCCGGCAGAGGCCGGTCGCAGGGGGGTGGAGGTGGAGCCACTAGTGCCGCTGCCGTTGGGCGCCAGGGATATGGCGGTCATCTTCACCACGTTGACAGAGCTGACGTGCGGCGTGGGCATCACGGCCTTGATGGGACTGTTGGTGATGAGCAGCGTGGGCGGGGAACGCAGGGTGATGGCGCTGCTGGCCGAAGGCTTAGGCAGGATCTGGGCGTAGCGGTGCCGGGCGGAACGGTCACCTACGGGGCTGGCAGGGACGTTCTGGGGCGTCTTGGGGCACTGCTTCACTGACTGCACAGACTGAGTGACCACCTGAAAGTTGACTGGAACGACCTTGCCTTCTGGTGCACCCACAGGACTGGGAGAGCTCATTAGCTGCCTGCTCCTCTGTACCTAAAGGAACAGAGGCACAGTAATTAACAGACAAGAGTAAACAGCCTTTCAGAGGGAGGCAGATGTAGTGCAATTTCCTATCAGTCATTAAAAATAAGGACTGGACAAACAATCATAAAATTAAGCAACGACAGATTGAATGTCATAAAACGAAAGTATATTTAAGAAATCAAGGTAGAAAATTAATACGCACCAATAACAATCAATATATCAAACAGTCCAATAAAATTCACTTACTAATAAAATTTAGAAAAATAATCAATAATATTAATAAATACTATAAATAATAAAATAAATTCGACAAGAAAGCAATATGCTTGCAATACACAATTAGAATATAGTTACAATACAATACAAGTGCAAGGTTACCGTGATCGGGCTCGGGACAGCAGCCACGACGATGCCAATGGTTGGCTGAGGGGACAGCAGGGCGGGGCTTCTGCAGGGGATGCCGGGTCCGGCGCCAGGGGTGCCGCCGTCCACCCTGCGGACCTGGGCCTCGCCCGGCAGCGGCGAGTGCAGCTTCTGCTCCTGCTGCTTCTTTTGGATCTTGCGCTGCAGCTGCTGCTTGGCATCGATGGAAGGCGACGCCAGGGTCTTCACCTGGGGCTGGAAGGAGTTGGCCTCCGCAGTTGGCACAAACGCAGACGCCTGTGTTGGCGTCTTCGCCCCTGAGATGGTATAGTGCCATGGGGAAAAAAATACTTAGAACCAAGATTGTGAATCTTTACCATTTGAATACAAATGTGTGTCTGGTACGGTCAAATCATTTTCTTTGGTTACATATGGCCAGCATACACCACACAACATAAAGATCATGCAATTAATGTCAGTACTACCCATAACCAGCAGATGGCGCTCCTTCCCCTTAAATCACATCTGCTTGGGAGGAGTTACAACCCATTGTATGAATGGAGCAAATTAGCCCTTGTTACCAAACAACGCCAGCTGTGTTTTCCTGTGTGGGTGTCTCTGTCCCTCATTTCATCATGCCTAAGCGAGGCCGGCCAACACACGCACGCACACACGCACGCACGCACACACACGCCTGTGGGCCCGTACCTGTAGCGGCCCCCGTCATGACCGTCAGGGCTGCCACCGACTTGGTGCCGATATAGTGGCTGCTGAGTAGGAAGCGGGCCAGCTCCTCGACGGAGTCGAACTGCCGGCTGAGCACCTTCTGGGCCCATTCACAGACCAGGCCACAGGCGGCCGAGCGCACCTCCCCATCAGCACCAGCCAGCTGGCTCGAGGCCTCCAGCACCTCACACTGGCAGGGGGCAGACAGACACATCAACAAACTGTCCGCTTGTACTTCCTGGGCTTCGGAGCCGCCTCCCACTGTACTCTACACGCTATAAATCACAGAAACACTGCAGCTCTCCAGTATACCATTCTAATACACAAATTAGTTTATTCCTTCATCATTAATCCTTAACTTATCCTGCTACCTAATTTCCAGATGTGGGTAGTTCAGGTCGGTTCCAACTAGCCAGTTAAACTTAAAGAGGCACAGTCATAGAGTACTCAACTGATTGGTTGAAACAAAATCTTGGACTGGACTTTTACTCTCTGGGCCTGAACTACCCACCTCTGCCAATTTCTTCCGCAAAACATCACCCAGTGACAGAGGAAAAAGCGTAGTGAGGTGAGGAAGCAGGTCCACCTACCCCGTCTCCTGTTTTATGCAAGTCCAGGTTGGGTAACGACGGCATGTGTACGAACGCCTTCTTCCTCAGCCCACTGTAACAGTATGTGAGGCTACATTAAGGAATAACATTTTGGAAAGCATTTGACTTTTGGAGAGCTTATCTGGCCGAGAGCTTTTGGTCTCATCCCAAGCAGATCATGGCTTATGGTGTAACAGCAGCACAGCTACACTGTTACCACAGCAACACACCCGCCCTTCCACCCCAGTGCTTCATGCCAGGAGCTGCACATGAAGATCCACCGATAAGGTACAAAAATTAAACACAATCCCCCAAAAGAAGACAGCTCAGGCATTCAGTAAAAGGGACCCCATCGCAGTCCAGGAACGCGGAGCCACGAAGACGGGCTCGGCCAAGACGGATATGGCTACTCAACCTGAACCCAGCCAGAGGGACAGAGCTCCACCACGTGCTGCAAAAAGGTGGGCCAAATGGCAGCACAAACACTTTTTAAATTAATTGTTACAATCCTGCTAGACAGAATTAGCAGACAAACACATAAACCCCCCCCCCTTCCCCCCGGCTCTGATTGGACAGTGCATCCGCGCCTGGGGGTGGTTCACCAAGCCCTGTGAGGCCACGATTAACCAGTCGCCGTTCCACAGGAGATGTAGCCGCGCTACAGAAGTTCACAGCTAATGGGCTGTGAATTCTTTGCGACCGCTGCGTCCGACATGCCGCTGCTTCCAACCCCGAGTTCATGGTCGCCACAGCAGCGCAGCCCGGCACAGGAACCGCTGACGGTGAACGGCGTGGATTTGAAACGTGCCACGGACACTAAAATCCATAGCGTTTTGGGGCACGGAGGCACTGTTACACAGACCATGGCCTTTAACTTCCATGGCAGCCCCCTGTCTGCTCGGAAGGTCATATTGAATTTCGGTTACCATCGCAACCAGTGAAAACAAACAAGGTCTATTTCTGAATGCGTCTTGAGTATAAATAAAATGTGCACCGGCGCGCCTTTAGCTCCAGAGTTCACCTGCCCTAAACATTTTTAATTTCGCCCCGCCTCTGTTCCCTTTCCAAATGCCAAAACGTCAGACGTCAGAGACCCAAAAGTTTAGTGCATGCGAGACGCCTGTGGAACGTGGAGGGCTGGTCTGTCGCCCCAAAAGCCAAAGCGTGCGCCGCCAATTCAACGGCCACTGGTCCCGCTGTTTGTTCATTCCTCTCCGGCTCTATATTTAGGGCCTAGATTGAACTACAAGAGCAGATGTTTGTGACCGAGGCCCAACCAAGCGGGACACCAAAAAGCTATCCAGAGAAGGATATTTTGATTTGCCCCTCATGCCAAGTCGGCGTGCCTTCATGTTGGGAAAGACGTTTTTCATGATCTTCCCGAAGTCTGCGGCACTGAGGGGATGGTAGCCCAGACTGTCACAGTAACTCCTGAAAATCAACAAAAATATTTTTTATTAAAAAAGTAAAATAAAAAATAATTGACTGAGTTACACAAAATCCCTAAACTTTACAGCTCGTTCATTCATTTCTAATCTGATTATTAGAAAATGATGGACTATTTTATCAACTGCACATGACTAATGTAACATTTGTAACATTATCGATGCTTAATGTCTACTGGTGACGTTTCTGAAACCTTTTCAAATATCATGGATTTTTATTTGTGGATTACACAAGTAGAGGGACATTAAGTAGCTGTATAACGACATAAGTAACAAATTACATACATATATACATAACAATAAACCTACAATTAAATACTATAGAAATATCGAACACAGGAATATTTTCATTTTACATAATCACGCTATGAAGTACCCATATAAAACATGTATACGGATATGAAGATAGTTTTCACTGTGGTTTTGAGAAACTCAAGGAACTGTAATTATTGGGCAGAATGTTCGGTCACAGCAGCATCAGTGTTAAGGCAGGGGGGGGTGCGTGATTAACCAAAGCACCTCGCGCTAGAAACGTCTTTGAAGCTGACGTCTAGATTACGGACCAGAATCACCTCCCACACCATAAAGCACAATTCTCCAAAAAAAAAAAAAACACAACAGGAAATACGTCATGAAGGCCAGTGTAGCTCCTCCTACGCACTTGTACTCATCGTAGACCTCCTGTTTGGGCAGCGAGGTCTCTGGGTGCTCCTCTAGGTGATTTCGGATCCAGTTGAATGCGTGAATTTGCTGCGTGCGGCTAGATGACATGGAGCTCTGGTCGCTGAAAGAGGACAGGAGGGTTAGAGGTGTGATTTAATTTCGCCAACCTGCTCCTGCTTTTAGTTTGTTTCTCTAGAGCAGTTTTGCCATTTACACCCCCCCCCCTTTTCCGTTCCTGGAAAAAAGAAACATGGCAGGATGAGAGTGATCCAGGAACGCTGGATCTTTTCTGATCCGCATTCCTAATGGACGCCATGTGCCGTTTTGTGGTGGGGGGGGACAAGCAGATGCGCGGACACTAATGGAGACAGAGAGCCAGAACCTGCACACGGTCGCTCGCTATGGACTGCCAGTGTTGGTGAATCAAGGACACTCATGCTTTTCCACGAATCTGAGTGCTGAAAACAGCACAACAGCAACGGAAAGTAAAAATAAAGTCGTCCTCCGTGGAGGGACAAGAAAGAAAGAAAACAGCACAACAGGAAATCTCTGGTTATGACCCATATTGTACAGGGAAAAAGCCAACGATGCTCTTGGATTTTGTGACTTAAGAAGTTGCAGCCCTAAGATAAATATAAAACTCCTCCGATGAAACATGGAGTTGGGCTGGACAGGAGATGGGGGCAGTGAGCAACTGCTGCAGCTTCCTGGATCAACATCATCCCCTAAAACTCTTGTACATAATACACTAATACACATACAGGTGCTGCGTCGCTTCCAAGAAACAGACACCTGTTAAACGAAAACTCCCTCCTTCAGGAGACGGAGGCAATTACCTTTTGTCACTGCCATTGCTGGGACCAGAAGGCAACCTAAGGTAGAGGTAGAGTTTTTCGATGTCTGTAAACTTCTCAACTTCTTGCTGCAAAAACAAAGACAATGACATTTCAAAAGTCCCGCTTGGAAACATACATCCATCTCCTCACAACGGTAATGCAGCAGAGGGCGAGTGTGAACCTGCAGCCTATCCTAGAGAACTCAGGGCACAATGCGGGGGACACGATGGATGGGGCACGGATCCCATGCTGTGCGCAAACCTACGCAAGAGGCACAGGATGACCTAAAGCGCATGTCCTTGAACTGAAAGTGATGGAGGAGGAACTGGGGGTAGGAGCTGAACCTGCAACGCTGGAGGCATAAGGCTGAGCGCTGAGCGACCGCCCTGTATACACTACTGCTCCGAATATCACACTCTATAAAGTTTACATGATGAACAGACACCCCCGTGAATCTCAAACGAGGAACACCTCGGTACGTTCAGGTTGCGGTCACGGTGAGCACGGGTAGGCAGCGCCACGCAAGGAGCAGAGACACCCTGAACTAACGACCCCCCCGCCATGTGCAGCCCGGCACCCCCCGCAGCATGGAAATAACAACAAGGTGGCCAGGGAGGGGGGCGGGGCTACTGGTAACAGGTGCCAAAGTGCAGGGGCAGGGCTAACGTTGCATAAACAAAACAGCTGTCATAAATAAGGGCAGAGCGGGTGAAGCCTCAGAAACACTCGTACGTGTTGGAGGATGAGCGAAAAAAAATGTTTATGTATGTATTGTAATTATTACATATATAGATTGCAATAATCTCCAAAACCCTGTTTAGCGACATGAACAGCTGCATGTTAAGGTGCTGCACGCAAGCCAGGGGGCCTAGAGCTACAAACGGCTAATGCGCCCCCCCCC
>JAODKF010000009.1:8557068-8591886 GCA_026779585.1 Mormyrus proboscirostris
CACACACACACACACACACACACACACACACAACCTCCACCCCCCACTCTGACCCAATTTCATGCTGTAAGCCCACGGGAACGTCACTTCAGGACAGGTCGGCTTGGGCTTTCAATGCAAACGAGGTTTCCATGGGAACGTACCCAGACTTACGAATTGCAAATGGGCAGTAAGTCTGATTTTTATGACTCTGAATGAGAAAAATATTTCACAGACTATAACCTAGACTAGCTTGTCCCTAAAGCGCCATTATCTAGCAATGCCCAGTAGGTATTCCCAAAACACACAAAAAAAATGTCAGGTACAACTGTTTGGGCGTGACACTGTTCGAGACCCTGAGACAAACATTATTTAGCAATTACGAGGTGTGAGGGGACTGATCAGCATAATTCTAGGTGGACCTTAGGTAGGAAAATACAATAAAAATTTGCACTACGGTAAGATTTTTATAGGCTGTTACTAGGTGAGACAGGACCGGTCGGACTTAATTAACTCTTATTAGAAAAGAGTATGGTATGGACCCTTGAGCCTCATGTAAGGTCAGCTTGGTCCGGCATCGTTTACGGGGAGCCGTCCACACGAGATGGACGTCACACGGCTGCAACCCGGGCAACAGCATGGGGCATGCTTCTCTCACATCGTGGAACCTTTGTTTTCCTGTCGCTCAATCGCGATTCAACATCCCCCACCCCCTCCGCTCCTACACGCCACCCCGCCGACACCTGACGGGACTCTACTAGACAAACTAAGCCCTTTAATCGCCTCCGCGGAGCCCCAGGCCGCTCTTCCCACGACAGATGTTTTGGGCAGGATAACGTGGTTGTAACGCAGTGGGAGTCCGCATGCGAATCGCACACCACGAGGTACGAGGCAGCCCTTGTGGGTCCGCAGAGCCCCAGAGCCACGGAAGGACAAGAGGCACGCTTCCATTCATACGACCTTCAGCACATGCTCTGTGTGTGTGTGTTTGTGTGTGTGCGCATGCACATATGGAGGCGGAGTCACAGAGGATTATTATTTTGCTGTTTCTGCCCTGCATCGTTCTGCGTGCTCAGCTGAATCCACGGCTGCCTAGTCTCTTCCTCTCCATGTCCTCTTCCTCCTGCTCCTGCCTTTTCGTGGTCGCTGCTGTTTTGCACATGCTCAGAGCACCATCTCGGAAGAGTAACAACGGCCCACAAACGTGTGCGTGTGCGTGTGTGTGTGTGTGTGTGCGTGTGCACGCGCATACATGCAAACACGCACACAGTATGTAGCTCAGTGGACTAAGCCTCCCTGCCTGGGATCATAAGGTGGTCAGTTCGAACCCGGGTTGGCAGAATAGTCACATGTCCGTAGGCCCTTAAGCAAACCTGTGACCCCCAGCACCCTAAGCACTGTAGGGTGACAGCCCTGCGCTAAGACCCCCAAGCTTGCTCTCACCTGCATGGAGAGCAAGAAGGAGCAGAGAGGAAAAAAAGAGAATTTCCCCCCAGGGATTAATGAAGTATCACAATTCTATTTGCATACTGAATTCATAATATATATTCACACACACACACAATCTCGATTGATCACTTAATAGTGCAAGATGACAGTGTGTATGGCCTAGACAGTACAGGGCAGATGGCAGGGAATTCCAGTCCATCACACATGATATAAACACTTCTATAAATTTCTAGACACCAACTAGATGTCTAGAATTAGATAACTAGAGCTGCAAGAGAAACCTGGAGTTCCAAGGGTAACTGAACGCTGAACACAAGGAGGGGATGCAAACTCCACACACAGAGCAGAGGCCCAGGCTGAAGCAGCCTTTAAATTGTGGGTCTTGCCAAAAGAAGAAGACGGGATGGCTGTTGACAGGACCCGGGTTATGAAGGCCCACGGCGCCAACGCTCTCGATCCGGAGCCCGAACAAGGAAACCCACCCGCCCGCCCGCCCGCCTGCCTGCAAAGTGCGCCACTCGACCCCCTTCCGGAATGGCCTGATTTCTGAAACAGCAGAGTGGGTCGGGCCGGGCTGGGCTGGGCCGGGGCCGCCGTGCCCCAGAAACCAGCCCAGCTGCTCTTCCTGCATCATTTATCCAGCATGTAAACACTGAGGGTGCTGCCCAGGCTGACTGCCTGCTGCTTCAATATGGCTGCCACACAAAGGCAGGGGCGGGCAGGCGGGGGCGACAGTGGTGGGGGTGGGGGGTCTGTCTGCTGCCGCTAAACCCTAGCAACTGGCTACAGAGGCGTGCAGAGGCAGCCTAAACCCAACCTTGCGGTACAAGCACCCTTATCAGCCATCGCCTTCTGCAGTCGGGAAGACCTGGGCCCACTCAACCCAAGGGCATTCCCGCACAACCAGCACCTCCATCCCGCCATTGACATACATTTGGTGGCCCCCGTCAAGAGCTAAAATGCATCATACAAGCAATGCATAGGTTAAAATGGGTTAAAATGGTCAAAAATACTAATAAAAAAACATCACCATCAATAATGTACATCCCACTTCGCGAAACAGGAATCTGAGCACAAATTATCTCCTTGGTTACATGGAGTACAACTGTTTGTTCCTCATGGAAGCGCGTTTCACCTGTACTCTGGAGTATGTAGCAGTCTCCTGTGCAGAACACCACGAGCTCAATCAAGCTTCAAGGGCAGAGTCTAGCTTCCTGCTTTGCTAAATCTGAAACAGCCGTCATTCGGGTGCATGGGTTAAAACCCCAGCACCCTAATAAAGTGCCCGTTATGTGCTCACACCTCTGTATCACACTGGCCTGCTTGCCATTTGGACAGGAATGAGGCTTTTTTGAGGGGTGACTCAAAAAGAAAAGATTTTACAATTTTTATAATCACGTAATTTTCTGGGCTGAATAAAATGACTGACACAATGTGTTGATATTTAAAAACCTGGCATGAATCTGAGGACAGTTCGTCCACCGATGAGCAGCCTTTGTGAAAATGTTCTCCCTGTTCTGATCTAAAACGGTCCCAAACTAGTTTCTATTCAAAGCCTTGTTTTGTCAAATCAGTAACTAATATTAAAGCATCCCTCAAGGCTGACCCTGTCCACGGCCCATTTGGGTTTCTGTAAACTTCTGTAAACTGTGCCTCTCTCAGTCACCTGAAGAAATGCAGTGCTCATAGCTCTTCTGTGGTTACGGTCGGAGACCAGGGATTTTTCTCTTTGCTGAATAATAGCCTTTCTGAAGGGAGGAGATCACAGTTACTTAAGGTGAGATCATTCCAAAGCACAGCATGCCCTCAGCTAGACTCTAGCACACTGAACCACACATTTAGAGACATCACTGCTTTCTGACTATCCTAAAGATGAGAAAGCAGTAGCGTAAATGGCCATATCAGTTTGTAAACTCAAAATCCACTGTGAGGTTCCTGTATTATGCTTCTAGATATTATATAAGATACATTTCAGGAAAAACTGCCTTCAATCGAAACACAAAATTTCAGGTCAAAAGTTTTGGGGACGAGGACACAGGGCAGACACCGCAGGCAGCGAAGCTGCCATGTCAGTGGTTCTCAATCCAGTTCCTGGTGCCCCCCCCCCCCTCCAGAATGTCTTCATTCCAACCCTTAATCAGGCTTACATGGTCCTAGTAAAGAACGTGGCAGGTCAAAAGCAGCATGGGCTGGAATGAAAACATTCGGACAGGGGGTGGGACACCAGGAGGAACTGGTTCAGTAGAACTTTAATAAAGTCTAAGTGGATTCTGGTGCCCGTATCCAAAATATCTTACCAAGGAGAGAAGCTTCAGGAAGTCTGTACTTCCTAGACACATTCAGAGCATTAAAACCAATGAAACATCTCATGACTAAACAGCAAAATCCCCTAAAGATGATCCTGGAAGCCGCCACCTTTACAGAAGGGGAGACAGATTCAAGAATCCAATATTGGGAACATTTGTAGCACAGAACCCTAAAAAACAGAGTTCGCACAAACGCCACACAGACAGTGTCTCCCAAGGGGGCTTTGCACAATCATCTCTGCTGTGGCCTGTAATAAAGCAGAAATGAATGCCCCCCCCGACAAAATGGAACTGGGGTTGAGAGGTCACCTTCTGGATGGAAAAGATCTTCGCCTAAGATGCGAAGATCTGTGACGTTCTCACGCTGGCCTGGGTTTCCTGAAAGCCTACCAAGCAAAACTAATGTGGAGCCACACCAGGTTGCGATGCACAGCAACAGGAAGAAGACAGATTCCGCAGGGCCGGCTGGGGGCAGGGGGAGGATACGTCTAATTAACATAAATGGGGAGGTTAAGATTTCACTGGAGTATGACCGCCCTCTCACAAGGCGGCGGGGATAAGCCGTTTTCGGTTTTGCCTACCCTCATTTATTTTCTAAGGTTTACCCATGATGAAATAACCATTTCTGGTGCTGGCAGGATTCCGCACCAAACATTTTGTTTCCCTGTAAGTATAAACACAAGATTTTTTTTTCATGCGTTCCTCCTCTGGCATGCGGGTCACAGTTTCATACCACTTCCTGTATGCATTTCATGGGCATCTACGCGGCTGCCTTTCACTATATGAAAGAAACTCTCTGAAAAACGAGGATTAAAAAAAAGTGGACACGTTGTGAGAATGTTTTAAAGTATTGATCATATGAAGCAGCATCAGACAGCCAGAGAAACAATTGGCAGCTACCTAATGCATTAGGAGAAAAGCAGTGATCAGATAAATTTGACTCTCTGTGATCTCCGTGATCCAGTAAAAAACGGTATATCATTACGGTGTTGTAATCTGCATAGAAGTTACATTTTACCTAAAAAAAAATCGCATAGGATACAAAAACTTATCAAAAAAATGGGTGTGGTTCCCCTTTAAGATGGAGAGCATATCTACAATAAATCAGATAAATGCCCCAGAACATCAGCTTTGTGATGTTTACTTTGACTGTTTATAAGGGAAACTTCATCCATCTTTAATGGAACATTTCTATTAATATGGCAGCAGAAAAAAAGGCATTAATGGAACAGGGTATAATAAGAAAGACAGAACTCTTATTTTCATCTGCACCACAGAATGAGGGATCTTTTATTGGTGATTATCAGCCACATAACACACGCTGATGATTTTATTTCTTCCTTCCAGGAAAGGCTCACAAATGGCACATTTAGTGCTCTCTAAAAGTCACCATGAAGGCTTCAAACTCACCTCCTGGCTGGACACCTGGGCCAGACAGGAGAAGCATCAATGCCCCCATCAGCCAGGTCTCAGCAGCGACGCAATCGAAATGAGACTCGCCGCCTCCTTCACTTTCATCTATACGGCTTCCTGGAAGAGGGCTGAACTGAACTGAGGGCTGGGAAGAATCCTGACCGGATTTGAATGTGTTTCGCACATCATTCCCATTCAGCGCGCCCTGGTGAGAGGCTAGTGTATCGAGGCGTTTGGCTTCAAATCTCCCCCATTGCAGAACGACGGAAACACTACCGCTGTTCATAAAGACAGAAGCGAAAGTGCCATACAATAAGTGACCACTTAACATCTCCGCTTGTCTGATTGTCCATTCTGCCCCCCATCCGTGAATGAATTCTACTGTTCATTCACAGAAAAAGAACAACAAACAAGGAAAGAAAATGTCTGCCCTGGCAACAGGAGAGCTGCACAGGAGAAACATGCTCCGCTACCATGTTTGCGATTGGAAAAGCTCATTTGGAATTCTCTTTGAAGACATTCATCCACATTGTGCTGGGATTTACTTGCCTCCCTTCGGTTCTCTCTCACACGCGCGTGCACACAAAATGAGTTTCCACTTCAGGCTTCACAGATAAAAACCAGAAGCGATAAAAGCCTCCATTTTAATTCGACAAGAGGAATCACCTACAAGGACGGACATGACAGCGTCGCAAGCTAATCCACTATTTCCACAAATGCTAAGTCAGCTGCATCTTAAATCGCAGATTACACAGCAATGGCGAAAACAAAATGCAAACGTAATCCACATGAACAAAAAACGACCAAAAAAAACAACCTATATTAAATCATTTTCACTTAAATCTATTTAAACAGCTCAGTACAGAACACTTAAACTATCTGCCATTTCGCAAAACATAAAAGGGATTAAGAGGCCAACTAAATACAAGGGAACAGCGGCCATTGAAGCAAATCCCGAATTCGAAACGATAAATATGACTGTGTATGACATTAACCCATTTAGGATGGCGGATAGCCTGCTGCTCAGGGACGTAGACTTGTGACCTCGAGATGGCTGGTGGAAAAGGCCTCTCCGTCGTACCTCTGAGCAAGGAAGGGGACCCAAATAACCAAGCCGACCATCTGTCTACACAAGCAGGCATGAGGAGCCTCACATCACAGCACAAAGCCCCTAGAAAATATATAAATATATGTGTAAGTATCAGCTCACGTTAAAACATTCCTCAACCTCTTCAGCCATTTAGAAGCATTTTTGTATCAATGAAATACAAGCCTTGAAACGCGCAGCTTAATGTTTTCGTGGTCAATTATTATAACAACTGACAACAGAGCCCATAAGGGACATACAGGTTAAATTAGGTGTATGTTTAGGTCCTTAACACAGGCGCCATTGACCTGAGCGTGCCGTGACGGGCATATCACTGGACGCCAAGAGAACTCCCATTTCTAGTCTCAGACAAGCGGGACGGTTATTCTTAGCTTTCAGAAAACAAACACTAGGCACCATTGCCAAATCTGTGATCCCCAAAGCATCTGCATGTGTGCCAGCCCCCCGAATGAAATCCAGCTGCAGAAACTATTATCCAACCTTAACTAACCCAATATTACACTTTCATAACCAATTAACTCTCCTCAGTATTACCTTTCCGGCAAAGCCATTTTTTCCCCTTTGCATGTGTTATTTTACTGCAGCTATTTATTTTTCCCCCTCACACAGAATCTGGATGCTTAATCTCACATGTAAAAATCAGCCTCCTCATCTGATTAATGGCTCACTTTTGCTTACTGAGTGTTTTCTCCTGTGCACTACAGCACAGTTCCACGCTTCCTTTTTAATTGCGGTTTCTTCTTACGTTTTCACAGTACTCACTAAGTGCCAGCACTCCCTCTACAGCCCGTTTAAGCATCTCTGAAGCATGGCTTCCTGCGCACAGAGTGAGGAGATTCCCTGCCAATCAACGGCCCCTGCAGGTTCTTCTAAACTCTGTGGACCTCCACCCATGTCGCACATCTTCAACGCCATTGGTTCGGTATTTTAGCCAATAGCTGAATATTTCGTATAGCTTTTTTTATTGTTTTGACTAAACATTTTCCATTCATTAAATAAAGCCTAAGGGATTCTGTGGTTAATTATGGGAGGAAAGATTTAGGGAATGCTAGACAGTCAGAACTTGTGCTTGTGATCGGAAGGTTGCCGGTTCAAATCCCATGGCCTGTAGAGTGATGGCACCACTGGATGCTGCACTGTGACAAATGTCAAATAGCCTTGCCTATCTCGCTGTCCATTTCCCCATGGGAATGAGTAAAATATTGCTGTTAAATTCTAAAATTGCTACAAGAAACACCTGAACTGCATGTTACTCCACTGTTTAGACTCACAACAAAATTCAAAAATTACTGTAAGTTACTCACAAAGCATGGAGGTAAGGTCTGAGTTTACTCTAAGTGCTCAATACTGACCACAGGGAACAACCACTACAGGCACATTATCACAAACAATGAAAGTTACCCTGGAATAACAAACGTGGTTTTCAGGACTTTCTGCCTTCCCGTAACTGATCTGTCAATAAATTTTAAAGATAGATTTCCAGAAGCAGGGCCCAAATCCCACACCTTTCCTATGTTTCTGTTGAGATTAACTGCAAAAAGAAGGATTTTTTGGCCAAGGCTGAATTAAGGTACCACACTCAGAGGGGCAGAATTTCTGTACATCGCATGTACCCTATATATAGCAGACAAATGTAAACCGTATTCAACTGCACTTACAGCAGGTATAAAACAATCAAGCACAGCGTGGATCTGTGTGTCACTGCACATTATTGACATTCACATCCAAATCCAACACCGTGACCAGCTGGAAAACTCCGCCATGAATTACACGAAAACCTTTAATCTCTTGTTTCATTCAACCTGTGAGTAGATGCCGGGTCCACGGCGTGCACCACCGAAAACACTGTTACAGTAACCAGGAAATGAAAGCCAAAGCTGCCTGTTATCATTTTCAATAATTCTCCATGACAACAGCATTGGCAGCAAGGGCAGGGAAGAGCAGGAAATATCGGCACAAAGGCGCATGACCACCTTAAACCCTGGGTTTGCATCGCCTAATGGGAACTGCAGGATCTAACATGGGAGACTTAGGTTAAAATTAATTAACGTAAAACATTTTTTAAAGCATCAGGGAAACATCTTTGTAGTACTGTTTCCCAACCCGGTCCTCGGAGATCCACAGACAGTCCGCGTTTTTGCTCCATCCCAGCTCCCGGTAAAATGCGAACTGACTGCAGGTCCTCGAAGACCGGACCGGAAAACACTGTTGTAAATGTAGTATAGTAAAACTTCAAACTGCAGAAAAAGAAGATGCATTGGTAGTTATAGAAGGGGGTGCCCCAATTTACTAGTATTACACCGGGGTCACACCGTGGCTAATTCTGACGGACATTTTGATTAAAATGCAATTTTTACCTCAGACACGGTATTTAAAAATGCATTGACACTTAACAGGCTGATGATCCCTGGCATTAGTCAACTGATATATCAGAATGAAAAAAGTGCTATAAAGGAACAAGCATTATACAAAACAAAGGTACGTTTAAAAGTTACACATATCTGATTAGTGTGTGCTTGCTATAAGCAACAAAATCAGTTTCCAGGGTTTAACTTCTCAGGAAACTTGGCATCTGCCCTTTAAATCTCAACTAAATATAATCCACTTACATGACCAAAGGGATCCAAAACCTAAACATATTCCTGAAGGCCCCACACCCCCCCAGGGGGTCCATAAAAAGAGCCTGGGATGATTCATAGAGTGAAAGTTATACCAGGACAGAAAAAATCTGAAAATCTGACAGTGGCCAATATAAATGAAATGTGAGATGAGTCAACAACTGTTTTGAATGGAAAGATCAACACACACTTGCAGCTTAATAAAAGCTGCTGACTATCTGAAGTGAATCACAATCTCGATACGCCGGTTGCTCATCTGAACCTTCGCAAGGGCTTTACTGGCAAGACAGCTGATGAGTTGTTTTCTGTCACACCAAAATATGGTCGGTGCCTCAGCGAGGAATCCCCGAATGGTCACAAACCAGCAAGCAGCCGTCCCGTGCCCTTCAGAGCAGGCAGAAATGGCCAGTCTAGCCACATTAGTCCTGTCATAATCTTTAATGGAAACCGAATTTCAATTATTTAAAACTGATTACCTAAAGTATACAAACAGACAAAAATACAACATGTAAGGCCGTTAGGGAATGCATTAAGGCAGCTGCCAATGGAAAGTTTAGTGATATAATAAATAGGTTAACACAAAGGAATTGGGGCTTAAGGGAAAAAAAACATTTAAAGATGTCAAAGTGCTGCTGAAGTTGTTGATAATAGGTATCATGCCTCTCTGAGGTAAGGCAGGCTGTATATCCTGGGCAGGCCAGCAGTCTGCTGAAGTGAATGCTCTATCTGAAGCATTTAATATTAAATAATAAATGTGCTTCAGTGTTTTTTATAAAACAGGTAAAAAAAAAAAAAAACTATTTTACAATAAAAACATAAAGTTATACAAACCCAATGGTTTAAATGCCAAATCATAGAAAATACAAATGTCAATCTTCAAAAAGTCTGATTTGTTTAACAGAATTCAGGCCTTACAGAAATGCAGTGAAACTCTAACACAGGGGTCTCCAAGTACGGTCCTGGAGAGCTATTATCCAGTAGGTTTTCTATCCTACCTGGCTTCGGATGAGCCACACCTGCTCCTGGTATTTACCCAAAACAGGTGTGGCTCATCAGAAGCCAGGTAGGATGGAAAACTTACTGGATAGTAGCTCTCCAGGACCGGAGTTGGAGTCCCCTGCTCTAACAGATGTGCAAAGTTAGCTGGGAGCATGAAATCTACGAATTCCTGTTTCATGCTGTTAAATGCATAAGACCTGAATTCACGAAATTGACCTGACGTGGCTGATTATTCATGCACAATTTGAGCCTATTAATACTGCATGTTTCACATGAGGTAGGAAAGATACCATCAAGAGCAAAACATACTTTAAAAGTTTAACTTCAACAAATTATATTTTAAATGTACGATAAACAATTGTTTAAAATGATTTCTAAAATATTACCTATAGATCAAAAAAACTGGCCAATGCCCTGTTACCAAAGCCTTTTCAAAGGTATACGTAAAATGCAGTGATGAGACACACACGTGTGTAAAATTTGATATTATCATCAATCCGTTCATCGCTTGATAAAAACATGAGTGCACCTAAAACCCTCGGACTGTGGTTTCTGTAAATCCATGATAATGTCAAACTCACTTACCTGGAGTGCCATCGATTTTGGTCTCCCACTAGAGGATGATACGTTACCATCCTAAAAGGCCAATTCAGATCCTAAAACATAGCATTTTCCCATATAGACAAGCACTATGCATTAGCATTAAGGCGACACATATCAATCTTCAATCAACTTCAAAGCCATACACACCAAGCAGTGTCTCCAGATGTCATTCCACTCACCAACTTATACTAGAAAAACATGTTTATGTCTTATTCGGCACTTATAAGTTTGTATATATTGTATGCAAATATTTGTGTAAATAGTTTAAGCCACACTAAATGAGCAGTATCATATATGCGGGAGAGGCAGTGCTTATCACTTGAGTGCCCCCCCCAATCTCCAAAGTTGGGCGTTCGCAGCCCAGGCTCTGTATACATGATGTCTGTATATTCTGCTTGTGCACAAGAGTTCCTTCCTACAGTGCAAAAACACATGGCTAAGCAAACTGGTGTCTCTAGTCTGCCCCGCAGTACGTGGGTGTGCGCGCCCTGGGACAGACCCCAGGCAAACCACGACCTTCTGCTGGATAAGCACTGATGAAAGATAACTGTGCAGTATATGGGAAGGCTAAACCATTATTACACCCATCCATCCATCCATCCATCCTCTATACCATTTCACACACACATTCACACCTATGGGCAATTTGGCTACTCCAATGCAGCTCAGCATGTTTTTGGACTGTGGGGAGAAACCGGAGAACCTGCAGGAAACCCCACGGCGACACCGGGAGAACATGCGAACTCCACAGACGTAGAGCCAGTTCCCTGAGGTAGGAGGCAACAGCACTTAACTCTGCACCCCCCCCCCCCCCAACCATTATTACATTTTAATATAAACAACATGCAAACCAAAGAAAACATGGACAATGGCAAGGTAACGAGTTTAATCGAGAGAGATGCGTTTGATTCGACACATAAAGCAGCCCAGCTGACCCTGATCAGCATAAGGGCCTTATTGAGGTTTTAATAGGGTCAGCTGGGTGCAGTATGACGGATGCTCTCATGAGCTACTGTGTTCATTGATAGCATATGAGCAGAATTAGCTGTACATATTTCATTCCCATTAGTGTATTTTCACTGTTATACATTTTATTTCCTTTTTTAACTAATTTTTCAGTAATTTACCAAATACTGTTTCATCACTGTGGTCCTGCTGTCTGCTTCTGTCTCATCTTTGGAGTTGGGGAATATGAGAAATTAATTTACTTTCCCAAAATACATTCTGTAAGAATATGACAATCTTCTAAGGTTTTGTACCAACAGGTATAAGACCCAATCCTAAAGAAACACAGATGTGTGCCTAATGACAGAGCGTAATGATAATGCTGGTGTTCTATAACTGCTGACCAGCCTAAGACTGTGTAATATATGGAAAATAAACCAAAAATATTCTTAGACCTTAAATTCCAGTTTACCGCCATGCAATGCTGAAAAACAAGGTCCAACATCCACTTGACATTACTGAGCTTTTAAAACCAATTTAAGCGGCATATACTGAGAAACATATATCCCCGAGGAGATGTAGGAAGAAGAATCGTAAAAATATGACAACTTTGATTTAAAAACCTTATTTAACAGAACAATGCATGTGACGAGCATTTTTACGCTATGGTCACATGGGGCTGCGGCTGCACACAGCAGACACGCTACTTCCCACGTAAGTAACATGCAGGCGATGCCGCTATTCACGGCTGCCTTAAGCCCTCGGAAACACTACAGAAAAATAAAAGGCTGTCCTCATTAATCATCTGCTGTTTTTTTTTTTTTTTTTTTTTAAAAAAAGGAATGTCAGTGCGAATATAATAAATGTCCGTGTTTTATATTTCTTCACAGAATATATCGTCAAAAAAATAAATCGTTGCAATCACCACCGGCACTGTCCGTTAATTTGACCTATAGGTATATGGCTGGCTTCCCGTTTCTGTATGAACAGCACGCAAAAACAGGGTGGGGTGGATGAGTCGGGAGGGGGTTAAAAAAATCGAGTCAGCGTTTCCACCACCGGAATACCGATGAATCCACCACCAGCCAGCGTTACCGGCAGACATACACTTGCAGATGGTACCTGTTCGTCGCACCCCGTTCTGCTAGGAAATCCCAATTCAGTTATTTCCCCCTAGTGAATACATATAATCGGCCGTCGCTTGGTTTCTTTCCCACAGTCATGTTGCAACGCAATATTAGTCGTACTGCAATATAGCAACATCACTAAACGTAACGTGTCACCCAAATGCAACCGGTTTCGATGCAACAAATCTATGCCCTATGCTATCGATTAATATACATTCGCAGTAGAGCGACTTAAGCATAATCTGTCTGCATTATATTAGCGGACGTCTGTTTCCAGTACACAGCACCGGTGTGCCACCCTCGACGGTGACAGCGTGATGTTTAGCCACGATGTCCACGCTCGCCTTCCATGAATGACCAGATTCACTCTCGCTTAAATGCGCACCATCGTAGAAAGTGTATTGAATTTTTAAGTCTTGCTACTCACCAACTTACAGTAATGACCCGATTCACGAACCGTTAAAGCCAAAATGCATCCGCTGTCATTAGCTCATAAACAGCCGGCGACATCTAACTACAATTTTGAACTGTTGATCTTGCAGATGAACTCAGATCGGCTATCTAGTCGAAAATTTAAAAAGAGACGAACAGTGAAAATAACAAAATAACCACGATATCTGGTTCTCTCAAAATTCGGTGCAGGAAAACATGAATTCAACGGCGACTGTCACCCATGCAATTATACTGTAAAGTATATAGGCGGCTACCTACCAACAAACCAGTGGTCAACTAAAAGCAAGAATCTTTTTTTCCCTCCACGAATTCAATATCCGTTGAACGTGCAAAAAAATGAAATATGGTATAAGGCACATGCTGGACGTGTTTACTATGCTCTTACCAGATAGAGTTCTTTATTTTGTGCTGCAGCACACTGGCCTCTGTCCCCTGCAGTCCCGGAACGAGGGCTGGTAAAGAGCCTATTCCCGAATTAGGCTTTTGGTGCTGACCAGGTTGTTGTTGATTCTCAGCCATCACGACGAGATTCAGGAGGGGAGGAAAGGGTAGGGGTGGTCTTTAACAAGTAGGCCTCGACCTGGACCTAGAGAAAACAGTCCTTCTCCGGCTATGGTTCATCACTAACCCAGCCCGACCGCCGAGCGCCTTTGCTTTAACCTCGGAATCCACCTACATGAAACGGCAGGAAGCCATAGCTAGACTGCAAACACACAAGCGCGCCGCACGTATGTAAAACATTAATAAATAAATAAAAACGGGAGGGGAGGGGGAGGGAAAACACGCGTCGATCCGATTCTGCTGCAGCCAGGAGACACGACGTGCACGCCTGCGACCGCTGTCGGTGCGACTGCTGCCAGGCAGTGGTGGCGCATGCGCACTGCGCGCACAGGGAGGCGGACGGGGAGGGCGACGTTACAAAGAGGCTCAATGTCCCAGCACTGCACCAGCAAGCCGGGGGAGAGGGGAGTTGGCCTCAATGACAGGTTGCTTAAGGCGTATCGATACACTCTGGCGATCACCAATGCCGTCGTTAATCGCATAAGGAAGAAAATCAATAATACATTGTGGTGGTGGTGATCGTGTATAAAATCTGAAATTCGTCACAACATCGACGTTAAAAAAGAACGAAATTCCAGTCTATCTGTCTATACGACATGGCACTGTTTCCACTCAGTGTAAGATAAAAGTGTTCCTCAGACTCAACTTGAAAACATGCCATTTTCGAGAAAAGACTCCCTGTGCCCCAACAATATGTCTACGCAAGTAATAGACCAAAATATACCACACAAACACGTAAAATATAATGAATGTCATTAAAAGTCACCTAGACGGATTTTGTAACGCTAATAAATGCGATGTAAATAAAGTACTTTAACCTTTAAATCGGTACATCGCCATGTCGCGAAGCCTGACTGACCGCGGTACCTTGTTGCTAGGCGACAGGGACGCCTGCTTCAGCGCAGCAGGAAAGATGGCCGAAGCGAGGAGAACTTATTCCTCTCAGGAGGTAGGGCGTTTTTAAAAGTCCGAACACTTTCCCATTTCCGTACATGAAGAGTCTGCAGAGGCATCGGTTATTTTTTTAAATATATGCTCTATATACTATACCGACCGACTTCTTCATTTGGTGCTTGTTCGTTTGTCTTTCTCGCAGCCGTGACTAACATCTCCATCGTTCCACTGTGATATAAGTTTACACTTTATAAAAAGAATTTGTTTTTAAAATAATTGTGTATGGGATCATGAAACATTTTCTGACCTTTTCGGTGACCTTGTACTTTTTAGTTTTTCCTTATCTACCGGATTTCTCTGAGTACTGTAGCAGAACAGACAATTAAACACCAATGTTTTACTGCCGTACGTTGTGTAACTACCAAATAAACCACAATCAAAGAAAGCACCTTTTCAGCAATTATCCCGAAGTATTTTAGCTTAGAGGCAATTATACTTAGCATTTTACTAAAATAATGTCCCCGTATTTATCTCAAAAACTGCTTCATATCTAAAGATAGTGTAAAGAACTAAATGTATGCAGGTAGGCTATTGTATTCTAGACATGGGTGCTGCTACAGATTTTGAATCCAGTGAAAGCATATCATATGGGGCCCTTACCAGACCAATCCAATTATGTTCCACATTTTTTAGTGCTCATGTTACTAAACAAACTTTAGATTTTAAGGTTCATTAATAATTTAGTTGTTTTTTTCTTCACAACAGATTTCACTGTAAGGGCCTCAATTTGTCGTGACTTGCTAGCTCAGTTTTCCAAACTGTTTGATTATATAATTATGACCAATGTTCCACCAGCTAAGGAGAGCTTCATCGTCAAGGACTAGGAAGTTTCAAGGTGGCAGGCTTTTTAATAGGCCTTCCACTGTCCCTCAGCTCAAAGCACCTCAGACGGACCTGCTCCTCAAGGAGGAAGAATACAAGTAAGAATACTTGTCTCATGGTTTCCAGAGGTTAAATTCCATAAGTCCTAAGATTTCTTGAGAGTGCTTAGATGATAAACAGTTGACATTATTGTTTTTAGCATACACATATATACACAACTTCAGAATACTCTATCAGACTCACAGGTTATACTGTAATTGTGTTTTTTCTAGGCGTCTGAATGCAGTGGTGGAAGCGAAAACTGCTGAACTTGTTCAGCAGGCAGAAGAACTTATGGTAGGATAGATTTTTTGCCATTTCAGATTCACATAGTAATATAATTATGTTGCAAACCCCATGTTTTAGAACAAGGGTACAACAGAAGCGACTTCATCTGACTAATTCATTTTAGATTGAACTGGTTAGTGTCTCTCCTCGCACTTGAAAAATCACATCTGTTTTTAGTTTTATTATAATTTTTTTTTTAGAGAGAACAAAATGAAGTCTTGGCAAAGCCAATCCCTTCTCACATTGGCATCGACTTAGACATTGAGGATGATGATGAGGATTACAGGTAATCAGCCTGGCCTTTCATTTGCTGTACGGAAAAGTCTTATATCATATGGACAGTGATACATAATTAATTATCTATGGTTATTAGAGAGGTGGATGGCACTGTTACCGCACAAAGGTCTGAATCCCCCTACTTGCTTGTTCTCCTCGTGTCATGAGGGTTTCCTCCCACAGTCCAGAAACATGCAGTTAGACAAATGGTGTTGTAAAGTTTCCCATAGAGTATGATTTTGTGTATGTGTGTGTGTGTGTGTGGGGGGGGGGGGTTTGCATAAATCACATTTGAGGACCAAATTGTCCCCAAAGTGTAGTAAAACCTGAATTTCCCTACTTTTGGGGACATCTTTTGAGGTCCCCATTTGGATAACCTTAGTTTTATAAAAATCTGTGAATGCAATCAAAAAAGTTGAAATGCCAAAAGTCTTTTATTTGGGTTGGTTACTTATGGTTAAGGTTAGGGATGGGTAGGGGTTAAGGGTGTTGTGATTGGAATTAGGGTTTTTCCCATAGAAATCAATGGATGGTCCCCATTTAGATAGGAAGACCAACTTGTGTGTGTGTGTGCGTGTGCCCTGCAATGAACTGGCATCCTCTCCATGGTATACTTCAGCTCTGTGGCTCCTGCCCTCCCGCAACCCTGACCAGTTGTGATACACAATAGTTGATTTATTGCAGAACCATGTAAAAATAAATATTATTCAGTTTAACTATTAACATGCTATTTGTTTGTCTACTTATGTCAGGAACCTCAGTCTCACATCACCTGCTGAAAAGCAGTCATTGCTAAAGGTAAGCTACCATCCTTTAACGTCAAAATAATGTGAGATTAACCAACCATTCATTTAGCAAATATGTATAATATATGGAATAATGCCTGGCACCACACCAGTCTTAAGTATTCCAGACTAGTCTGGACTATGCTGAATGCTCCGGAAATGGTGTTTAAATAGGCCAAGCTGAAACCGGCTTTTTCTGTTGATAAAAGGCAGTGAACAAAAGGAAGAATATGTCAAAAAAAGCTTCTGTACAAAGCAGACCTCCATCAGGACAGCGGATTAAGTCAAAGTAAGTCATTTGCAGTGATTTTGAGTGTTTTTAGTATGTACAAGTTGCATAATATTAGTTTTAGTAGAATGCTAACACACATTATTAGGACTATTTAACATTTCACCAAATTTCCACTTTTCTCATTAAGGCATTTCCTGGCGTTCTGTGTCTTAAATCCTTCTATAATGGATATCAAACTGACAGTGAACTGATATTGGCCTGTTTTTTGAACTGAAGGACTCGGCTGTGAATTCATTTTCAGCTAATATGAATGGTTTAAAGCTATGTATTCATTTAATGCGATATAAAGAGGATATAGGAGAAAGTCAAAAGGTTTTGATATTTCTTTGTCAAATGTTATGAACAAGACTGATATCCACACATTTTAGAGTAAACCAGGTCTAACAGCAGATTTTATAAATTGCTTATTCACATTGTACTTAAATACTAATATGCAGAATATAAAATAAATGACAAGACTTTTTTATTGCATAAACATCTATGCACTTTTCTCTGCAAACAGAGGTTTATAAGTTCAATTAAATATTCACTCAGGAAAAATACTAAGTAATAACACTTTTATGGACTTTTTATGAACTTTCAAGTTCTAATAAATATATAGACAACTGTAGACATGATGTCAGTGATAGAAGCTCTAGTAGCTATAGGCTTAAGGTTTGTGTGTCTAGCGTGGTGTTCTGTCTTCTTACAGAGCAGTGACAGCCTCTGCAGCAGATGACGTCGCATTAGTTGAAGGCCTTGTGGACTTCTCCCTGGCAAAGACCATGAGCAGCATCAAGGGCAAACTGGAGGAAGGTGCAACACCTGAAGATGTGATGGATGATGTGATGCCCAGTGTTGGGGAAGAAATGGGATCTGGTGGGACTATTTCCAGTCTTTCATCATGGCTATATGTGTGGATATGTTGCCATAATAACACTTGTATGTGTGTGTGGGGGTTGGGCATGTATACATTACATTGTTGGGACCAAATGCCCCCCACAATATGATAAACCCTGTTATTTTGACCTCGTGGGGACATTTTTCCAGGCTTCACAAGGGGAAATAAAGATTTATAAAAATCTGTGACTGCAATCAAACAACTGATAATGCCATAAGCCTTGTATTTTGCTTGGTTACTTATGGTGAAGCTTAGGGCTAGTGAGGGGTAAGGTTGTTACTGTTGTGCACACACATACACATTTTACAATATTACAGTAATGAAATTTTCCAAAGAAGGGAGAAAATGTGTTTTTAAATGACAATAAAATTTCAGTGATGACTATTTAAGGTCACTTTTACCCTCAAAAATACAACAGGTGCCTCCGTGTACTTGCTGTTACTGTTTCTAGTTTTAATCTTACAATGGTAATAATTTTTGTTGCAAATTCCAAAAGGATTTTGAATGTTTATCTGCAAATTTTCTTTATTCCCAGAGGCACAGATTCGATATCTTAAGGCCAAACTTCGGGTGACGCAGGAAGAAATGAACAGGCTGTGTCATGAGTGCAACAAAAAGGTAAGGCCAGCACTGTGGCACAGGAAGAGGAGGGCAGCCGCTTCTGGCTAGCAGCAGTGTGTCTTTTTTTGTTTGTTGCTCGGAGGATGATGAAATCTGCAGCTTGACGACCAAAATGAAGGAGTCCGAGGCAGAGCGAAGCAGGCTGCAGAGGACGACCAGCGTCCAACAAGCGCAGATGGAGAAGCACAAGGCATTAGTGGAAGACTCCAGTAGGAAGAGTGAGGGGCTGCAGCAACAAGTGGAGGCCCTAAAGAAGGTGGGTGTGTGGATGGAAAGTATGTTACAATAAAATGCAGCAACAGGCCTTTACCATTTCCCATATCGCTCTCGTCGATCCTGTTACACAGCAGATTGGTGTCCTGAAGCAGCCCCAGACGTACTTTAGCATTTTTGCACAAAAACTTTTTAAAGGACTTTTTAAAGGGTGCTTTTTCACTCTAGATATTATATGAACCTTTTAAAAGCCAAATATCCATTAGGGGTCAACACAAACATTGCAGAAGGATGGCCATACGTAGGGAGAGGATAGGCACACTTGGGTTTCAGTCTGTTTTGTCTGTGATCTGGTGTTGTCTGTAAAGGCCCTGCTCTTAGAGAAGGAAGCTCTTTGCTTCCGACGAGACTGCTGACAAAGGGCAAAACGAAAGCCCACCCGTGTAACAGTATCCCGCCCGCAGGTGGCGATGGCACGTAACTTGCGTCACAGATGACTTCCGAAAACGAGAAAATCCCAGCACCCCTTTCCCTAATGTATCAACCGCCCACCACTGAGGGTCAGCTGAGGGTACATTAAGACACCCGAGGTCAGAGTGAAATAACATTTCCCAGGGGGTACACAAAACACAGTGGCCTTTGTTCCAGCGACTGTGGAAAAAAAATGTTGCAGATAAACACAGGATCTGCTTCTGAAATTTAATCCCAGCCAGAAGAAAGTGTTGTATTCCAGCTCGACACAAAATTATTCTAAACGGGCATTCATCACCTCTCGCTCTTTTTGGTGAATGACTGCTGACACTATCATCGAGAAAGCAGATATTTTAACGGTTCAGGTACTGGACCTGGAACCCAAAAGCTCCTGGATCGAGTCTCAGGGGCTTCTCTGCAGCAGCATTTTCATGGCACTTTACCTGAATGACATCAATGATGATATGCAGCTTGATAAAAGCTGGGAATCATAAATCGCTTCAGCTAAAAGCGACAACTGAGTGACAAATATTCATAAAAACCCAGTTATTCTCTCTCCATGCCTAATATTTTGGGGTTCTTGGATTTTTTACTGCACCAGTTACATTGAAGCAGCAGCTTACCGTGCTTTTGGTAAGTCAAAAATGATTTGAATGATTTTTCTTTTACAGAAGATCACCTACCACATATACATGTCTGTAGTTTAGACGGACAGCAAACGGTCCAGTGTTTTGGGACACAGACCCGTAACACAGTTGCTAGTGCTGGTTGCTGGTAAGGGCTCAGAGATAAGTGTCGTTCAGGAAGGAACATGTCCAACTACCAATTAATGCCAACTTAAATACCGATGTATAGCGACTGTAAGTCATTTTGAATGAAGGCATCAGCTGATCGACTATAAATGCGCATCCTCTGATTCAGTGGATTTTTGGGGGGACGCTTGCAGCAGAAGTTCTTAAATTAAACTGAAATGCTGTGTTTTCCCTTGCAAAGAGAAATATTGCAAAAGGGTGTCATTGATGCATAGGAAATAGAGAGCTTGAGAAGAGCAGAGAAACAGGCAGCAAGCGCACACAGCACCACGGAGGTGAGGCTGAACAGGGCCCTGGAGGAAGTGGAGAGATGCAAGGAGCAGCTGTGTAAGATAAAGCAGAGCGGCAAGGTGAGGGGCTCGGGTGGGCTGGGTGCGCAAGGCGCATGCAGGCACGTCCTCAATTACTGCCACTCAGTCAAAAACGTCATATTACACAAAGCCTTTGGGACCGACTGGAACAGGAGAAAACCAGTTTACTTTAAAAACCAGTCTGAGAATAGGGTCATTGGGCAGTTGAAGGCCTGCTCTTGGATCAGACATTGATTGAAGTCCCATTGTCAATGTTGAAATTTTATGTATGACTTTAACGTGGTAGTAAAAATAGTTTGTTGGTGCCAGATTATCTCAAAAATAAGTGAAAAGTTACCAAGGCAGCCTGTGTGTAATAACATTAAAACCCATTAAGCCTGATAAGAAAGGCAAAGTACAGAGTTTTTTGCATGTTTCGTGCAACTGCATATTCTCAAGCTTTTTGATCATAATTTTGAAACACTATTTGCTATTCCTGTTGCCTGGATAGAGGCTGTAACATCATCTTTTTTTTCTGAAAGGATTCTGCCAGCCAGGAGCATCAGAAAATGGAAGTCCTTCAGGCAGAGAACAAGAAGTTAGAAAAACAGAAAGCAGAACTTATAGCGGGCTTTAAGAAACAGCTCAGACTGATAGACATATTAAAAAGACAAAAGGTGAGGTCCTGACTCAGTGTTTAAACAGCACTCTGGGCCTCAAATGCACTGCAGCCCTTTTAACAGTCTGTGTGATGAAACGTTTTCACAGATGCACTTGGAAGCTGCAAAGATGCTGTCCTTTACTGAAGAGGAATTCGTGAAAGCTCTGGACTGGGAGACATCATAGAGCAAGACAGAAGAATGCAATTGAGTAAAATGTAAAATAAATTGTTTTTAAGATTCGGGTACAACTGTAAGTGGATCCCACTGATCATTTTCTGATAACCCATGAAAACATTGTGATAAAGCAACTGCAGACTCTGGACGTCTTTGACTTTCTTAAAAGGATGTTTTATATTAGGCAAGTCCTTTAGTTCTGGCATAAAATATTGTATCATTCAGTACAAGTGTAATCACAGCACAATTACATAATTGCTCACTTTATAATATTGTGAACAGCTTCACTAGAAAAGATAAGATTATCATTCTGCTGAACAAAAGGTAATAAAAACAAAAAGTTTCTCTGGACGTCTGGTACAGATGGGGGTATAGGGTTCAACCGCAAGTAATAAAACAATAAATAAATAAAAGGAAGCAAAAAATGTACAAAACGGACAGTAAGATGTACAAAGTGCACAATATGGAACCATGAATATTGCAGCAGTGGGGAGACAAATAGTGCAATTGGCAATTAGCGTTATGTGTATTATGTGTGTTATGTGCAATATTGTAATACGATGTACACAGGTATTTGAAGGCAGCTTAGGTCTTATGTCATATGACACATCGTTATTCAGGAAGAGTCAGAGTTCAAACAGCCTCAGAGCACATGGATAACTCAAGTGCTGTTGTTCTGGCCTGGATGCTGCTCTCCTGAGGGTAGAGCATTGGTTTTGGAAACTTGTCTTCTTGGTGATTAATATTCGGTCTGAAGTAATAGCCGAATAACCAAAACAAAAATCACATTGATGCAGTTTTAAAACGATATTTTAAAAGACCAGAAATGAAATGGTACTGATGATACTGGCAGAGGATTGCCATCTAGTGGTGTAATGTAATAACACACATTTTTATACTATAAAAGGCGTCTGTACGGCACTTTTTAAATTCAGTTTTCTATAACTTTTGTAAAACTGTTCAACTTCAAAAGATTGAAAAATTAATAAACCAGTTATATGGAGAAGTCAACGCGAAGGGGAAATGCATAAATATACCGCCCCAATTAATAACAATTAAGAAATTGCTCAAATTATCAATAGAAAGCTTCTAATAAGGGTACATATTTTTCACCTTCTGACCAAGCACATTTATCGATAGATTTTATATGTCTAAATATGATTTTATGCCTAAATTAATTATTCGGATTTTGAATAGCTAGTTTGTATAATAACTGCATCCAAATATATTCGAATGCTTAAGAAATGGGCTTCCGTCCATTTTTGCATGTCTGTAATTAGCACCTTATTTAATGTGTTTGTGTCTAGATGTCAACCTGATAATAAATTGTACCTTTTTAAAAGCCATGTGCAAAATTTAAATTTTTATATTATTTCAAAAATCATTTATCACTTACCAGATGGAGCTTAATACATACTTGGACTGAAGAGTTACTGAGAATGGATGAATGGATGTTCGAATTATACCCTCACTACATCTGGGCAGCACCAACAGAGTGAAGATCAGGTATAATTGTATAATTTTTATCTGTCACTCGTTCAGTAACTGATAATGCTACGTTTTTAATTACAGTGAACGACAGGTCTTTTGGGAATAATTATGCTAATAAGCCTTAACGATTTCACCAAATTAATTACGGGGAGCATTGCAGACTTCGCGTTTCAAGCGCCCTCCAGAGCGTTTTTCCCGCATGTCTGCGTTTCGCCGGGCCGAACCGGTCCCACTGGATAGCTCTACTCACTGCGGGCCGGAAGTGCTGATGCAGCTTTACTGTGCATGGACGCTAACGGCCTGGACCAACTCGCAAGGGACAAACAAGGTGGCCAATGGGAAGCAAATTCAAGCAGTGATTGACAGTGCAAAGTAGCCTCACCCACCGTTGGCTCACCTTTCCCATCCCAAGCAAGCTCCTATCTTAATTAAGCTTCTCAGGTTGTTCCATCAGCATTGTTTATATAATCTTGTTGCTGGATCTTAGTCAAAATGTTAATAATAACAGATAAAACAATAATTGTCCACCCTAACATGCTCAATAAACTTTTGATACATTCCAAGAAATATATAGTGATATTGTACATGTATTTTATTGACATAACATTTTAAGAACTCATAATTAAAATGAATCTGGTTGGAAGATGGCTGGCTTATTAATAGTTAAATCTTTTTTTAAACCAGTGCTTACAGTCTATTATTACCATGGACAGACAAAAGGCTTCATGACACCCAATGAAAATCTTCAATAGCTGTAATCTTTAAGAGCTTTGATTTCTGAGTATGTCATTTGATGTAGTGCAACTACCAGACATGGGTCACTGCTGCTTTAAACTTACAGGAAAAGAAATGAGTTTTAAATAGACAATGAACGGCCTTTGTTTGTGGAATTTAACAGGGGGAACATGACCCCGCTGGAATGGCATGTTTCCAAACCTTTTAAGATTCTATGTGTCAGCGTCATGCCACCTGGATTCAGGTGCTGGGAGACGCCGGAAAGGAAAGTTAACTTTTATGTGTGAGAGCACTTTGTAAGGCGTATATAGCAGGAAAGCTTTGTGGCAGCGTCAGAGGGCAGCCGGACCGCCACTCCCGGCTGCTGTCGGAAGCCCCCCCTCCCCAGCCCCACTCCTGGGGCGTCACGCTTTCTGACAGCCGTCGCTGGCACTGGCTGTGAGAAACCCGCTCCCTCCGCGCATCATTAGCTGCCGTTTGGGCTGCTTCCAGAAAGAGTGTGGGGGAAGGGGGTGCTGGTGCTGCCAGGTTCAGCCCCGAGTCGGAGGTCCCCAGGGCAAGCCCGCCGCTCCTCCTCAAGTGCCCTGGACCTGCCTGACAGGAGTGCGTCTCCCCACCGGGGTTTCGTCGGCGGATGCATGACAGGAATGTGACACCTTCTCCAGCGCGCAGGAAGAGCAGCGAGCGCTTGTTGCCCTAGGCAACAGAGCTTGACAACAGGTTTAGCTGCAACTCTGGGAAAGAAACAAAGATGGTGCAGTAAATCTGGTACTTTTATCCTAATGGCGTCATGTATTTCCTTTCGTCTTAGCTACATGGTATTTGGAATGTTCCAGATTTATATGCGATAACAGTCCTTGGAGAAAGCTCACGTAAGGCCAGTGGTTCTAGTCCAGTCAAGTGTAGCGTTATTGGGGCATGGGGGGGGGGGGCAGCATGACTATAGTCTATTAGGGCCATAGAAATTATTATTTTTCTAAACTGCCTTCTAAACTACCTTCCTAGATAAGGTAGGAATGGCCTGAATTATTTGATAAATTACAGCTGTTGGGAAAAGAGTAATTATTTTTATTTTGGGTAGTGTGTGGAGGGCTGCCACGGGTCAGGAAAAAAGCACGGGACAGCTGGGTCTAGACAAACAAAAGATTTAATTTAACAAAAGCTAAATAAAATAAGGAGAATGCCTTTTTACAAAACAAAAATACAGGCCCACCATGTGACTGGTCAAAATGCAATTAGATACCAATGATCTGTGTCGATATTCAGTATCGCACATCGTGATGTATTCATGCGTTCCCGATAACCTGGAACTTGAACATTTCCAACCACCTTCTTAAAGAGTGCTATAGAACAGCTAAACAGAATGGATTTATAATGCAAATTTACACAAGAAAATGTTAATTCCGCTAGCCATTGGTTCTAATAAAACACAGTGATTCTGACAGACTTGCTAGCAGAAATTAGCACACAGTAAGTCATGGTGCCCACTGTGTGAACAGTAAATAAGTTATATACGGTTATACATCACTGTTGCTCTCCAAACCCAGCAAGTGAACTAATCTATCTTGGCTGTACAGGTCAGGTCAGCTTGGTTCTTCTATGTCAGTGGAAAACTGCCGTAAATGACCCTCACAGTGTGCCAGCTAGGCTTCAGTAACCAAGTTCTCTGTTGGATAAAGGCGGTCGATCACTCAACATGATAACCAGAGGTCATTGTTCTGCCTTTCATCAGCACACACTAGAAAAAAATCAATCTCTGTGATGATTGTCGCACTTTCCAAGCACGAGTTTCCTGTATAGAGAACTGATAGATCAAGAAAATATATGCTACCAGTCAAAGGTTTTTGTACACCACAGATTTTTAGCACTTTTCTATTTATTTAATAAACTGCAGATTTTTAATTCTTAAGCACTGGAAAGTTGAGTGAACAACTATAAATGAAAATATAAGTCAAATAAAACAGGTTTCCTTTATAACATAGAAAGAGTATGTAAGTGCATTTCTGACATCCTAGTATCTGGTTGTGTGGTGATGGCATTGTCAAATTCTTGGCTGTCCTTTAACTTTATGTGCACTACTTAACTTTCATCCCATGAAACAGGGCAGAGATCTTTCTTGTAGAAAGAATGCCTTGAATTTTCTTTGCTGTTATAACTGCCAGAGGAGGTTACTTTGATGAATCAAAGATATGACATTTTTTTTTGCTAATAAAGGTACTCAAATGGTGAACATACTATAAATTTATTTGTTAGCAAAGAATATTGAGTGTATTTTTAGTAAATGTTACGTGAGTAAAATGCAAATGTAGAAAATCTCAGTGTGTGCAAAAATTTGGACAGGTAGTGCATAAGCTCTTTTTTCCCTTGTATGGTTACCTAAATTTTCTATGTTTGCTATAACATTGTCCAAAAGAAATGTATTCTATAGCACATAATAAATTGCTCTTATGAAGCTTTCCACCTAAGTACATTGAAGAAGCAGGTGTTTCTTTCCTTGCTGATTCAATACTATGTTTTGTCTCCTGGTGCCCCAAGGTGCTTGCATCTGTACACAGGTGCTGCAATCCTACGTATCCTACACAGAGAGAGCACAGCTGCCAGCAGAGCAGATGATAGGAAAGGGGCCTGTTCTGAGATTCAGTCGAGCAGCATTTCGCCTTTCAAATCTTCGGTGGTTCTTGGGATCACCACGACAACGTCCTAGGAGAACCCAGAAACATATCAGTCTCCTAAAGCCATATTTGGGCAGCTCGATCCTCTCCCCCCACTGTACTCTCACAAATTACTAACAATGGTTGGAAGAATTTGAACTCCAGTAGTTTAATGTTAGTCGGAAGCATAGTGGTAAACGATGAGGACTCGCAACCTCGAGGTTACTGGCTTGAGCCCCAGGAGAAGTCCACTATCAGCCTGCACTGATTTTTGCCTCACCTCTGCTCTTACTGTAACTGCTTTAGTGGGGCTATTTTAGACTAGGTTCTAAGTTCACCTGGTGCTCCAGGTGTAAACAAGCCGTGAACAGAAAGATAACCTAGAAACCTGCTGGCACCTTAGCCGTCTGCGGAGGAACTTTCCCCACCCTTGCTGAGATGCCTCACCCACCAATGCCCCTATGTTGATGATCTGGAACAAATTTTAGCTGTTAAATGATCTTGAAACATCCCTCTGTATTCCCTGTAGTGTGGATCATTCCATAGAACTCACCATACTAGTTAAACTAGTCTAACATGCTGATTGTTATAAATGTGTGTTCCCCTTATTTTTTGTGTAGCATTTGTATGACATATTCTGCACAACAAATAAAATAGCGAGAAGGAAAGGCAGGACCTGTAGTGTCACTGAGCGCATCAGGTTCTCTTACTCAAAAATCCACATTTATACAGATCTTCTTTGTTCACTAATAAAATATAACATTATGTTTTATAGATAAACAGGAAACCCTACTAGTCAGCGTTTGTCTACCTACCCAGACTTTAGTAGGCTAAGCTAAATCAGTGTCATGCCACATTCTATAGTCCATTGTAGTGGTTCTCAATCTTTTTTGCACCGCAACCCATATTTTACAAGAGTATAGGCAAAGTATAGGTTTAAATTAACACTATGATCCAGCACGCAGTGCACTCTGCAATTTATGCCAGTCAATGTAAATCACACAAATCTGATTAGATGTATCAGTGAAATTTAAGTATCTGTAGTTTGGCTTCTTGGATTGGTTCAATTAGTGTTCACTAATTTTGCACTAAGCACTAAGCAAAATTAGTATATAGGTTAATTCTAGCACCATGGCTAGAAAATCTGATCGTGGATCTGCATAGGAGCTTGCTGGTTTTAAAATGCTTACATTTCCAACTCTGCCTCACAACCCCATGGGTTGAGAATCGCTGGTCTATTGCATTGAAGTGGGTCAAAATCTCAGCATATGGTTCACAGAATGATTCATTGAAAGGCTTTATTTCTGGGTTCTGTATTTTAAATCTTGTCCCAAAATGAATGTCATGAAACGGCTACTTTTTCTGAGACTATTTTGGAAATACTATTGTAGCCCTTTGCATTTACCAAAGGTCTTAGCGAGATGAGAGTTTCAGTTCGTTTGGGCAGGTTCTACAGGTGTCCTTCAAAGCTGAAAGGCCGCTGTTATTAATAATGCATCATTGTCATTTATAAGCTTGCTTCTCCACTGGATTGGCAGAGAATCTCCTGCCCTGAAACATTAACAACATTGACAAGAGGCTTACTGCAATCAATTACTCTTTGGATCAACTGCAAATTTGAAGAAAAAAAAAACACATTTTATCAATCAACAGATTGTGTTTTTTATGGGTGATGTATTTTTTTCCCCTGTTCGTCTCCCCCAGTTTTGTGCTTTAAAAAGTGTCCGTCAGGCCAGAACACGCATATTAAATGCTAGTAAAACTTTACGATTACATATATGTGGGGTGAGAAGTAGACTTTGATTAATGAGTAGCTATTTTCACAGCCTTTGGGATGTGTAAAGGTGCACAAGGGCATGAGGGAACAAGGGCGGGCAGCTTAGGGCAGTGCACTCCTGACAGGCTTGACACACTGTCCCTTTCCCAGTCCTCATTTTGCTTCTTTTTCATCATTTGAATTGAATAATCATGGGCTTCATAATTATCTAACCAATCACATATGTGTTGGGGGTGGGGGGAGGCAGAAAATTAAAAACCACATGAGAAAGAAAAACAGTCTGAGCTTGAACAATTGACTTGGTTGTGACCCTACTGTAGCCTCCTGTATTCAAGTTATTATGGATAATTGTGTTTTTAAATATAACTTGATAATGATTAACTACTCAGCACAGAGCTAAGTGATTTATGCCAGTTTAGAGCTGATGCCAGCATTCCCCTGCAGACCTAGTATCGCACAGCAGTAATGAGTCTTTTGTCACTTTTGCCCTTGGCAACCAACTTTCTGGAGTGCCAAGTAGTCATGGATATTTTTGGAATGGTGGGAGAATGTGTTACTGCTGTTAATGAAACTTCATTACTGCTGAATGGAAGAGATTAAGGTCTAAAATTGCACATCTGTTCCTACTGTACAGGTCCATATGCAATGTGTTCCTGCTCCTTTTACAGCAAACTGTCTTTGTACCGTGATCAGCCCTGGTATGCCGTCTGCGCCGTGCTGCGGGGTGATCTGCCCCGGTGTGACCTCTACTATTAGGTGTAAGTCAGTCACTGATTGAAATTTGTACAGGACTGGAGTTTCCATGCCCGGTCTAAGATGTCCCTTAAAAACTGACGTAGGTGACGAATTAAGTGATTTTAAGTAATGAAATACTTGAATCATTAGTTCATTGTACCCTTAAAACTGACAAGTTAGAGATTCCAAACTAAGGTTTAGGATAAAATTATGTACTTGGTTTGTTACTTTTCTCGTTTGCGTAGGAGTTCTTGGAACTGTAACATATTTTACTGTAATTTTACAGATTAACTAATGTAAATATACAGCATAGTCCTGTATACCTACAGGAAAAAAGAACAATGGTGATATCACTGTAAATCCACTGATGATGATTAACATTAACTGAAATTAAGACACAGGGATGGAGACATCATTAAATTACATTGTTAACTTCCTGTTTTCATAGTAAGTGGTTTGGAAATTAATTCAATTGCTAATAGTCTTTACTGAAAGCAGCTGCAAAAGGTGTTTCCAGTTATCAAGAAACTACAGCAGTATACTTTTACTGAACTGAACCTATGGTTGACTGGAGCATTAAGAAAATACTTCACATAAACCATTTCATAATATCACTCATTTACTGTACCAGCATATAACAAAAATATATCAAGGTCACAACAGGAAATGACAGGAAAACAGTAAATACTACTGCAAATGTTTTTTCCCCCAAAATGATAGACTGGGAGAGAGAGGAAGAAAAAAACATTTCTTCTGATTGATGGGGCACCTGGCCATTACACCTACAAGAACTTTTATGACATCACATTCTAAATCCATAGGCATCAGTATGGAGCTGGCCCCCCTTTGCAGCTATAACAGCTGCCGCTCTTCTGGGAAGGCTTTCCACAAGATTTTGGATTTTTTTGCCAATTCGTCTCAAAGAATATTTGTGAGGTCAGGCACTGATGTTGGATGTCGACACTCCACAGAACACATTTCCACTCCTCCAGATTCCAGTGGCGGCATGTTTTACGCCATTCTATTCGACATTTGGCATCGCGCTTGGTGATGTGAGGCTTGTATGCAGCTGCTTTGCCATGGAAGCCCATTCCATGAAGCTCCCAGTGCACAGTTGTTGTGCTGGGGTTAATGCCAGAGGAAGTTTGGAACTCTGCAGTTATTGAGTCAAGAGAGTGTTGGCCACTATGTGCCACCAGCTCTGTTACTTTACATGGTCTTCCACTTCATGGCTAAGTTCTGTTGTTCCTTGACGCTTCCACTTTGCAATAATATTACTTACGGTTCACCACGGAATATCTAGCAGGGAAGAAGTTCCACAAACCTACTTATTGCAAAGGAAGCATCCTATGACCATGGAACGCAAACCCCTTTACCACACTTGAATTCACTCAGCTCTTCAAAATGAATGTAACACCTGAATGCAGTGATTAAGAGGTGTGTCCCAATATATTGTCCATATAGTGTCTGTGGATTTATTCCAGAACTTTTCTTCTCCCGCTTTCCAGATGCAACCTCCAACCCTGCCCACATGAAGAAGAATACATGTCTTTCTTTAGAATAATATAAAAGCATTTTTATTCCAAAATAACAAGCAATAAATGCATTTCCTACTAAAGCCATATGTTGTCACATATGGTAAAATGCAAAGTTCATGTAAGTTTTATATTTTTCCTACAGGCTTTTCCCTTGAGTGTCTAACATGTCAAGTGTGTTTTCTTGGTATGAATGTGGCCATAATCGTACAAGAAAAAAAAATACTTTGACCATATAACATATAAAAAAAAAATCATGCAGTGTCATATATAATTAAAATTTGAAAAATGCGTAACAGACGTACATAAACCATGTGTGTTTTTCATATGGATGCTTCTGGGTTTATACCCATGAGACACAAAACAAACAAGCTATCAACAGTCTTTGAGTTTAATGGATGTTTGGAAGCAGCTCTTTGTGTTTTCACCTGCAAGCCACAGACTCTTCATTGTTGTGTGATACGAAGTTCTTTGTGTGTGTGAAGTGTGTGTTTTATGTGAGCGATGTTTGCAGACGTGTGTGTTTGGAGGGCGGGGGACTATACATCACCACTGAGTGTAATTTTGATATCTGTGTGTTTGTGCATTGTTTGTGTGTGGTGTATATAGTGTGTTTTTAATCGGTCTTAACGTGCTGTGCGTAATGTGAGGTAAGTGATGTGTGTGTGAGTGATGTCTGTGGGTTGTCTGAGCTGTCGTAAACCAGGCGGGATGCTAAGTGAGGGATATTAAAGTATCAGAGGAAAAGTACGATAACTGCTAAAATATAATGTGGTGACTGAAAGAAATAAAGAAAATGACAGGCATAGATGCACAGGCAGACAGACCAACACAGAGAGAGAAAGAAACAGACAGGCCAACAAAGAGAGAGACAGAAAGGCGAATACAGAGAGAGACGGGCAGACACAGAAAGAGAGGCAGACAGACCAACACAGAGAGAGAAAGAAACAGACAGGCCAACAAAGAGAGAGAAAGAAACAGACAGGCCAACAAAGAGAGAGACAGAAAGGCGAATACAGAGAGAGACGGGCAGACACAGAAAGAGAGGCAGACAGACCAACACAGAGAGAAATAGACAGACAGACCAACAGAGACAATCAGACCAACACAGGGAGGGACAGACAGACAAACAGAGAGAGAGAGAGACAGACCGACCGACCGACCAACTCAGAGAGACAGACCAACAGAGACAAACACAAAGAGACAGACGGTTGTTTGTTTAAGTGCTTTACATAAAATACTTTATACTGAAAATACTTCAAACTTACAGAAAATTCAAATTGAATTAAGTATACATATTATGCAAATTGTTTGACACTGCAAAGTGCCTGTTCAGTATTTACTAGTATTCAAACCTACCAAGTACTCATTACAGTGGAAATTACACTATGCTTTGACTGACCTTTGAGGAATTCCAATGTGCATTCAACTCCCTCCTGAAAATCCAAGTTGAAGTTGCAATAGGTGGCAACCAAAGTTGCAAGGTCTTCGACAAATTTTTGAGCGCGGCCCTGGACCAGCTCACCCTCGTGACTGCAGCCATTTCTGTGCTTTCATTGTTTTACCTGTAACAGATTTGAGGGAGGGAAAAAAACAATCAGGCCAGTGCAGTTTCCTGTTTACATGCAGCGAGACTGAAGACTTTCAAACTCGATACTTCACAGCTGCACACATGACCAGGGCTACCAGACCTTCCCTCTTTGAAGTTAATCTGGGTATCTGCTTCATTTCCATAAGAGTTAAACTGTCAAAAAAGGGTTTACTTCCACCTTAATTAGGTTTATGAAATTTTCAGTGGGTCAAAGGTTTACGCACAAACCAAGGTGAATGTCTCTTTACAGTGTAGAAGATTCCAGAAGTTGAACAATGGGGTTAGTAGTTTCTGATAGGCAAACTGAGTTAACTGAGAGTGCTCTTCTGGCTGTATTAGTCCCTACCTTTATGATCAACACCTTATTGCCCTTTGTGCCATGAGAAAATCCAGGCAACTCAGCCACGACCTCAGACAGGAAGTCAGTTTCCCTGCTTATTTTGACCGTTTTGTTCACCAAGATCAGCAGTCTGCTGTTTTTGCCATGTCATGAATAAAAATGGGAAGTGAATTAATGCTGTATGTACAGTATGTTGACTGCAAAGGGGTGGTGTTTTGTCATGAATGTATCCCAGCCCTGGGCTCTCTGCTGTCCCTGTGACCACACAATTAACAAGGTCAAGCAACTTGCCTGCAGCACTCATCTCTTTGAATTCATGAACTGCTGTAGCTTCTACTTTTTCCTCTCAGAATTCGAACAGGTCCATATCTTCACCTATTCATGTCTGCAAAGGCTGAAAAAGATCTGTCAAATACTTCTTGAGTTATAGCACTAACAGGATCAAACACCCGAAACTACCTTTTTAGTATTACTATGAGTGCTACTGCAATTTTGGGGGGATTCATCCATATCATTTGTCTACAAAGTTTGAATACTGTCTGGGGAGAGGTACATTAGAAAATAACCTGGTGATGGGGACAGAATGCATTTTATGAATGTCATGGGGGAGACAGCATTTTAATGGATAATATATAGAACAAAATGTATAAAACCCTCCCCTCGAGGTATACTCACATGCATGCAATCAAAAAAGCAAACTTTGAACCGAGGCAGTTTTGCACCTCAGTAAATTACGTTTCCAAAATCCTTTCAGTATCAATCAATGCAATGATATTCACACCAGCCCCTTGCAGACACAGATACCAAAACTACCCAGCAGACTGGATTCTATTTACATACTCCAGCTCCACACAGTCCTACCATCAGGGCAGCGAAAAAGGTTTCACTTTAGCACGGAAGTCAAGCGAGGGTGACAAGATGGGCAGCAATTCTGTTATTTCTTGTAAAGATAAAACGGTGCAAAGCTAACAAAACTACCACCACAGATATTGGTTGTTATACCCGAATTAAGCTCCAGCTACACAAAAGTGGTGAGATTAAAGAGGTGAATATTAATGATGGCTTTTATTTACAATTTCCATAAAATCAGCCAACAATGACCTCAGACACCTTTCACATCATTCTCATGAACATGTAGCTGGACACACAGAATTTAGTAGCACTGGAGATACCATATACCATGGTACTGAAACGCAGGGCAGGTGATGCGATGTATGGATTTAAAAAAAAATCCTAAAATCTAACTGTAGAAGAGAGCAGTAAAAATACCAGGATAAACTTTTTGCAGTTTGCAATATGGGTCTGTGTATGGAGCCCTTGGATTGGACTAAGTGCCCCCTGACACATACCCATAAGCCACATTAATGCAACCTTCCACAAGGAGAAGAGTCCATACAGTTTAAACATGCCAGGCAAAGGAAGAACCATGTGAGTAACCATTTCTAAAAAGGCAGTGACTCAGAAATACAGCTCACTGCCTCAATTAAATTTATACTTTGAACTTAAAAAAAGCAGCAAATTCTCTACAAGACAACTCCAAACAAATTCACAACACAGATATTCACACATATTAGTGATATAACTTTCGTTGAAAGTTAACTCTCAAGTGGAGAAGTCTGTTGGGAAGACACCCCCCCCTATATAGGCAAGTAGGAAAAAAAAAAAAATTATAATAAAGTTCCTCTCCCATTTCTCCTGACCCCTGCCCCTTGCCCAAAGACAAGATGAAGATGTTCTCCATGAACATAATGCTTTTTTTTTTTTTTTTTTTAAATTAAAAAAAAAAAGGAGTCTTATTTTCCTCCAGCTTCCTTCGTTACGCCAAGGTCAGCTCCCGTCTCCGGAGTGACACGTCCGCTGCCATCCGGACATTCAGTCGCAGCCGCCTCTTGCGTCTTGGAGGGGGGGCCGTTTCCCTGTTGTAGGATCTCAGTGGCCTCGTGTTCCAGCACCTTGGAGGGCGTGAGAGGCTCCAGGGTCACTAAGTCGTGCTTTGAGCCGCCAAGGCTCACACTCTCCCTTTGGTCCTCTTTCCTCAGGAACTCCTCGAAGGGGACGCCGTCCCCGGCCTGCTCGCTCTCATCCCTGGCAGTAGAGCAGTCGTCTCGTTCTGTGCCGGGAGAGGAGGCGTCTTTCGGGCCGCCGCCCTCGTCCCGGGCCTCGGCCAGGCCGGGCTCTGCAGGGGCCCCCGGGGTCTCGCTCTGCTTGCCATTTTTGGGCTGTGGAGTTTTGCCGGCGTCGGCCTGCTCCGGCCCTCCACCCAGCGTCTCAGAATCCCCGCTCCCAGAAGCTTCCTTCGGGCTTGAGACAGCTACTGGGTCCCGGACCTCGTCTTTGGCCCGACTTCTAAAATGAAAACAAAAAGGACAAACAAAAACTCAGGACACAAACGAAGTTAAGTGACACTCACAGGTTGAGCCTTTTGGAAAGCATCCCTACCCATTTGTCTCGGGGGAGGACTGCTCACTGCTACAGCCATTACTAGTGACTTCATTACCCTACAGGCAGAAACAACAAGCCGCATCATTGCCACTGTTTACATTTTACGGACTGGGGTCTTTAAATTTTTCCTGAAGGTTCAATGGACAAACCTTGGAGTCACTGAGGTCCTGACAGGACTTAACATCAGGCTCAGATCTGTGAAGTGAATAGTGATTAATTGTCATTGGTGACACACCACAGCACACGTTGTGCAACAATGAAATGTGTTTAACCAATATGTGACACTGACATATCAGGGGGCAGCTACCGTAATTTCCAGACTATAAGGCGCACCTGAATATAAGCCGCACCAGCTAAATTTGGGGAAAAATACAGATTGTT